>OX578141.1:600000-1200000 GCA_951213105.1 Amaurobius ferox
TGTCAGTTTGATGTTTTTAAAAGTTCAAGCAATGTAAAATCACCCATTGAAGTCAGGGGGAAATACAAGGTTATGGCATAAAAGGTTTTGTCACATCAACTTTGAATATTTACGTCAGACATGTAAAGTGTCAGCTGTTAAAGGATTGCCTAAAATCAGTGTTTGGAAAATCAACTGTAAATGTTGTAAATTGGCAAAAACAAGAAGAATTTTGTTCAAACCCATAGGCAGAATAAGATCTGAAAAACCATTGGAACTAATCCATATGGACGTATGCGGACCAATGCCAAAACCATCGCGTGGAGGTGCTAAATATTTTCTTAGCATAACCAATGATTTTTCACGCAAAGTTACTGTGTATCCTATGAAATGAAAATCTGAAGTTTTTGATAAGTTCAAACAATCTCAACATCGAGCAGAGAAATTTCTAAATACCAAAATTTTAAGTGTCAGAACTGACAATGGTATGGAGTTTTGTAACACTGAATTTGAAAAGTTTTTAGAAACACAGGGAATCAAAGCGGAAAGAACAAACACGTACACATCCGAACAAAACTGGGTTTCCGAGAGGTTTAACTTAACTGCTTTGGATTGTGTTAGGGCAATGTTAAATGATAGCAATCTAAAGGATGATTTTTGGGCAGAAGCTTTACTCTGTTTTGCATATGTTAAAAATCGGATATGCCACAAGTTTAAGAAGCTGACACCGATCGAGTTGTACAGCGGCAAAAAGCCATTAATTGCTCACCTCAGAGCATTTGGATGCCAAGTTTTTGTAGGCAAGCCTAAACAACTTAGGGGGAAACTTGATATGAGGACACAAGAGGGCATTATTGTGGGATACGCACTGAAAACTCGGGGGTATAGGATATGGCTCTTGAATGAGGGGAAAATAGTGGAAACTGAAAATGTTAGATTTAATGAAGAGTGCAACACAGAGGAAGGCGGTCTGGGACCCAATGTAAATTAGAAACCTAAAGAAAATTTTACTTTGTCATCTCACACACACACCTATCCAGATTCGTCTGATGAGTATGTGGAGAGGGATAAAGACGATTCATCAGAGGAAGATCAAGACATTACAGAAAGTAATGAAGAAACGGGGTCCTCTGATGATTATCATCCAATTCCTGATCCAGATACTACTTGGATGAGAAAAGTCATTCCAAGGACGACAGGAATGAGAAAGGATGTGTATTACTATTATAAAGGAAATGGACCTAGGTTGAGATTACTAAAAGATATTTTATTTTTCTCACAGAAATTTTCTATATCTTTTAGTAATCTCAACCTAGGTCCCTTTCCTTTATAATAGTAATACACATCCTTTCTCATTCCTGTCGTCCTTGGAATGACTTTTCTGATCCAAGTAGTATCTGGATCGGGAATTGGACGATTATCATCAGAGGACCCTGTTTCCTCATTACTTTCTGTAATGTCTTGATCTAAAATAACTAAAATACTGAAATTTAAATTTGATTATAACTTGTATTTATGTGATTAGACAACTCAATCTGCAGGAGGGGACCGCTTGTTAGAAAAACTTCGGTTGTAAACAAGCACGTACGTGAATCGGTCGATGTACAGTCTAAATCCGGAAGATACTTCGTTCTGATTGGCTAATCGCTTTCGGTTTGTTTGTTAAGAAGTTTTACCCCCATGGTCTGGGGTCCTGCAAATTGAGACGTCAACTTCCGGTTTATGCTAATTTCTACTTCAACCGATTAGAGATTAGCATACTCCGGAAGGAAAACATTAACTACAACCTCAATGATACTGGGCTATTTAAGCTAGTGCTTGTATCAGTTGATTATCTTTATGTATATCTCGATCTATCTTCGTCTTCGTGATATGTATTCATGATCACGTATGATCGTTGTCTTCATGTACGCCGATTATGGCGATGTTCTTGGCTGATGCTGTTAGGCCTAACTGTGAAGTCTTATGATTAAATTGACAAGACTTAGTTTGCTAAATATTACAATGTTACCAATTTCTGAAGTTACGGAAATGGATATGTTTTTTTTTCGTTATGATGTTTTAAGTTCACAGAAATAAAGTGAGTTTTTGTTTACGTTGACTACTTTCATTTTCTCCACTGTGACGCTCTGCTATTCAACTGGTTTTTGAATTTTCGCCAATGCTAAAAGAAAAAAATTCCAACAAATCAAATCATCGTAGCAATGGGGATTTAGCGCAGATCGCTTTCTTCATAGAAGTAATAAATGTATTTCTTAAAAAGTTGTTAAATTTGACATAAATCACTGAACCATTAATTTTATAATTGTTTTAAGTGCGCAGTGTAATTGCGCAATTTAGTTTATGTTCTCGTGAATCGATGTGAAATTATGTGATTTAGAAAATGCACAACATTAATTTCTTTGCAGTACTTTTCATTATTAATTAATATTTTTGTAAAATATTTATTATTTTTTAAGTGCGATTTCGCGGATATAGATTAAATTTCCATGTAATGTTTAAGCATCCTTTTCCATCAATCTTATTTTTGATAAAATCTCAAATTACTTAAATGGTACTTTTACATTCTTGTAGTTTACATAAAAATGAAGGATTATTTTCTTTAAAATATGCTTTTTTTTTTCCCTTATTTTCTAGGCAATAAAGTCCCTAAAGCATTTTCCTATCCACATTCATCTAATTAACTAAAACATCTTTAGTTTCCGTGAGCCCCCACTTTAAAATTGCTCTCTGTTTATACTACTATGTTTTTTTTTATACACTGACTATGTAAAAACATTTTTCTTATGCAGTAGGCATTTTCAATATTATAGTGAGTTATCATATTTTGAAAAAAGAAACATTTATTGTGATATGTAGAAAAAAAAATCCCAATTTTTGCCTAATTGGTATTGAACAGGTTATACACTGACTTGTAGAGCACTGTAAAAATGCTCACTGCTCTATCTACTGGATTTTTATTTTCCAATGTTGGCAGGTATGCTATTGATAATCATGTACAAATAGTTGATCATGCAATTAAAGGTCTTGAACGAAGAAACTTTGTCACCAAACAGAAAATAATGCCCATCTACCTACAGGATGAAAGAAAAACTGCTTTCCCACAAAACAAAATAAATGAAACGACAAACATCAGTTCAAATGTTTAAACAAAATGATAAAGTGTAAACTTCCTTTTTAATTCTTGTATATGTCTATTTCTTCTTAAAAAATGTTTTTATTGTATTAAATAGTTTTTTTAATGTGTTAATTTGACGTTTTATCATTATGTTTACTAAAAACAAGGTTTTAGTGCATTTAGTTGGTATTAGGTTTGAATTTTATCCAAACACTATTATCCGAAATTGGCAAAATCCAGATTTTTGAGGTTGTACTGTATATGCAGATAAAATTGTATACAGATATAGAAAATTTTGAATGCTTTCTTTTTGTTCTCACTCATGTATTCACGGTAAATATCAGTTAAATCTAAATCTATTTTTTTTTCTTAATTTGCGTTAAAATGGTAGTACACAGTACCTGGAATTTTGATGAAAACAACAGGGAAAACCTGGAAAATTCAGGGAATTTCACTTTGGAAAATGCAGGGATCATATTTTACCTAAATTTCCTAGTAGTTTGAAGCTTCCTTTAAATTCCTAAAATTATACCTAAAATTTTTAAATCATCCTAAAATTTTGTATGTCTAAACAGCGGCATCAGAAAAACCCTTGGTTGGCTGAATCCATTTGTACGGCTGTTGATGTTAAAAAAGTTTGAACCTTCAGAAAACAAAATCCGTTGCTCAAAATAATTTGCTTGCTACTTAACAAAGACGACAAAAAGTGTCAATCACGATAAATGAATGTTTCTCAATGTCTAATGGCTAAACCACATAATTTGCTCTGCCCATGATGGGCAGGTTTCTTGAAATACAATCATAAAAGAATGGTGGCTCACTTGATCACTTATAGTTCTCGATCATAGTTTGGGGAATGCTCAAAACTCCACTAACTTGATAACTGCACAAGTATTAGTGATGCTATATTCCGGTGCTCGTGTACATTGTGAAAGGTTGCTATGTCATGACCGTGACGTAATATGATGAAGGTGACTAAGTAAAGGTGATGAAGGTGCTTCCCTAGGTCTAGGGAAATTCCGAGATTTTTGGGGATCTTTGTAAAGAATTACCAAATGTAGGAAATTTTTTGTTAACTCCCACCTTAAACAAACTGCAACCATGGTAATAGCCTCTTGTTTTGATTTCCCCCTTCTCACGGTCTGCTTTGATGCCAAAGGGGTCAAGTAACACAGGTGGCAAGCATTTGTTTTGGATGTCTGCAGAGTTTTTGATCACTTTTCTAGGAGTATTTTTGTAAGGTAACTAAACTAGTAGTTTCCTGCCATATTTTTTACTATCTGTTCTAATTATCAGAAAATTTAACAATGTGTCATTTGAGGGAAGAAATCCATTTAGTTCACTTATGGTTTCTAGATTTTTCTTAAAGAGGGCTGGTTTCCTTAGGGGCAAAATGTGTTTACATTATTAGCTGTGTTAGTGAAAAGTCAGTACCTAAGCTAATTTGATCAGAGATTCATTTCAATGTAGAGCAACTTCATTGTATGAGTTTTATGTTGCACTTTTCTGTGTTTCTGTGATAAAGCTCTGTTTTTTTAATGTCACTGAAGGAGATTTTAGAGGTTTACTTTTTGCTATAAATTTATTTTATTTGCTGCAACATGCCACAAGGCAAAACCAAATTTCAAGATTCATGACTCCACAAAGATCTTGATGGTGTTGTATTAAAAGAATGGTGTGCTCCAATAGATAAAAATTATATTTAGCCTAATGTCTACTGTGCCCTGAAAATTTTGGCATTTCAAGTAGTGGGTTTTCACAAGTAAAATCACATCACAAAGGCAAGAAACATACTTGAAGTTTAATGATAGATTTAAGAATAAATCTATGATGCCTTTAGAAAGCAAGATGTTCCCAAAGCTACCACTAGTGCCAGGGATGAACTTAGTCACGATTTGCTCATTGTGCAAGCTAAAGTGCTTTGGGCAATGAAAATTGCTGAAAGCAATGTGTCATTTAGATCATGTTCAGAAACAATTGAACTATTTAAAATCATGTTTCCGGACTCTGTTGTTGCTAAGGGTATGCAACTTGCAGAAAAAAAAGTAGAATATGTGATATCCCATGGAATATCAAATTATTTCAATGAGTGTTTAAAGGAAGATGCAACGTCTTGCACAACTAAAGTAACTATCGCATTTGATGTAACCACTAATGTCCAAATGAAGCGCCAATTGGATATCTATATAAAATACTGGTCTTCTGAGAAAAATGTGGTATGTACAAGATATCTCACAAGTGGTTTTCTTAGCCATGCAATGGCCGACATACTTCTGAAGAAATTGTTAGATGTATTTCCATCATGGAACATTCCGATATCAAATATTCTGTGTCTATCCATGGATAGTCCAAATGTAAGTAAATATATTTTACAAAAGTTTAAAGAACTACTAAAAGATCAAACTGGTAGTGAAATGCTAGAAATAGGTTTCTGCAATTTGCATATCATAAGCAATGCCTTTAGACAGTTATTAAATAATTTGGAATTTAACTTTGAGGAATTTGCCACAGACGTGTATTACTTTTTAAAGAATAGTGCTGCTAGGCAAGGAGATTATAAATAAATTGAGAGGGTTACTTCAGTAACTGCACAATTTTTATTACATCATGTAAGTAATAGGTGGCTTACTGTTGGACCTGTAGCTCAAAGAATACTTGAGCAGTGGCCAAATCTGTGCGAGTACTTTTTAAATTTTCTTACCTCGCAGAAAGCTATTAAAAACCAGCTAAGCAGTTCGGAAAGATATAAAAGAATTCGCACTTTCCTAATGTATGATTTGTCACAATCCTATTTAACATTTATAACTTATGTCAACTTTGAAAAGTTTTCTTTGTGCTTCCTTCCAAAGTGAAGCACCTCAAATACTCATACTGTATTCAGAAGTGAATAAATTACTATGGCTCAATTTCTTCAAGACTGTGTTGTAGCAAACAAATGTGGGCAATATTTAAAAAGTGTACAGTTGGAAAGTACTAATTCATGGAAGAAATTAAAAGATTTAGAAGTTGGAACAAAAGCAAAATGTCAAGGACAGTGATAAAAAGAATTTTCGCTGAAATGTTATATCTGCATTAATTGTGACACAAAATACTTAATGTCAAATTTGCCATATTGCAATCAGATGATAAAAGACTTAGAAGTCCTCAGACCAAGAACATTTTTCGCAGATTATCGACTTTCAGTTACTGAAGGCTTACATGAAATAACTCGGATTTGTGGTTATTTGCATTTCTCTGAAAATTTAACAGACAAAGTTAGAGATGAATGGAAACTTTTACAATGTGATAAGTCTGCACTGGATGAACTTACAAAATTGTCTCTGGCTGTTGATGGAACATCAATACAAGTTGATCATTATTGGAGGACTATTTTTAATTTCAAAGATAATTTTGGTAGACTGAAATATGCCAATCTGTCAGAACTTATGCTCTTTAATTTTACCTCATGGCAATGCTGATCCAGAAAGGGGTTTTCAGTTAATATTGCATTTGTGGTAAAAGAAAAATCAAATTTAAATGATCTGTAAGAATTGTTAAAGATGCAATAAAACACTATAGAGGTATTGCTAATGTTCCAATAACGAAAGCTTTATCGGACAGTGTTAAAAACTCCAACAAAGTTTACAAAGAATATGTAGATAGGCTGAAAGAACAATCTAAATAACAAAGAGAAAAACAGCAGAAAGAAAGAGCAAACAGAGAAAAACTGAAAGAGAAAAGCTGATCTAGATACTAAAATTAGGCAACATGACTCTGAATTGCATGAGCTGAAGAAAGAAAAAGAGACTACTTTAGCATTGATTGGGAAAGGCACGAGCAGGATGAAGAAAGCAGTGTTATCTCAAAACACTGTTGAAATAACTGCTGCTCATAATTTGATAAAGGATCAGATGAACTAAAACAAATTCAGAGTAAATTATCTTGTGTAGAGATAGAAAGAGAGAAAAATGTCATAAAGAGGTTAAAATTTTAATGTATATTACAAGAAATAAATTTCTTAAAATTTTTCATTTAAATTTGCAGTTTTATTTTTTTTCTTCTTAAACTGTTATGCTAAAGTTTGACTGAGCTTGGAGATACAATTTTAAAGGAAAGCTGTAATAAATAAATGGCAGTCATTCATGTAAAATTTTTTGATAATCTAAGTACACGATCATTTTATGAAAACTATTTTTCAATATAAAACTTTTTTTTTAATATAAAATAAATGTCAGTCAATCATCTAAAATCTTTTGATAATCTATGTACATGATCATTTTATAAAAAGTATTTTATCATCATCATCAATCAAATTATACAGTAATTTTATTATCAGTAGGAAACAAAGAATATTGATTTTAAAACCCTGTCATACCCCGATTTTGAGATGTTGGTAGTTAATTCATGAAACGACTTATACTCGTATAATAAACTTTACATGCAAAAATTGTAAATTTAATCGGTCAACTCTTTTCTCATGCAGCATTTTCGCATTATAGCACATTTGGAAACAATGTTGAATAGCGACGCCATCAATGCAGTCAAAAAATGCCAAACACCAATTAAAGTAATACGAAGTCAATATAACCTATTTATATATTTGTTGTAAGTGCATATAAATGAGTGTGATTATTAAGTTTATTACGGCGTTGATAACAAAAGAATCAAATTTTAATATATGCGATTGATTTAATATTGTTCAAAGCTTTTTACATGCAATTATTCTATTGTTACAGAACTTAACTTACCTCGGAATGAAATAAATTTATATTCAGCCCACATCACATGTTTTTGTCTCTTGAATGTAAAAAATTACGAATAATGGTAAATATTTCATAGATGCCTATAAATCTAATATGATCCAATATTTCTTTTTGCAGCGCAATGCAATATTCAACTATTAAATCTTTAAAAAAAAACCTATCAAATTTAATTATAAAACTAAGAAACTATAATTTCCTAAGACATTTAAAATATCTAGTAAAAATCACTCTTGCAGCAAAATGTTTAAAAGTCTTGAATTTATAATAAAACTTATAATAAAGTTTTATTATAAATTCAAGACTTTTATATATATATATATATATATATATATATATATATATATATATATTGAATCTGTAGTACTGTAGTTATTAACTGATATTAATAACATTAATTTACAATCTTCCATTAATTTATGCTGCACATGCGCATGTTAATGGTTAGAGTATATAAATTCTTTATAATAGTTTTATGTGACCTTTTGAATTGTGCTAGAATTATCTTCAAAAGTCTATGTAATCCTTTTATTATATTATCTGTTTATTATATTTCATATTTTTAATGTTTGACATTACAGGTTGAGTTTATTCATAATTTTATGCATGAAATACTTGTCTATCCTGTGTTCTAATTACCTCTTAGCAATTTGCCTATTTGTAATTTAACTTGCTCTTTCTCTCCCCCCCCCCCCCCCCTCTTTATTTTATTTTATTAATTTTTTTTTTTTTTTTTTTTTTTTTTTTTACTTATATATATGTATATATATATATATATAAATGGATATGTATTCTTATTTGTGTGTGTATATGTTTTTATATATAAGTTTATACATCTTAATTTTAGTTACTTTAATGTTCATATACTGTCTTTTGTTTCCTGTAATTAATTTTGATTATTTTATTTTAGTACTGTTCAAATACTGTAGTATCTCATACCCTCTCTTTCCTTACTTGTTGTCCCCCTTTTGGCATATCTTAGTGATAATTTGAATTTCATGTTAGTTTTGGGTAAAAATGCACTTATCAGTGCAGCTCTCTCTCTTTATCTTTTAGTGCTCTTTGCCTCTAAGTAATTTGAGTGTATATATATTATAATAATCAAGTTTATATTTATATTAATATATATTAATATTTATATTTAGTTTTATATATATTCAAGAAATTATATATTCTCATTTATTTATAATTAAATATTGGATTTAACCTTTATACTTTGTACATTTATTAACTCTATGAAAATCTCTACTATGATTAGTTTTATTATTTTTTGTTAGCGCCTGGCAAAATAGTGTAATTGTTTATCAATACATTAGTGCCCGGTAACCTATATAAATTGGGATATAGGGGATCGATATCAAGCAACCAATTATTTCTCTTTCATGTTTTGTAGACACTCTTCGATGTCAAGCCATCATTACTCACCAAAACTCATGTATTTTCGTTCTTGCCGGGATAAACGTTGTAAGACCTGTCCTTTAGCTTTACCCTCTCAGATTAATAATAATAACCCTAAATATTTAACTTTTTGTAAAGTGTATAACTGCATTTACAAATTAACTTGTGTATCTTGTAATATCTCATATATTGGACAAACAAGCACCCCTCTTCACCTTCGTTTTAATGTTCATCGTAACCATATTAAGAAATTTAGTTCTCGAGCATCTCTCAATACACAACTTCCTCCTCCTGCATATCATCACACTGGTAATAATTTTGAATATGCCCACTTTGACCATCATGGTATTGATAATATTTCAATTTCGATTCTAGATATGGTAAAGAATCCGGCTGATAGATTATATTTTGAAAATTCATTAATCAAACAGCATAAAACTATTTTTCCATATGGATTAAATCAAATGTATAATAATAAAAATGTAGTAAAAACTACCTATAAAAATCCAAATTTTGATATCTCTATATTTAACATCCTTAATTATAATTCGTTTAGTGCCTCATCAAAAAGATCTAAGCGAGGAAATTACAACAACAAAAAGTGTCAAAATCTGAACATAAAAGCTAAAATTACTGAGCTAAGAAAAAACTTTAAATCTTCATGTAACATAAATTCTTTAAAAACCTGGGTATTCAATATTAAAAAACAAATATTAAATCAAGTTTATAATATATTCTTAAAGTCATTTAATCAGGATGAGCATTTTTCACACCTTTTATATGATCTAATTATAACAAGAGCTTATTTTATAAACCTCCATCTGTACATTCAACCCTTTTCTACCTCTAATTATCATCCAAATAAAACATATAATACTTATTGTGTAATTAATTACAAAAATTCACTTTACAATAATATAAATTTTAATTATTTATTTCAGCAGTATAAACACTGCTTTCCTGTTCCTAATACTCAAATTTTCAAAACATTTAAATATAATACCCCTTTAGGTAGGCAAATTTTCAATTACAATGATATATCTAAATCTATTATAAATCAAAATTCCTCTCCCTATTTACTATGTGTCTGTAACCAGCCAAACTATTCTAAATATATAGACAGCACTCATAAACACATAATTACTGGTGATCTCAATATTGTTCAAAATGTAGCACTTAAAAATCTTATGCTTTATGGTACCAAATTCCGAATCCAAAATACATTAAATCACTCTCTTTTAATTAAACAACTAAATATTGATCTAGAAAAATTCATATACAAAATTGCTTGCAGTAAAAACTATCCTATTGAAGCTTTCGATATGTGGAAGGTTAGCATTCTGACAAACATCAAACATCTTTTAAGTAACTTGCCTATAACTAAACCTACATTTAACTATACAAACTTGAAGCAGGAAATTAATGAATTAAAATCACAATTTGTCATCACATATGTGGATAAAGCTGCCAACAATTACGCCATCATATGTAAAAAATATTATGTACAAATCTTAAACGATTTCTTCAATCACAATGATATTTTTAAAAAAATTGATTCTTCAGCAACATCCATATCTAAGAAAATTATTGCTTTTCATAAATTATTAAAATTACCTTGCAACAATCTAAGATTCCCTTATATTGTCATGATCCCAAAATTTCATAAAAATCCTATCTCTTTTAGATCTGTAACTATAGGACATAAATCATATGCAACTGTCGCTAGTAAATCTCTTTTGGTTATTCTTAATAAAATCATCTCTAATATAAATGATAATTCAACTTCTCATATTATTAATAACAGTTATCAATTAATTCAAAAGTTGGATACGATTAATATTTTGGGTTTTAAAACGTATGACTTTAAGGACCTTTTCAACAATATTGACATAAAAGATCTATATAAAGTAACTTGGGATATTATTAAATCTTTCTATAATAGACAAAATTTGGAAATAGATCATTCTTTCGTGCACCACCTTCTCAAGTGTGTAATTTTTAATAATTACTTGATGCAAGGCAATAAAATTTATATGCAAATTAAGGGTGTTCCACAGGGTGGCTCTGCCAGTTCAGCTCTCGCAAATCTTTATCTACACTTCTACGAGTCAAATTTTATAAACTCTGCATATACATTCTACAGATATATTGACGATGTTATTCTCATTAAAATAGCTCCCTCATCTTATGATATAGATTTTGATTTTTATCCTCCAAATTTATCCCTTTTACCAAACGAAAGCAACTTCTCGACTAGCGTTAATTTCTTAGATTTAACTCTATCTCTTGATAATGAATATTCATTTTTGTCAAACATTTATGATAAAAGAAAAAGTTTTCCTTTTAAAATTCACAAGATAATCAATTTTAACTCATGTATGAGTAAACAGGTATATAAAAATATTTTAATAAATCAATTTCATAGGATTTTTAGGTTATGTGAAAATACACAATACAGTAACCATCTTGCAGATTTATTTCGACACTGTAAGACTGAATCATATCCAGTTAATTTTGTTAAATATCACTTTAGAAATTTTGAATACTATTTATAATATATTATTTATTGTTTTAGTCTAATTTGAAATTGCTATTGTATACTTTGAACATTAAAATATTCTTTGAGATTTTATTGTCTTAGTAATAAGTTTTGGATACATATTATATAATTGTTAATTATTAATTATTACTGAGTTTATTGCGTATTTTTTTTTTTTTTTTTTTTTTTTATTTTATCTTTATATCTCTAATTTTTGGGTTTGAAACTTATAAATTTGTATAGTCCTTTGGTTAAACATGCAAAAGTATTTTCTATAATTCACATCAGATGGCGCTCTCTTGTACTCTTTCCTAATACATTGTTTAGTGCAACGAAAATGTGTCTTGTATAATGGTGAAGAAAGGTATGACTTTAATTCTATCCGAATCATTGTGGATTGTTGGTTAGATTGCTTATATGTTTGCTTAATGCACTTTCGTTATATTCCTTCCAATTTCCTTTTGCTTATTTTTTGTTATTTTCGTTTATGTTATAGTCTGGAAATGTGTCGGATCTTTTGACGTTATTTCGGCCATGTGGCTGTATCGTTGAGCGAAACACATTTGGAACCTCTGTGGATGCAAAGATCCTTGATAAGCTGGATTCACAGAGCTTCTATCCTATTTCATATTTTCGGATTGTATCTTTTCTCTTATTTTGTCATTTTAATATTTTGAGCCTCCAGATTTTGATAATCCTTTGTTGTTTGAACTTGATTAGTATGCTTCGCTCTTGAATGTTGATAAATTCATGTGTATTATTCATATTTAAAATTAAGATCATTTTGTCTTTTATGGTAGCATTGTTTTCCTTTTGTCTGATATTTCTTATCATATCATATTTAATTAATTTTCCTCCGTATTGTTTTTGAACCAGGGTATGACACTGATCATGTTTTAAATTAGTATAACTATTTTAATTTTACTTTTAATATTAATTTTATCTTATTTATTATATATATATATATATATATATATATATGTATATATATATATTTTAAATTCAAGTTTTAGCAGCCAATTATCATTATACACAAACACATATACAAACATATTTTCAATTTATTTATATAGATATATATATAAAACATGCTATACGCAATCAGCGCCCCTCTCTACGTATTGATCTCGAGCTGCCACTGTTATCATTCCATTCTTCTTTTCAAACCCAATTTAAAATTTTATTAAAAAACTCTTGAATATTGTTTTTTATTTTAAATTTATAAGGATTGTTTAAAAACAAAAGTCCAATAAAAAGCTTCTAGCATCATCAAAAATTGAACTTTCTGAGGTATGCCCCTATGCCTATAAGAATTATCCCTAATATCTAATTTTCTGAGTTATGAACCCTCGATAAAAATTTACCAAGGGGAACCCTGGAAATACACCTAACGTCAAAAGAAAAATTTATTTTCAGAATCGCAAAATTATGATAAGGACTGAATAAAAATCATAGTCTTACACAAAGTTCTTAGAAAATTAATTAACATCGAGAAAGAAAATTAATTTTTTGAATTAAGACATACGTTAAGAAATTGTCAAGGCCCCCAGTAGCTAAAAGGAAAAAAATATTTTCTGAGTTATGAACCCCCATAAAAAATTTACCAATGGCCTTCAGATCTGGAAAGGGCTCTGAAAATCTTCCTGGTTCAAAGTTTGATAATCAATTTTCAAACTTTGGGGCTGGCATAAATGATAAACTAAAAGCTTTAGTCTATGAATACATTAATTTTGGTGGTGAACTATGTCAGGTTAGTTTGGTAAGCATAGTGTGAATTTTGTAAAGAGGTGGTTATGAACCAGTGGCGTGTTACAGTGCTGGATTTCATTTTCCATTATGGACCTTTTTGAGAACCAATGTAATTTTTCTGCTAATAGAAAGTCTTCACCTAACTGCCCACTCCTATGCTTCTTAACGAAGTATCTCAATTCTCAACAGCAAAAATATATAAATGTACATACATTGAGAAAAAAAAATTAATGTGTAATTCATGTTTAGTGGGGTAAGCCGTAGATGACCAGGGACCCAGTTCGCTATTGCGAACTAGTGGACCAGAACAGGCCATCCCTGCATACTACAGATTGTAGAATTTGCATAGTTTCCTACTGAAAATTGTCTTCTGTCAAGGCCAGTGTAAATTTACAGCTGTGTGCTTGGTCTTGCCAATCAAATCAATGTAGCAACAAGGTTTTATAGCTACATGCATGGGAATGCTAATCAAATTATTGTGACAATAGGGATTTGTAGCCTCTTGCACAGTAATTCCAATCAAATCAATGTGGCACCAGGGTTTTATGGATGCGTGTAATGTTAATTGAGATCTTTTTTTTTTTTTTATGGAAGTAATAAATATGCATCTTATAACGTTGTCAAATGCAGCATAAATTGCTGAATGGTTATTTTTCTAATTATTTTCACATAAACTGTGCAATTCAGTTTATGTTCTTGTGAATCACTAGAGATTTCATTAGTATCTTTTTCCATCCATCTCCATCATATTGCACATTAGATTGACAAAACTAGCTTATTTTTTATATTCTGATTAATTATTAAGGTTAATTTTTTAATTAATTTTACACATGTTCTTGAGAATCACTGAGAGTCCATTAGTATCTTTTTCCATCTGCTGTGTATTTACACCAAGGAACAAGGGATAAGACACTCTCAGAACTCAACTACTTTTATTCACACCCTTACTTACAAGTGCAGCATTTTTATAGCTGCCTTTCAGTCCTGCATACTAGACTGACGTCATTTCAGTGACATAATAGATTTGCATATGCTACACTCCTCCGCCCTCAATTATAGTCCTTGGGGATTACCTGTAATAGTGCAGTCTGTCAGGAGGTTTCCGAATTCTAATGGATCGTCGTAATAGCATTTCTGGTATCACCCGTTCAATGGATTCCTTTGGTTCGACTGAGGCTTCTGGACTTAGAATTATGATTTCAGATTTGGGATCAGGAGTCGCAACGAGCTTTGGTACAGTTGGCAAAGTAAGGGCTTGGAGCTTCTTAGTCTCATCCAACTCTGTCATGGTTAATGCTGCAGGGGCTTTAAAATTTTCAGAAATATCCTCCATTGTAGAATCCAGATCAGGTATCTCCATAGGTTCCATCTCTTCAGTGGAATATGAACCCACTTTACATAATTGATCAACATGCCTCCTCCAGATCTCGTTCCCTACTTGAACATTCTAAGATAATAAACCATCTTTATAAATCACTGTTCCCAATTTCCATTTTTCCGTTCTGGGATAGTTTCACTGCCACTCTGTTTCTCTCTTTAAATTCTTGATAATTAGGTTCCTTGTTAACCAATGCACTTTGCTTTCACTGTACATGATCTCTGAAGTTGTTTTTATTTGTCCAACCTAGTTCTAATGCACCTTTTTAAAAACAACATGCTAGGAGACTTATTTGTTATTGAATGAGGTATAATTCGGTAGTGTAACAGAAATCTTTGTAATTTAGTGTTTAAATCACCATGCTCGTTTAGATTACATTTTGAAGAATCTTTAAATTATTGCACTACAATTTCAGCCTGACTATTGGTTGCTGGATGGTAAGGGGCAAATACAGTATGTTTAATATTATTCATTTTCATAAATTGACGAAAGTCATAACTCATGAAACTAGCCCCATTATTACTGACTAGTGAATAAGGAATACCATATCTGGCAAAAAGTATTCGTAGTTATTCTATGGTTAGGCTAGAAGTAATATTTTTCATGAGAATTACTTCTATCCATTTTGAATAAGGATCAGAAATTACAAGGAACATTTTTCCTAAAAATTGTCTTGCTTGATCTATGTGGATACTTTGCCAGGGCCCATTCAGCCATTCCCATGGGTGTCGATTCGATTTTGGTGATTTCTTTCTATTTTTCATGCTGTGCAATTCATTATACAATTTTGAATATCTATATCTATTCCCTCCCAATAATAATAATTTCTAGCTATTTGATTCATTTTTACAATATCTGGATAGCTTGTATGTAATTCTTCCAATACTTGCCTCCTATATTTTTGTGGAATATAAACTCAATCTGAATGCACAATACAACCCTGTTGTAATGAAAAAAAATTTTCCCCTTCCAAGGAGGGTGTTCCAAGGCAAATATGGAACATTGCGAATTATGGAGGGAGTACAACCTACAAAGATGGTCCCTGTGCTTCTCCTACAATTCATATACAGTTCCCTAAGAGAACACCTGCAAAAGGATGAGCAAGCCATGTTTCTGGGAAATATGGACAGCGATGGCTCAGTTACAGAGGGGCGCGCAGCAGGGCGTTCTTGGGGAGAGCTGACCCTTGTCCGGTTCAGCGACATGTGCACCCAGGGTCATGGGAACCTCGGTCCACCTGCCAGATATTAATTCTGGGGTGATCGCCATCCTCCTGTCATCACAGCACCCAATAGCTGGACATAATTCTGAAATATCCAATGAAAATACCAGGGGCTTCAATTGGGGGAACCAGTAATAAACCTGGGACTTAATTGCGTAGGAGGAGACATTTTTCGGATGTTCGAGAGAGTGTTAGATTTTTCGAAAAGAGAGAAGAGAATTGATTTTGTGCTTCGGAGAGAAAGCTCTCCAAAAGACGTCTGCAGCGATGACCGGCGTTTCCTCCGCGGTCGAAGTGCCCCGCACCCAGCGACAACCCAACGATGTATTGAAGGTACGAAATGCATGTCTCTTATACTCAGTCTGTTTGACACTAATTTAGATAATTTCGCACTCTCTCGACATGTTATTCAATTTACACTTGAGTGAAATAATCGGTGAATTTAATTGTAAATTTAAATGAAGGAGATTTTAATTACATACTTTAAATATTCATGATTTAGAAAATGTCAAACACGAATGTCAATGGAGAGCGATTATGATTTAGTAAGAAGGTTAATTGAATCAATTAAATATGTTTTTATTATTATTTTTAATTTCCTTTTTGTTAATAAATATATTGTTAATGTTTTATATCATGTCTGTTGTCCTCATTTTCCATTAATTTGATTTTTATGTATTTTTATTCGACACGGCCAATGTCGGAGATTGTTTTAATGAACAATATTACTGAATTATGCGTTCTGACCGGACGTGTGGTTAAAATCCACATAACAAAAAATGGTTCCGATGACCAGGATTTGAAATAAAAATAATTGTTAAAATAACTGAAAAAAAATTTTTTGTGAATAAATTGAAATTAATGTGTGCGATAGGAAAATTTGAAATAAAATAAAATTTACTTAAAATAAAATTTAAAATAAAATTAACTTGAAATAAATTTAAAATAAAAACTTAAACTTTAAAAGTAAACTTAACGTAAGGAAATGAGGACATTTAAGAAAATAGATGTTGTCACAAGTGTTATGCCATATGTATATGAAGTATTTATTGAAGAAATATTGTTTATATTTAAGAAAAAGAATTATAGGATTTAAATATATTGAGTTAGGGGAGAAAAATCGGAGAAAATTAATAATGGATGGTAATATTGTTGGGAACTAAATTTTTTGAAAATTGAATTGCGTAGGAGTATGATTTTATGTGTAAGATTTTGAGTATCAATATTTGTATTTTTATGTTGCATGAAAAGTGTTGTATTTATGTAAACGCGTATTGTTCGTAGGGATAGAAATTTTGGATTAAAAAATTAAGGGAAAACTTATGACCCCTTTCTGTCATTTTTAAAATTTGTTATGACAGTAACGCCTACAAGTAGGATCCCTGGGATTATATTCTTGTTAGGAAAACTGAGCGGAAGCGACGAGAACGAGACCTCCATGTTTTTCGAACAGATGGAATCATTAAGTGAACTAACAAATTGGAACGATTTAGAGAAACTAGCAATTGTTAAATCCCGTCTGCGCGGAAACGCAAAAAAATTCTACATCGGCTCAAAGGATCTGCGTAGCGAAACATCTTTCGAGACTTTCAAACAAAAATTTTTAGATTTTTTCACCTCCGAACCTAATGTCACGACAAACCAAATTCTTTTTTTAACTGCGAAACAAACAAAGGGAGAAAATATTAAAGAATTAGCGCATAGAATTACTACATTAACTTTAAACTACGTGGGCGAAACACAGCTTAATGAACATACAGATGCAATTATGGACAAACTAAGCCTAAGTAAATTTTTGGAGGCAGTTGAGCCTGAATATCGGAAAGAAATTGTAAAAAACAACCCAAAAAGTTTTAGAGATGCAGTAAAAATTGCTCAAAATTTAGAAGCGGCCAATCTTACAACAACAGTTGATTTAAATAACATCTCTCAGTACAGTGATATTCAAATGTTCAAAAAAGAACAACAGTTTAATTCTAACTTACTTGAAAAAATAACACAAGAAATAAATCATTTTAAAATTAGAGAAAACAGAAATAATTCTCTGATAATGGACACATATTCATGCCATTTTTGCGGTAAATTCGGACATTTTATGCAGGATTGCAGGCATTATATTAGAGAGAGAAATAAACAAACACACATCTCATTACAAAACAAATATAGCTTTTCACGAAGACCAGCAGAACATTATGCGAGAAGGGAAATGTCCCCCCATTCGTTACGGAACGAATTATGTGGAGAGAGTTCCAAATACGACATACAATGGACCCCCAGATAGATTTTACCCCTCACGTACTCAAAACTGTAGGGAGGAAAAGCATACTTACAGAGACGAATATGTTAATGAAGGAAGAATGGGTAGCCAGAAATATACATATAGGAATGACGAACGGAACTTTGAGGCCCCGCGTAACAGAAATGATTTTCAGAGACAAAGCCAGGATAGATATAAATATACAAATAGCTCAGACAGATTTGCCAATAACAGAAATGATTCTAGACGAAATACAAATTTAAACTAGAAGGGGAGATTGAGAATTATCGTCAACAAAGGCGTAGAAATGGGGGTGCAGTCTCCTTTAAATAAAGATAATAAAATCCCTGTTATAGATAAATTACATAGAGAATAATTCAGAAAATGATCGGTACATAGATAGAAATTACATAGAGAATAATTCAGAAAATGATCGGTACATAGATAGAAATTACATAAAGAATAATTCAGGAAAGGATCAGTACATAGATAGGAATAATTCCAGAGAAGATAGAAATTTAAGGAATAGAGCAGGAATTAGAAAAAGGAATGGTACACACAATAATACAGAGAATGAGGGACAAAATGTTGGAAAATATCAAATTCAAATTAATAGAGAAAATATTGGTAATAACAGAACCCAAAATAGTGGAGAAAGAGAGGGCATTAAGGACAAGAAGGACAAAGTTGAACTTATCGCGTCAGTTGGAGATGAATTAAATACTGAATTACCCACGGTAGAAAATAAATTTCAAAACACGGAAACAAAAATTCGCTGAGACTCTGACACATCTTTTTCGGTTTGGCCTATTGATATTTTCAAAAAAATTAAAGAAGAAACTCAGAAATTACATGAAAACAAAATAACGGACGTTTTGGTTGGTGAGAGCTCTGATTTCAAAGACACACAGAATACAAATACAAATTATGACAATGAAGATATCCAAATTCCAAATGAAAATAAAACAACGGATGTTTTGATTTGCGAGAATGTTGATTCCAAAAATACACAAAACACGAATACAAATTATGGTAATGGAAATATCCAGATTCTAAATGAAAATAAAGTAACGGATGTTTTGATTAGCGAGAAGGTTGATTCCAAAAATACACAAAACACAAATTATGACAATGAAAATATTCAAATTCCAAATGAAAACAAAATAACGGATGTTTTGGTTAGAGAAAGGGTTGATTTTGAAAATATTCAAAATACAAATAAAAGTCGCAGTAATGAAAGTATTCAGAAATCAGATGAAAACAAAATAATGAAAGTTAATAGAAATCAAAATGTTATTTTCCAAGAAGTCCAAAATGAAAATGGAAAGGTTAATTGTCAAAAAAGTCGAAAAGAAAATGCAAAATGCAAGCTTCAGGACATTCGAATTACGAATGAGAATCATGAGATACAAAATACACAAACTTCAAATGAGAGTAAAATAATGGATATTATGGACAATGATATTGAAAATGTTAACTTTCAGAATTTGCAAAATTCAAATGATACCAGTAAAAATATTCAAAATGAAAATTGTAATACAAGTAGAGAGAAAAATCAAAATGATAGTGAAGTTAATTGTGTTCAAAAACCTTCAGAAATAGATGAGAATCAAAACAAAGAGTATGTTAGGCAAAAAGTAGAGGTTCCACATGAAATACAAGTTTGTAACACAAGTGAAATTGAAGATATGCAAAAGCGGAATGAAAGAAAACTCGGTTCAGATTTTTTCATGAAACCAAAAATTTTTAAGAACTTAATATTGTCCGATGATTGGTATTTGAAAAATTTTAAAATGAGAAAGAGGTAAAAATAATAATAAGTCAAAATGAATTCTTTGGAAAATGATCTGGCAATAAATAAATTATAAAAATGAAAAATGGATATGAGGTCAAAATTGTTAATGGAAAGCAACAATCTCTTCCCGCTTTTCTTATTTAACGTGCTTGCGACAGATAAGGAAGAAAACACGCGACATTCACGAAATGTCAGTACAACACAGCACTAACGATCCCCCCCTCCTCCTCAAACAGTCAGCGCGAAATGTCAACAACACTATAGTGAAAGGACTTCTTTCCCTTCCCTCTTAAACAGTCAGAACGCGTACAACGGGATGGAACTGGTTTACAGAAAGACATGGCAGAGAGCAGATTGCCAATCGCGCACAGCACTTCGGTGGCGACAATTTCAGGGGCGCAAAGTTCCCCATGGCGACTCGAGGTCAGACAGTGGAGATGGGTTCCACCCAAGGTCAATTTTCAGGCAGAAACGAAGGGGAAACAGGATCTCACAAAGGGGGTGAATTGCAAGTTCAGTTTACAAAGGAGCAGGGTACGCACGATATACACAGGGGAGAACTGGTTTCGAATACATATGAAAAACAAATGCGGGTGGATGATTTATCCTTGGTTAAAAGAGAATAAAAGTTTAAAATTGATGCAGGAATAGATATACAATTTTTTTTTTATACTTTAAACTCGGTATGGGAATTGTAAATAGAAAAATAAGGTTAGGTAGGAATAAGAAAAGAAATATGGTTCAATTCTGGAAACAGACCACAAATGTTACGGTAATTAGAGGAAAGTTTAAATGAACTTGAAATTTTGAATAAATATTGGATTATAAATAAAGGAAATTTCAAATAAATATTGCATTAAAAATAGAGGAAATTTTAAATAAATATTACATTAATTAGAGGAAAGTTTAAATAAATATTGTATTAATTAGGAAATTTTAAATAAATTTTGAATTAAAAATAGAGGAAATTTTAAATAAATATTACATTAATTAGAGGAAAGTTTAAATAAATATTGTATTAATTAGGAAATTTTAAATAAATTTTAAATTAAAAATAGAAGAAATTTTAAATAAATATTACATTAATTAGAGGAAAGTTTAAATAAAAATACAAGGAATTTCAAATAAATGTTACGGTAATTAGAGGAAATTGTAAATGGACATGAAATTAAAAAAAAATATATTAAATTATAAATAGGGAAATTCCAAATAAATATTGGATTATAAATTAAAGAAATTTTAAATAAATATTGCATTATAAATAAAAGTAATTTTAAATAAATAATATTACATTAATTAGGAAATTTTAAATAAACATTGAATTATAAATTAGGAAATCTTAAATTAATATTACATTAATTAGAGGAAAGTTTAAATGAACATGAAAGTTTAAAAAAGATATTGAATTATAAATAGAGGAAATTCTAAATAAATATTGCATTAAAAATAGAGGGAATTTTAGGTAAATATGACATAAATATATCATTTAAGGAAATCTGGTGATACGGAATACAGAATTAAAATTAAAAAAAAAAAAAAAAAAAAACCGGCGGATTACGAGAAAGGAATTAAAAGGGAAAATTTGCAAGGAATTTATGATAAAAATAAGTGTAAGATAATTATAAATTTTGTTAGGAAGTGATTTATTAAAGAAAAAATTTGCAAGAAATTTATGATAAAAATAAATGTAAGAGAAGTATGAATTTTTTAGGAAATGGTTTATTAAATGAAAATTCAAAACGCTAAGGCGAGATTCGGAATACAGAATTTTGGATTATGTATATAAGGGAGATATAAAGGAGAGTTTATTGATAATCTGAAGAAAATTATGTTTATTGTGTTTGTACAAATTATTAGGAAATGTAATATGGCATGACAATTCGTGATAATATTGACAAAAATTTATTTGTTTGTTTTTCTTTGTATTTTCAATGAGATAGTATAATATATTTGTAAATATTAGTAAATGGGTTAAAACAGTGAGAAAATTTTATGAGTAACATAAATGTTGGAAGAAATGAAAAAAAATGAGACTTAGAGAAAAAAAAATAATAATGGGAGAATAATGTTCACTTTGCAGGACTAGAGAATGGATAAAAATTATACATAACAGTGAAATAGGAGAAAATACTGTATTTTGAATATTAAATAATGGTGAATAAAGAAGGGAATTAGTTTTTATAAAAAAAAAAAAAGTCAGGGACTTAATGTTAAATAGGTATTGTGAGTTCGAGAGAGAGAATTTGTGCATCAGACTGTATGTATATGTATGCATTGGTATCGACAAAAGTGTGTGCCTTAATTAAGAATGTTCTATACTTGATAATTCAGTGATATGATGCAGAAAGTGTGTGCTAATTTATGATCTTCACAGTACAACTTTCCCACATGTTTACTTCACATCGAGAGGTGATGCAGTAACACCACCCAGTTACGGAATTCCAGGCTTACAATTTTCGCACTTCCATGAAGTGATGCGATGATTCAGTGGCATGCTGTTCACATAAACTTTCAAAGACCACAATTTTCGCACTTCCATGACAGTGATGCGATGATTCAGTGGCGAGCTTTGCACATAAACTTTCAAAATCCACAATTTCCGCACTTCCATGACAGTGAGATAGATGATGCAGTCACGTGTTTTCTACGTAAACTTTCATTTTACATATGTTTACTTCACAGCGAAACTACGCTGTGATATGCTCCATCTACAGATCTCCAAGTTCACGATTTGTTCCACACTTACCATGAGACTGAAATAGGAAACAGTGGCGTGATATAGCCACAGACCCTCTACTACAATTTTTCGTTAAAGAACTTTTTAAGACTCTATACAAACTTTGAACTATTTATTTATCACGGACATTTCTTCAACTTTTGGACAGCCAATTTATTGGACTTAGAATTTCTATAGAACTGATAGACATGTCGAACAGAAAAATATTTTATACTTTCTTTTTCCAAGAGTTTAAGGACATTAGTGTGCATTATGATATTATTGTGTTATATATATATGTGTGTGTGTAAATGCAGTTACAGGTTTTTAGAAAGAGACTGGACTATGCCATGCTACAAACTACAGGGAAGGGGCTGAATGTTCCAAGGCAAATATGGAACATTGCGAATTATGGAGGGAGTACAACCTACAAAGATGGTCCCTGTGCTTCTCCTACAATTCATATACAGTTCCCTAAGAGAACACCTGCAAAAGGATGAGCAAGCCATGTTTCTGGGAAATATGGACAGCGATGGCTCAGTTACAGAGGGGCGCACAGCAGGGCGTTCTTGGGGAGAGCTGACCCTTGTCCGGTTCAGCGACACGTGCACCCAGGGTCATGGGAACCTCGGTCCACCTGCCAAATATTAATTCTGGGGTGATCGCCATCCTCCTGTCATCACAGCACCCAGTAGCTAGACATAATTATGAAATATCCAATGAAAATACCAGGGGCTTCAATTGGGGGAACCAGTAATAAACCTGGGGCTTAATTGCGTAGGAGGAGACATTTTTCGGATGTTCGAGAGAATGTTAGATTTTTCGAAAAGAGAGAAGAGAATTGATTTTGTGCTTCGGAGAGAAAGTTCTCCAAAAGACGTCTGCAGCGATGACCGGCGTTTCCTCCGCGGTCAAAGTGCCCCTCACCCAGCGACGACCCAACGATGTATCGAAGGTACGAAATGCATGTCTCTTATACTCAGTCTGTTTGACACTAATTTAGATAATTTCGCACTCTCTCGACATCTTATTCAATTTACACTTGAGTGAAATAATCAGGGTGAATTTAATTGTAAACTTAAATGAAGGAGATTTTAATTACATACTTTAAATATTCATGATTTAGAAAATGTCAAACACAAATGTCAATGGAGAGCGATTATGATTTAGTAAGAAGGTTAATTGAATCAATTAAATATGTTTTTATTATTATTTTTAATTTCCTTTTTGTTAATAAATATATTGTTAATGTTTTATATCATGTCCGTTGTCCTCATTTTCCATTAATTTGATTTTTATGTATTTTTATTCGACATGGCCAATGTCGGAGATTGTTTTAATGAACAATATTACACTGAATTATGCGTTCTGCCCAGACATGTGGTTAAAATCCACATAACAGAGGGGTAAATTACTTCCAGTTTGTAAACAATTGTATAATTGTACAAGATGATGGTCAGATTTAGTGGCTTTGGCAATATCTTTTGCTGTGATAGGAAATACTTCAATTTGACTTATGTTAAAAGAGTCAGCTTCTGTGAAATCATTTTTCATGATCGGTAGAGGTAATCGAGATAAAGCATCTACATTACTGTGATTCCTTGTATTACGATATTGTATGGTGTATTTAAAAGCCTGCAAGATTAATGCATAATACACTATTCTGGTTGCTAATAAAACTGGTAAGCTATGATTAGGTGCAAAAATTGAAGTTAATAGTTTGTGATCTGTAACAAAATGAAAGTGTTGACCAAATAAATATAGATAAAATATTTTACTTCCCATACAATACCAAGTACCTCTTTATCTATTTGGGAATACTTTTGTTCGGTCTTGTTTAAAGACTTTGATACTAACAATATTGGTCTCTCAGTACTAACTGGCATAATATGGCTCAAGATTGCCGTGACCCTTACTGGAGATCAGGCTTCGGGAAATCGGCAAAATTTAGCCCGTCCGCGAGGACGGCTAGTGAAATTTTTTACTTATCCTCAAAAATTTTTACCCGTCCTCCTAAGAATTTTTTTTTAACTTTATATTCATTAATATATGTGCTTAAATACATCGCAAAACAATAATAAATTAGAACTAACTGCATCATGATGAAGTGCGATAACTGCATATTCATACACCACCCCCACAGCGCTTAACCGCCGCAATCAAACTCACCGACAAGGAGTCTCCGATAAAGGACTAGACTGGCGGAATTCCGATCTGTGGGTGAGGGCAGAGGGGTAAGATATGTAAGGAATTTCCTTTTTCCAATGTTTTGTAACTTGAAGGCGTGGTAAATAAATAATCATAATTCCTCTTGTCTCTAAGCAGTTTAAACCTCATTGGCACTCTAATTTCTAGGGAATGTGATTGAATCAAGATTAAAATCTTCTTGGACTGAATACATATTTCATACCTTAGCTTCAGTTGTCAGACAACTGGAACAAACGTCATAAATAAATTATAAACGTATTAGTTTTAAAGTTGAAATTGGGGAAGAAAAGAATACTTCTGGCTGAAATTAGAAGAATCCATTCCAAAAATTCAAACTTGTTACTTACTCCCGTCTATTACAGCAAATGGAAATTTTATACTTTGGGTTTTAAAGGGTTGAAAAGGGATTTGGGCTTAGGTTTGGGCTGGGCTTGAGTCTTCTGTTGTTTCAGGCTGGGTTCCGTCCGTTACGACTGGGCCGAACATATTTATTTTGAAAATTTTTAAAATGGATTTAAATTGAATACATGAACTTATTGCTTTTATTTCAGCTACGTAAAGATAAATGTTTAAGATAACAAACTAAATTCTCCATACAAAATTTTGACAATTTGTTTTTAACATATTTGAATACAAATTATTTTGGGTCTACTGAGACGCAGTTAGCTTCAGGCCGAGTTCATTCTACATTTATAAATTTCTTCGACCGTGGTCCGGGTTTAAGCATTGGTATTGTCGGTGTTGTTAAGATCTGAAATTTCGGCACATGTAGACCTCGAAAAGGAGAACGGAACATGTCACTTCGATCATGAGCGTGCTATCCCATTTTCATTCGGTCATCGGATTCACTGGGTGGAGGATGGGGGGAGAGAAAATAGCTAGCGCCTGTGGTTACAATGTGGATCTTACGGCTGGCCTAGAAAGGAGGCATTAATAATGCACACTAGCTAAGTTTATGGGGGGGGGGACATTTCAATTTTCATTCATAGTACGGGAAATGGCGGCTTTCGCCATAATTTTACGATGACAACAATTTGTTATTTATTTTTATTTTTACGGAATCTAATATCAAGGCCGTCCGAGAGGACAGCAACTTCCGAAAATTGGTCGTCCTCGCTGAATTTTAACCCGGCGAGGACGGGCGATTTCCGGAAGTCTGCTGGAGATGCATCTTTTTGTAGTACTAAAGATAATTTGGGATCTTAATGTGCTAAAAACCTATCTGATGCAATTTCTTTTTTTATTGCAGTATATGCTTCCTTGCATGATTTGGTCCAGATGAATTTTTTTCCTTTTCACAATAGATTATTCAGCAGGGCAGCTACTGTCGAAAGGTTTTTAAAGAACTTAGCATAATAACTGATTAACCCCAAAAAACTCTTCAATTCAGAAACACTTTGGGTTCTGGAGCCTTCAGAATGGCCTCCATTTTTTCTTTAATTATATGAATTCCCAACTGATCAGTAATATGCCCACAATATTGAATCGAATTTTGGAAGAATTCACTTTTATCTTTAATACTTTTAGGCCATACCTTTTAATCTTTTAAGTACTTCCTCTAGACTATTTTAATGTTCTTACTCTTTTGTTCCAATTATTTTAATGTCATCTAAAAATACATGAACTCTGTCTATCCCAGCTAAAATTTGCTCCATGCTTCCTTGCCACATTGCTGGAACCATGGCTATGCCTTAATTCATTCTTTTATATCTAAATAACCCTTTATGAGTGCTTATGGTTAGTAAGTGGCGATCCCGTTCATCTACATTCATTTGAAGATATGCTTCTGACAAATTACTTTTGCTAAAATGTTTTCCTCCCGCTAATTGGGCTTATCTTCAATGTTGAGCAAGGAATATTAGTCGATTTTTAATATGGGATTAATTGTAATACTGTAGTTCCCATAAATTCTTACTCTCCCATTACGTTTTACTACTGGAACTATTGGTGTAGCTCAGTCACTTTGTTATGTAGGGTGACCAACTTTCTTCGGCCATGAATTTAAGGGAGATTTAGTCTCAACAAATTTTTAGCAGCGCAGCGCAACGAACCGTCGCTCTAGAAAATGTTCATGGAATGGATAATAATAAGCAAAACAATTTACATTGTATATTATATACAGGACACAATATGGAATACAAATGTACAAATTTGCATGTTTCTTAGTACTAATCTATACGTATTTGTCCACTGATGCTGCAGAACTAAGCATTTTGTTATTTTTTTGTGCAAATTTTAAAAGCTCTTTACAACTATAGTCATAATTAATTGTTATCATTAGCTCTGACTTAATCAGTTGTAAGCTGCTTTGATTTCTCTGATCAGTCCATTTGTTGCTCATCAGCGAAAAAACTCTTGTAGTATGAACATTTGAGCCTGGGATGCTTAAAACAAAGCCTAAAATCTTATTAAGGTTTAGCACATTTATGTGTTTGTTCTTTAAATCAGTGAAAATGTTGACCCAATTTTGTTCTATGGTTCCTGTTTTTGCTAAATTCACAGCACATTTTGCACTAGAAAACTCTTCATACAGGTAGTCCTCATTTACATGCACGAGAATGAACACAGCAGGGATGTATTACAATCCGAAAACGGATATTCCACTTTCTATACACTTGTTTGTGAACTTAAATAAAACCACAATCTTTATTTTATTCACAACTTATTCTCGATGAACAAAAACGTTTCTACTGCAATAACGAAATCCACATTTTCTGCTTCAGCCAAAATCAAACAAGTAAATAACGCATGAACTAAAAAGACGTGATGCACCTCGAACCGGAGAAATAAAAAGTGCAAATTATTTACACGTAGTCGCGCCCACGTCTCTGACGATAAACAAAGCAAAAATAAATCCCAATCCTACAATTTATGCAGGAATGCATTTCACGGGAATAATATATAATTCAAATTTTGTGTTCTTGATTTTTAAAGAAATATACGGGAGAAATAGAAGGCCAATATGGGAAGCCGGAGGATAAAAAAAAAATTCTCAAATACTGGAGTTCCCAGGAAATATGGGAGGGTTGGTCACCCTAGTGTTACGGACTCAATAATATCTTAACCAACTGATCCAGTTCTTGTTCAATTTGTTCTTTTAGTGCGTATGGAACTGATCTAGGTTTAAAAAATTTCGGTTGAGAATTTTCTTTAACTTCTAATCGACATGTAAAATAAGTGTCCGATTCCTGACATAAATACAGCTTTTGAAACAGTGCATTATGCTTTTCCATACTTGACCCATTACTATTTATATATTTGATTTCAAGCCAAGCTATTTGAAGGTGTTGCAACCAGTCTCTTCCGAAGATGGCAATCATGTTTTCCTTAACGAAATAAATTCATTCTGTATTAAGTTGGTTCTTATACTGGACTGAAAATGTAGCTTGACCAACGGGTATGGTACGATCACGAATTGTTCAAAATTGCGTAAAAGTAAATCAGTTTTCTGAATGCTTTTATGAGGACATAGTTTAAATTCCTGAATATTCATACAGGAAATGGTTGCACCTGTGTCTAATTCTAACAAACATTTCCGATTTTCAGTCTTTACATTTAGTAATAATTTCTTTGCGAATTGGGAAGTTATTTTTTTCACTTCTTTTATTTCAGAAGATGTAATTTTTATCATTTATTTTCTTTTGGAATGTCCTGCGAACTAAATAACCTTTTTTAGAACAGATTTTGCAAACATAATTTGTGTGTTAAATGATTGGGACCCAAGCATCGATAGCAATATCGCCTAAGTTTTTCAACAGAACTGGTTTCTTTCATTGATTTTTGTATTTTACGTAATGTAGAATTAGTACTATTCAATTTATTAACAAAAAATGTTCGATGCATTTCATGCACATCCTGGTTGGCTGCTTCTAATCCTAAAGCAGTGGATTTCGCTAACTCAAAAGTTTGATTGGATTATGAGTAGTTTCTTTTGTATGGTTTCGACTTTAAGATCCATTACTAGTTTATCTCTTAACATAACTGATAAATTAGTACCGAAATTACAGTTTGTAGAAAGATTTTGTAATTCAGATATCAGATATTTTAAAACTGACTCAACTTCTAACTGGTTTCGTTTGTAGCAGTAGTGTAGTGCGATATTCTTGACTGGAGAGGCTAAATGATTATCATTTTGACTTGGAAAAGGTTTTTGTATGATAAGTGAATTTACATTGGAATTCGCACTTTCAATAAGTTATATTTCCTTGGTGAGTAAAATAAAATAATGTAACATAAAAATGCTAAGAGTGAATGAAATGTGCAATATTTTAAAATATATTACCTATGGAAGATACATACAAAGTATAGCATTTTAAATGTTTGCTTATTTCTAAATTAGTTGAACTTTTACAACCATTTTATTAAATATGAAGTCATGGTTGCAGATAAAGGAGGGCACTCCCCCTTAGATATTCAAGTCATCAAAGGCAGACATCAATCTAGACGATGTTATACATTTTATTTTTGAGTTTACACCCCCCCCCCCTTTCCGCAAAATGTTCTATAGTGCCTATGTATGAAAAAATGCACTGAAAATTTGTGAGAAATCTGTAACATAAGCTTAGTTGAAGATCACTGTAGTCAACAGTATCTCTAAACAATATTGCTTATCAAATATTTACAAATACTGTACAATGAAAATTTAAAAATATCTTATAATTACAATATGCTAAGAATCCGCCTAAAAATTACCATCCACTTTTATTTAACTAAGATTCTCATTTAACAGGGTATTTTAAAGGGAAATGAAACTTATTCTTTCTAAAACTCCTAAATATGCAAATGGAAGCTTCGCCATATTGATGCCTATATAAAAAGCTAAGTCTACTTTGCAAACTACTTAAGTTTAATGGTAGTCATTATTAGTATATTTCTTCATCTTGAGATTGTTTCAAGTTAGGTAAATCCTAGGTTATTCGTGAAAAATGACTCAAATTCTTTAGTATTACAAATAATGATTATTTTCTACAAATAGTAATTAATAGAATCATGTTTTACACGAAATGGAGGGCCCATTAGGCTTGCGCTACCCACCCCCACCTACCCATCATTGATAAAACGTCACGTCCCACACCCAATCATTGATTGTTTATAAAGGGTGGAAGCAATAGTCATGCCTTTCTATGAGCTAGTTTCCCATGTTAGTTAATCAGCTAGAGAGGAGTTTAACAAATGGGTTGTCTTAATGCCATGTTTCTCCTTATAGAAGACAAAGGCTGGATGATTTTAGTTTCTAAAACATTAAACTATGTATTTTAATGGGAAAAATACTTGAATCGTGTCACTTTAAGCAAGTAAAATGTAACAATTTTCTAAATGATACATATATCTTCACAAAATTATTTAAAAATTATAATAAATAAAAGTATGTTTAAATAATATTTTAAATGAGATTTTAATCTGGGGAGGCTCAGCTTTTTAGCCTCAATGGACGCTACGCCACTGGTTTGTAGAATCTGTAATGTTCCGTCATTTCCAGTGGAAACGGACTTAAAAGTCGGAAAGCAACTTCACGACTTCTTCGTATTTCAAATCAGAATGTTTCCTCGGTGTGGCAAGATTCTTCAGTATTTTATACTTAGGGGCTGCCACCGAACTTAGCAGCGCTGCAATTTTGAATTCTTTTTTAACTTCCTTCACTCGGAACGATGCTTCCATCCTTTCAATATACGACAGAAATTCTTCATCTGTGGAACAATATGTATTGAACTGGCCCATGGCCATCCTCGTCTCTACTGCTCTGTACACTGCTGGACAATTGCTAAGGGCGGCTGACACTATCACCCATAGCAACCACAAAATGAAAGGAAGCAAAATGTGGAAAATTAGAATAAGTGCAGGATACAGTAAGAAGAGGTTTTCATATGCAAAATTTTCATTTCCACGCCTGTTTGTCACGTGATAGCGCTGATAAGAGATTTAAAGGATTTGACGTGCTTGGACAGTTGTTCCAAGTGAAAGTTTTACAAGAAAAATTTATTATTGGAAAGATTAAAGAAGGGTGAAAAATAACAGATGTTGCCAGGGAGTTCAATATCGCCCGCAGCATTTTTTCATGGCTATGGCAAGCATTTAAAACAACTGGAATGTATAGCAAGCATCATGGGGGAGGTCGTGTTAGATGTACGACGGCTGCAGGAAACTGGTACATTGTCCTATCGGCAAAAAGGGACCAGTTCATCATAGCTCAGCAGGTGGCAAATCAGTTTCTTGCTGCCACAGGACAGGGAATCTCCCGAAAAACTGTAGCCAGATGTTTGGGAGAAAGAGGACTATATGCCCACAGACCTGTTGTGTGTGTCCCATTGTCCAGACTACACCGTACCACCCGTTTGCAATGGTGTCGTGAGCATTGCAATTGGACCGAACAGGACTGGGCTTGCATATTATTCTCAGATGAGTCTGTCATCAGATTGTAGACATCAACTGATCTGACATGAGAGTGGTACTGCTTATCGTAAAGAAAATATCCAGGAAAGGGACCGATATCCGACATGCAATATCATGGTATGGGCTGGCATCATGATCAATGGCCACACGCCCCTACATGTGGTTGCAACTGGGACTATGACTGGCCAACGATACATTGATGAATTTCTACTGCCTCATGTTCTCCTTTTCCATGGTGCTATCGGTGATAAATTTATTTTCATGGACCACAACTCACCATGTCATTGAACACTGTTCAGGATTGTCTAGTCAGCGAGGGTATTCAGTGCCTCATATATTCTCCAGATCTAAACACCATCGAAAATGTTTAGGATGCTTTGGGGAGGCGACTTGGTGGTCGAAAATATCCTCCAACAAACAAGAACACCCTCTTCCATACACTGACAGAGGAGTGGGGTAACTTGCCTCAACAGCTGCTGGATAATGTTGTGCAAAGCATGGCACGATGTGTGGAATGTTGCATCACACTTCCCGGTGGACATGTCCCGTACTGACACCTTTCTCAAAGGTCCCTGTTGTCGTTCTTATGCATTTTTCCATTTCTCCGCACACAGCATCAAATGAACACTTTTTTCCTTTCAGATGTTTCAAAACCTGTATTTTTCAGAACAATAAAATGATCTTTATTCTAATGTCCGAACAATATTTTATCCTACTGGGCCTCCACCCCTCGCTTAAGGCCCTGCTTACCGTTCAATGGAACTCGAATCCGCAACAATCTGTTCCCTAGATGTCGCTTGTAAAAATGGTATGGTTGCAAGAATTCTGCTTTTAGCTCTGTTTTCACAGTCCTAATTGAGCTGCCCATCATCGAAATTACTTTTTCACCAAAAAGTAAGCCTCTCTTTGTATCCTGTTTCGGGATGCACTAAAGCCATAAATTCCCGTACCCTTATCCCAGGTGAGGGAATGTCACAATACAAAGCCTGTGGGCATGGGGCATTGCATTGAATAAACCAGTTCAGTTTCAGCTCTTTAAAGAGTTCTTCTTTCAAAGAGTTTTGAACTGTTCTTGTCTGATGCCATATCGTACTGATGATTAGATTATTTTATTGCAAATTTGCGTAAATTTTCAAATAAAGTTTAGTTGAAAGTTGGAGCCAGCAGCAGAATTACTTTAACATTTATTATTACTTTAACAACACCAAATTGGATTTAAAATTGGGAAAATTGGTGTGAAAGACAATGTAAGATTCCTGTTTATTGAATTGTGATTGCATGCATACATCGTTGTGATTGCATACATCGTAAGATTCCTGTTTATTGAATTGTGATTGCATACATCGTAAGATTCCTGTTTATTGAACTGTGATTGCATACATCGCTCTATAAGAAAAAATAAATCTTTTACTTTAAAAATACTAGAGTAAAATATTTTATCTCCATCGGCAACTAGTGTTTATTTAAATTTTTAAAACAGTAATTACAATAGACATCGAGATTGTCAATATTGGTGTATTTCAAAAATTTTAGAGTATACACACAGGACTTAAGTCACTGGTGCAGGGGAGGGGGTCGCTTCCATACTCACTGATCTCCATTGACACTGCAAAAATTTCTACCATATGCAATGCTCAAATTTCATCGTGAACAAGTTCAGAGTCGTCAGAAGCTCACGACAGAAACACAAGGTTGCAGCCAATCAGTGGCCAGAGGAGACTGACCCCTTCCCACTAAACCCTCCATGATAAAATATGCTAAACCCTCCCTGATGAAAAAAAATATTCGATTTTCAGTAGTGATATGAAATTTCATACCAGATGTAACCCAAATTTTGCATAAAAAGTTGCTTTGTAATTATTTCTTTATAAAGGAGGCTCCTCCCCTGTCACATAGTGATTTCCAAAATATGTGACATTGTGAAATTTTGGAGAGGAAGGCGACCTGCAAAGGACGTTCCCTAGCCCTGTTACAAATATGTATAGGGTCCCTCTCTGGCCACCTGCAAAGGAAAGGGTCAGTGGAGCTACCTGTGGGTGGTCTCGTTCAAGATGAAGACACAACGGGGGGGAAAGTGGTCGTTGGGGGTGCAATTAAGCCCAGAGGTTCACACAGGAGCGTGGGACTCCTGTCACCTGCAAGCGATAATTCAGGGGCTACTGACCCAGCCCTGCTGTCATGGACTGGCCACTGAAAATGAGAAATCCAAGTGTCCGCCAGTAATATTAAGGGGGGCTTAAGTCCTGACAGCCAATAATATTAAAAAGGGAGGAGACTTAAAATTGGAAGATTTTGGAAAGAGGTTTTTTCAGAGAGAAGGAATGGAGAGTGCCTTAAGGAATAGTGAGTGCCTTTTGAGAATTCGAGTAAGCAGGTACTAAAAAGCTTGCCGGAGCGAAAATGCTCTCCGGTCCCCGTTTACAGAAGAGCACGTATGGCCGTTTGGCCCAAGAGAAAAGGTGAAGCCTACTTGCTACGTACAACACTTTTTTTAAATGTCTCTTCCTCTCTCCTCTCTTTTAAATTATTGCTACCTGGAGGATATAACGTTTTGCAATATATTAATGTTTTACAAGTAGAATAATTGTTTGAGGATTGCTGATATATTAATGACTTATGAGGATTAATGATTTACGATATATTAAAGATTTATGATGTATTTAGGATTTACGAGTAGAATTAGTGTTAAGAGGTTTTATGATGTTTTGCTATGTTCTCATACTTTAAGGGAGTAACTTTCAAGCTCATGTGTTTTGAGCAAAACTTTTTCATGTTTTTATTTTAAATGTTAATTGTGTAAATGAACTTGTTTTTTCTTATTTTTTAAAAAATCTAATCCGTGTCCTCATTTCAAATCTTATTAATTACTTCTTAATTTTCAGTTTTAAACCACTTGCGATCATGTCAGCCGTTAACTTAATGTTCCATGAACATTTTAAGTATTTTCAGATCGAACGTGAGGGTATTACCTCGCAGTATTAATGGTTCCGATGACCAGGATTCGAAATAAAAACAATTGATAAAATAACTGAAAAAATTTTTTGGGAATAAATTAAAATTAATGTACACTAAGAAAATGGCTTCGAGACCATACGAAATAAAAATAATTAATAGAATTACTGAAAAAAAAATTTTTGTGAGTAAGCTAAATTTTACGTTATGTGCGCTAAGAAAATTTTAAATAAAGTATATTTTTTCGGAAATGAGGAGTAAAGGAAGTAAAAAAAAATCATGTTTTTCAATTCTTTTCTACAAATTGTTATGCCATAGTAAGGGGATATATGTATTATTTTAGGGAAGCACGGGAACAAAATACGAGAATTTGAGGAAATTAGAAATATTTGGTATGCATATTAGGAGTGTATTTTATGTACGAGAATTTTAATGTTAGGAGTGTATATATGTTGCATGACGATTATTGTTTATTATATGTGATAGGATTTTGGTAGGAAGGGAGGATTGCACTTAGGATATAGAATTTTGGTTAGGAAATCGCAGAAATTTTTTTTTTCTCGTTTCAGTCATGGCAGAAGAACGGAACGAAGTCCCAGTAGCTCATGTCAGCAAAATTCCGGGAATTACACATTTATTAGGGGAATTAAATGGGGAAGACATGGAGGAAACACGGATGTTCTTTGAACAGTTTACTGCTTTATCAGAGCTGGGAAATTGGAACGATGCAGAGAAACTAGCTATTATTAAATCTAGATTACGGGATAATGCTAGGAAATTTTATGAGTTCTCGAGATCTGAGGAGTGAAACCTCATTTGAAGTTTTCAAACACAGATTTTTAGATTTTTTCACAGACAAACCCCTTATCACCGCCAACCAAGTAATTTTTTCATCTATTAAACAAAACCAAAGTGAAACTATAAAACAATTATCACACAGAATTAGAACACTAACGTTGGAGTACGTAGGAGAGGCTCAGATAAACGATGACACTCAATACATTATTGATAAATTAAGCCTTAGTAAATTCATCGAAGCAATTAGACCAGAATTCCAAATTGAAGTGATTAAAAGTAACCCCAAAACATTCACAGAAGCGGTAAAAATAGCACAAAATTTAGAGTCGGCTAATTTAGCGGCAATGGTGGTTGCGGTAAATAATATATCACAAAAAATGACATACAAGAGCTACGCAAGGAACAAGAACAATTTAACTCACAATTATTAGACACTATAACGAAAGAGATGAATAATTTAAAAATCAAAGAACTCGCAGAGGTAGGGAAAATACAAAGCTTTTTTGTGGCAGATCTGGACATTTTATGAGGGAATGCAGAATGTATTTACGTCAAAATAATAATGAGAGGCAAGTCAGATATGGGCAGGAGAATAGGAATTTTGCATCGTTTAACGGGGAAGCTAATTATGTGCACAACGGAAGATCGAATCAGTGGAATCCGGCCAACGAGAGATACAGAAATTTCGGAGCGCAGCCCAGAAACGAATTTAGCATGAGAGGGCAAGGGAATTTTCAGAATTGGGACAGAAACCCTGCATCTTATGTTGATGAGAGAAATTATGCAGACTCTAGAGGGGAGCGCAGATACGCTCAGAGGAGAGAGGAAAATAAAAAGTTTAGGCCTTTAAACTAGTTTGGGGGACTGAAGGAGAATTTATTCAAAATCACAAAGACACAGGGATCGGTCTCCCTTATATAGATATAAAAAAAATCCTGTGAGGTATGATTTGAGAAGAGAAAATAATACTCAGAGGGGTACACTAAATTTTGGAAGAAATTATAATAAATCGAAGGAAAGAAATTTTAGAAATGAATTTAGAAGAGAAAATAATACACAGAGAGATGCGAAAAATTTTGACAAAAATTACAATAAACCGGAGGAAGGAAATTTTAGGAATGAATTTAGAGATGAAATTGGTACGCAGAGAGGTAGACAAAATTTTGAAAGAAAGTACAATAGGTTGGAGGAGAGGAATTCTGGAGAAAATAATTTAGAAAGAGAAAGAAGGAATCCTAGAGAAAACAATTCGGGAAATGATTTTAGGGATAATATCAGAGAGTGTGATAGACAAGTGAATACACAGAGGGATACGCGAAGTCCTACACTAAACGAGGTAAGGGGAAGACCTGAAACAAAAATAGCAATGGATAGAGAGAAAAACAGAGATAAGGCTGAATTAATAGCTTCTGTCACAGAGGAGAACATGAGAAAATTACCGACGGTACGAGCAAAATTCCACGAGAACGAAACGGACATTTTATTAGATACGGGTGCTTCAATTTCAGTGTTAGCAGACGAGGTTTTCCAAAAAATTAAAGAGAATGTTGCAGTTAAGTATATATCGAGATCGGTGACTATTACCACGTTAACGGGACACAACATAAATTATTCGAAAACGGTAGAAATAAATTTTAAAATTGACAACCAAAAATTCAAACATATTTTTTTCATGAGAGCGCATTTCCCACAATCATACCAGGGCATCTTTGGTTACGATTTCATTAGAAAATTTAAAGGCGTAATTGACACGCAAAATAACATTTTAAAAATTGGAAACTTAGAAATACAGCTTAGGAACCAAAATCAAACACCGCGAGATACACAAATACACAGCTTAATAGAAAAACCCAATGTTTCCAGAATTAACAGGAAAATCAGATTTATGCCGAATGAACCCAAACAGATTTTGGTCATACCCGAGAATAAAGTACAGGAAGGTACGGATATTTTATTTGAACCGGTACAGAAAAACTATATAAACATGGATTATGGGGTTTATAAAATGTCAGAGAAGGGAATTTGGGTAAGATTGCAAAATAACACAGAATCGGAATTTACTTTAAATAAACATATGATTTTGGGACAAGTATCAGAAAATTTTGAAATTCAGCCAGAGAAAAATAAGCCAAAGGAGGAGGAAAACTATATTTGTAAAGAAATGATAAATTTGATTCAGGCGACACCCGAAGTGATAGAACAGAGAAAAAAAAGATTTGGAACCGACAGATTTTAAACTAGAACATATGAACACAGAGAGGAGGAAAGATTTTGAACAATTTGCATTACAATACGCGGACATTTTTTCAAAAAACATTTCGACCATAGGGGCTACGGACTTAATCCAACCCAAAATTGAATTAGCTCACAATCACGCAATCAAATCTAGGTCATATGATATACCGTACTCACTACAAAACACGGCGAAAGCGCAATTAAAAGACTTGGAGCAAGCAAGAATTATTTCTAAAACCAACTCAAATTATGCGTGTCCAATGATTTTAGTACGCAAGAAGGATGGCGGACACAGACTTTGTTTAGATTTAAGATTGATAAATAACATCTCCACCATATTCCCTTATAATATTCCGAGAATTAGCGATATTATCACCGAATTAGCAGGATTTAAATTTTTTTCAAAATTAGATTTCAACAGCGCATTCAACCAGGTTGTTTTAAGCCCAGAAGCACAGAATATTTTTTCTTTTGTAACACCTTTCGGCAATTTCAAATACAATAGGATGGTTTTCGGACACGTTAGCTCAGCGCCCATTTTCCAAAATATTATTGATACTATTTTAGCAGATTTACAAGAACAAAACATCTTAGCTTACATTGACGATGTGATTGTCCCAGCAGACTCTTACGAGGAAATGAAATATAAATTACAATTAGTTTTTAACAAATTTAGAGAGAATAATTTAACGCTAAGCCCGAGCAAATGCGATTTTTTCTTACCAAAAATAAATTATTTAGGATTCGAGATTACCGATAAAGGAAGAAGTCCAATGGACAACAATATAAACAAAATAACATCTTTTCCGGTGCCAAAGACGTTGAGAAAACTTAAAAGATTTTTAGGAGTGTGCAATTTTTATCGGAATTCGATAAAAGATTACGCGCAAATTACGGCGGTGCTTTCAGACCTAACGCAGAAAGATGCAAAATTTAAATGGACTCCAGAGTGCGAGAAGGCTTTCCAGACATTACAAAATTGTTTTTTTGAAAAACCTATACTGATTCAACCAAACTTTGAGGATAAATTCTACCTTAACACTGATGCATCTTTATTATCGTTGTCGGCGTGCCTTTTACAATTGAGAGATGGCATTCTTAAGCCAATTGCATATTTCAGCCGCAAGCTAAGTCCGCAAGAGAAAAAATACCCTGCAGTAAAGCTTGAGTTACTTGCAATACACCAAGGGATACAGTTTTTTAGGAATTTTTTGTACGGACGAGAATTTTTTTACCCTCAGACCACAAGTTGTTAGGAGATAATTTAAAGATTCATAATCCGCCCACTTTGATGCAGCGTTAGATTTTGGACATCTCCGAATATAAATTTAAATTCATTCACATCCCGGGAAAACAAAACGTACTGGCAGATTTTTTAAGTCGAAGATTTTGCGAGCCACCCAGAACAAGACGTAAACAAACCACCCTTTTCCTCTTCCTCCTTCCAAGAGCGCGCTTCAGATGCGGAGCAAGGCAGGAAAGAAACGGATAATATTTCAGGGGAACCGGTTGTCAGACGAGCACAGGAAGAAGAGTGCGTCGAAAATGTAAACAAACAAGCGGAGGAGCTTACAGTAAATGTTATACTTCATGCAGAGCGGGAAGATGAGAATGGGTTTGTAAATGTGGATAATATTTATATTAGAAATGTAGAAGAGTTAACGGAAATATTGAAGGAACAGAATAAAGATCCAAAAATTACAGAACTAAAGAAAATTTTAAAAAGCAAAAAGCACAAATATAGTAAAAACAATGAGACATTTTATATAGATGGGGAGACGGGGCTAGTAATGCATATTGGTAGATGGAAAGATCGACCGTGGCAGGAGAATTTTAAGAGGACAATAGTAATTCCACGCAGTTTACAGAAAAACATTTTAGCTATGGCACATGTCACTCATGCAGGGGTTGATAAGACTTTCAAATTAATAGAAGACCGATATTATTGGGGAGGGATGTATTCGGACACACATAATTATGTCCTTTCTTGTGAAAAATGCAAAAGCCGAAAAGGAAAGCAACTTATAACAAATATGGGTAGAATCCCCATTCCTGAAGGTCCTTTACACAGTGTATCAATAGATTTATGTGGCCCTTTTAGAGTTAGTGTCAACAACAACAGATACGTGCTAACTATGATTTGCCAATTTACTAAATATTTAACAGTTTTCCCTATACCAGACTTACGTGCAGAAACCGTGGCGGAAAAGTTATTACAGTCGTTTGCAGGGGTGATTGTGTTCCGGAAATTTTAACTTGCCACTTCCGGGATTTTTTATGAAATTGACATTTAATTTTTTTTTTTTTTTTTACAGTTTTTTTCTGCTAAATTTTTTTTTTTTCTAAAATCCAGGTATGAGATTCTTCCGCTTTTCGGCGGAATTCCGCTTCCTTGCTTTTCCCCAAAAATGTCCGCTTTTTTGTTTTGCTTTTATTCCAAAAAATCCGCTTTTTCTGAAAAATTCAATTTTTTTTAAATAAATTTTTTTCCTCAAAGTTCCGCTTTTCAAAGAAAATCGCAGAGAGGTTTCAACCAGAGCAATTTTCTTAATTGAGTTTCGGCCTACGACTGATGAGCGTTGTCTGCCTCCGTTTTTTATACGCTGTGTGCGGGGGGGGGGGGGTGAAAGAATAAATGTAGCTTGTCACACGAGAACGCAGACGTTCTCGTGTGACAAGCTATATTTATTCTAGTACTTCCAGCACGCAGCGTCCAAAAAACGGATTGCAAACAAAGTTCGTCTTTCTAACCCGGAAGTGGAGGCATAAAATCCCCCACAGAAGGGGATTCAAAAACAAGTCGTAAATTTTTAGTCTCCGTAATCACCGTGATGTATGTCATCATATATGTCATTAATATATATGTTGTCATTGGACTCAAAGGGGAAATAGAGGAAAATATCTTCGCGCAGCACTTGAAAATCTTTGTTTTACGTTTACCTTTTTCATAGCAGTATATAATTTTTATAGATACGACTAGTGCAGAGATGCCAACTTTTACAGATTTTTAGTAGTTTGTACGGATTTTTACTTCATCTTACGGTTTTACGGACATTACTCCTAAGACTACGGAAAATCCCAAGAAATCCATGCATCCCACCATTCAATTCATATTCCCTGCTTTGTTGAGAGTCCAAAATTATCAGTTTGCATCCATTTTCTTCTAATGATTTCATATCGGAACAATAGACCTAATTTATTTTTATAGTGCGAGTAAAATAAAGAAATATTTTACTAAACAAATTATATTTCTCTTAAAGTATAAGATTGCGCAATTCAGTCTTTATTTTCGAGCTTTGCTGAGAGTACGCAATTGCCTTTTCCCATCCATCTCCATCCCCTTATTATTGCAAATTAACTTTACTAAACTAACTTATTTTCATATTTTGGTTGACTATAAAGTTTACCTTTTTAATTATTTTTATATAAATAGTACGATCGTGAATTTTTTTTTTAATTTTTTTTGCGGTCGTTGCCAAGAGAACGCTATTATCCTTTTCCAACGATCTCCTTCTCCCTATTGTTGCACATTAACTTGACTAAACTAGTTTATTTTCATATTTTTGTTGATTATAAAAGCTAATTTTTAATTATTTTATATAAATAGTACAATCGTGAAATTCAGTTTTTTTTTCTTTGCGGATCGATCTCCATCTCCCTATTGTTGCACATTAACTTGACTAAACTAATTTATTTTCATATTTTTGTTGATTATGAAAGTTAATTTTTTAATTATTTTCATATAAATAGTACGATCGTGAAATTCAGTTTTTTTTTTGTTTCTTTGCGGCCGTTGCCGAGAGTACTTAATTATCCTTTTCCATCGATCTCCATCTCCCTATTATTGCACATTAACTTGACGAAACTAGTTTATTTTAATATTTTTGTTGATTATAAAAGTTAATTTTTTAATTATTTTCATATAAATAGTACGATCGTGAAATTCATTTTTTTTTCTTTGCGGCCGTTGCCGAGAGTACTCAATTATCCTTTTCCATCGATCTCCATCTCCCTATTGTTGCACATTAGCTTGACTAAACTATCTTATTTTCATATTTTGGTTCATTATAAAGGCTAATTTTTTTAATTATTTTCACATAAATAATACGATCATGAAATTCATTTTTTTTTTTCGCGGGCGTTGCCGAGAGTACGTAATTATCCTTTTCCATCCATCTCCCTATTGTTGCACATTTACTTGACTAAACTAGCTTATTTTAAATATTTTGGTTGATTATAAAGGTTAATTTCTTAATTATTTTCACATAGATAGTGCCATTCAGTTTTAATTAACTCAGTTAAGTTAGCAAAACTACATTTTAAATTTATTCTAAGATTTTAAAATATATATTTTCAATATACTTAAACGATGCGGTTTTACTGAATACTGCTGAAAACTTCTGATTCTTCTACTGATGACTCTTTTCAGAGGTTGGCATCTGTCCCAGTGGAAGTATATTTTAATATTCTTTGAAATAAACTTATTAAAATATCTAAAGCTTTTTCTGCCACATTTTTATGAATATATATTTTTGAACAAAATAAACATTTTCTTTAAAACACACATAAGATACTGCCACCAAATTTTATTTATGTGTAGACACCAGACAATGTACATTTTAATAATACATGATAATTTTATAAATGTGTTTAAAAATATACTGCACTTTAAGAACAAAAAAATTTGTATTTTGTCAATTGTAAAAAAAATTGTTTTTTGTGAAATTAAGTTCGCAAATCCTGGCTATTGTTATAATGATTTAAATTCAGCAAAACTTGCAAAATAAAAGCATGAGTTATTACAGATAACAAAAGCAAGCATGTGGGCGCGGCAGCCCTGTGGTTAGCGCACGGAGGTTGCACTCGGTAGTCCCGGGTTCGATTCCCGGCACTGCCCAAACTGCCGCCGTGTTCACGCGGAGTACGATCACGTTAAACATGTGGGTCCGTAAGTCCTTCCGAGAGGTGGGTGGTAGGGGAAGGAGGGTACGGTCCCTGTGGATGCCTCCCCCACTGGGTTCCGGTCTAAATTGGGTGGCACTTCCCGGCCGTCCAAACGGATACCTTACACCTTTCTGGTAGGTCGGACGGCCTGGGTCGAAGAAGAAGGAAGAAGAAGAAGAAAACACAAAAGCATAGTTTAGAATTAATATGATAGAATGCGTTAAAATTAAATTTGCTCATGTATTTAAACAACCCTGTTCTTAAACGCAATTGCCAAATTTGCATTTTCTAAATATAATAGAATTAAATCATTTTTCCGATGTAGTTGCATATAAGATGAAATATGGTTTGGCAAACACTCTTCAAAACAGGATTGTTGAGACATTGAAGAAGGTAAAATTCTCTTTGAATTTGTATGAAAGTACAAGTAGATCATTCAAAAGTATACTTACTGTACTTGTTCAATATTTTTGTCCTGAACAAAATTATGTAGTTATTCAACATTTGGTTTCCTACTGATGCCAACATTTACAACCAGTTGGTAGAGTTCATAGAAGCAAATGAGATATCTTGGGTAAACTTGGTCAGCGTGCTTATGGATTCTTGCAACACTATGCAAGGAACTAAGAAAGGAGTTGAAACTTTGATAAGGACAAAAAAGGCTCCACATCTTTTGGACATAGATGGGGATGTATTTAAACACACTGTAAACAATAGTGCTAAACTGTTTATCAAGCCATTTAATATGTACATTGAATCTTTATGTGATAACATGCATTTTGATTTGAAAAGTGCAGATAAACGACACTTGTTTTTAGAAATATGTACTGTCTTAGAAATAGATCAACTAGCTCCCCTATCACGACCTTCACATGTGGATGTATGTTTTATCTGCTATCGATTGGATATATTTTTTTTTTGTAGGATGCACTATTAATTTTTTACTATTCTTTTATGTCCAGAAGTGACCAAGAATTGCACAATATTGCGTAAATTGCAAAAATATTGAGAGTGAATTGCAAAAATATTGCGTACTTTTCAGGAAATTTCTTTGTATGTTCAGGAAATTGGACTTAGACTCACAATCACCCCTGCGTTTGTCTCCAGCGGGTTACCTTTTTCTATTACTAGCGACAGAGGCAGTCAGTTTACTTCAAAAGTTTATAAATGTATGACGGAAAAAATTAGAAATAGTAGCTAAATTAACGCCTGTTCGATCACATTGGTGCAATGGGGCTATTGAAAAATGTCATCATGCTCTTAAAAATACACTTTACACTCTCACTGAAAATTCACCTTTTGGGGATACTGCAGTCCAGATACACGTTATGACGTATAATGCAACCGTTCACTCATCGACAGGCGAAACACCCAATTTTCTTTATTACGGACGTGACGTCCAATTTTTTTTTAGACTCAACCACAAAATGAGCAACAACAGGATACATCATATGGGGGGTACATAGCTAATAAAATAACCACAATGCAAAAAGCTTTCAAGGCGGCAAACCAGAATTTAGAACGCTCAAAACTAAGACAAGAAGTTTTCAACATCAAAACAACAGTTTTCAAAATCAAAAATGCAAAATTTAGAAATAGGAAACAAGGTATTTTTAGAAGGACAAAATGCATTTGGAACAGCTAAATTTTCAGGACCGTACAGGGTGGTAAAGAAAATAAATATTCTTATACGACATTCAAAAAATTGGGAAACCTTTCGAAAAAACACAGAGGGTACATATTAATAGATGGAGGGAATTATTGGAACGTAAAGAACACATAAAACATCCGCGCGACATAGAAAAATACATTAAATACACATCCCCTCTTCTCCCAACACCGATTGTAAATAGAGAAAGCAGAAGGCAAAACAAAACAGGACAGTATTTTCCTTTTTTTCACGAAGAGGAGCAAATTATTATATCCAACATAAACAAGAACACCATCCCGGCAACCCCGGAAAAGCAACACAATGACACTCCTTCCAAAAGTTTTCAGTCCACAACGAAGGTCACCGAAATCGAAACGCAACCTCCTACTCTTTCTGTTCTTCCACAGAGACATCCATCAAACAGCGTCGAAAATCAACAACCTCCCACCCTCGAACTTCAAACTGAAGCTTTTGCTTTCCCTGAAATAAGTACGGCATCTCTCGAACGCCAAGAGGGGAAGTCAGCGTCACAGGGGCCTCCATGTACATTTGAAAAGCCACAAGATGAAACTATCACTCGAACACACTCGTATTCACTCAGAAGCAGAAATAATCGACCTTGAATCACATTGTAAACGGTAGATAAGGGAAATTAGTTGTGAATAGAATATGGGATTGTATATAATATTTGAAAATGAGTTAAGAGATGAATTTGGGAGAATGTAAATTTTATAACGTCTTGGAGGATAGTGTTGTCTATGAACTTAAGAAGGAGATAAAAAGACGGATTGTTGTTTTGAAAGAAAAAAACGTTTTTTTTTTCTGGGAATATACATTTTGGGAGAGCAAATATAATTTGAATTAAAATTTGAATTGAATAGAGAAAGAATGCAAATATAAATTGAAATCTGAATTAAATTTAGAAAAAGAATGTAAACATCATTTGAAATAGTAATCTGAATTGAATTTAGAAAAAGAGTGTAAATATGAATTGAAATTTGAATTGAATTTAGAGAAAGAATGTATATATAATTTGAATTGAAATTTGAATTTAGAGAAAGAATGTAAATATAATTTGAAATTGAAATCTGAATTGAATAGAGCCAGAATATAAATATGAATTGGTATTTGAATTGAAATTAGAGAAAGAATGTAAACATAATTTGATTTTGGAATCGATTGAATAGGGAAAGGAGGTAAATGTATTTGGATATTTGATTTGAATACTTGAAAATTGGTGTATAAAAATTTGGACATTTTTTTCAAGAACACTGGTATATAAGGTTTAGAAAATACTTGAGAATTGGTTGATAAAGATTTAGTGAATTTACGAGAATACGGGTTTATAAGGTTTAGAAAATACTTGAGAATTGGTGGATAAAGATTTAGGGAATTTACGAGAATACGGGTTTATAATGGTTAGAAAATACTTGAGAATAGATGAATATACAAATCTGAGAAACAAATTTAGAGAAGAAATTGAATTTAAATTTAAAGTGTTTAATAAAAAAATATATACGTATGTTGAAATATGAGGAGGTAGTTTAAAGGGAGAAGGGATAGGTATGCAAATTTGAGGAAAAATTTAGAGAACGACTTTTATATCGGTAAATTCGAAAAAGAAGGGAAAAAAGGAAAAAGAGGGTTTACAGAAGGTATAGGGAATTTAAATTTTCGAGAGTAGTGGAGATATCCAATTGGTATGGAAGTTATAAAGTGGGTAACAGTCAGGTTAGAAATACACAGAGAAATTTTTTTTTGTGAGGGAGAAAAGTTTTAGAAAAGAAAAAAAAAGGAGTTTTAGGTAAACTTTTTTGTTGATTTTGAGCCAGGCAACAGGGAACATGGGTGATACAACATTAACAAACACTTAGATTTAATTAGGGGAAAAGAATGTGTGGAATGATAACGAGATAATATTTTTAGTAATAGAAAGGATAAGAAATAGAAATTAAAAAAAAAATAATATAAAATTCAAATTAAATAGTACAACAGATAAGAAGGGGTAACATTTTGGAAAACAAGAGTAATGAGTAAACAGGAAAAATAATTCTCTTTTGAAACTAATGTAATTAAAAAATATATATATATATATAATGTAATTAAGTATAGGGGACACGCGAGTTTAAAATCTAAAAGGGGGCCTGATCAACCTGCTTTGCGAGCTTAAACAGTGAACAGCCTAAAGCTGATACAATGAATTCTTTTTTAAGCAAGGGGGAAATTTTAGAACACAGCTTTACTATATCATAGTTATCTTGTGACAGGTGGGACGAAAACAAGTATAATCCAATAAAAGGGGTGTGTCAAACACATAAAATTTTATGGCCACAGCAACACACACACAAAGGGAAAGAAAGAAAACACTTTCGTTTACTGCACGAGGCTTTCACTTTTCGCTTGTCAAGAAATGGTCAGTTTGACGTACGGTCTTTTTCTTTCGTTGTGGGAGGTATATGTTTCCCTTAACAGGGATGGCGAGTCTGGTAGCTTGTAGAGGTGTGGCAATTTTAACAAGTGCACACACATCTTGCTTCGGGCAAGGTTGAAGGGTAGACCCGCTTTTTCCACCCCGGTTTTTGCTAAGATAGAGAAAGGAGAGACTTCTTTTTTTTTTTTCTTTCCCTCCCAAACTAATAGATCAAATTTCACAAAATTTGGTAGATAAGTCACTTGTGGGTTACCCTGATGCTGATTAGATTTTGGTACGATTAGGAAAAAAATAACCTACCGTTTTTTACAAAATGGCTCGTAAAACCAACAAAATCTAAAATAAAAAACTACGTATGCTCAAATATATTAATTAAATGCTTGTTTTACACACAATTTTTAACAATGTTAATAAGACCAACTCCATTACATCAGGGCTAGCCGTTCTCGAGATATTTTAGATTTTTCGCATTTACGCTGCACCACCATTGAAAAAATGTCCAGTTACCAACTCAGAATGAAAATTGAATTAAAAGTGCCAATTCAGTGTCATTTTAAATAATTGTGGATGTAATTTTTTGTAATTAAACTCAATATAATGAGTTATTAAAGAAAGAGGGAACTTGAATATGAGTCTACAGGAAAAGTCATGTGCTGCCACATCAGATTTTTTAATGTGCAACAGGAATACTTTAAATTTTCACTGTCATACATATATTCTTACTTTACCTGCAATACATGGTAATATATAGGAAAAATATTGAAATCGTGCCGAAAATCACAATTTGAGTTTCCAACGGATCGACACGTTTTGAGACCTCTAGAACGTGGAAAAAAATATATTTTCAGCATAATGAATGTGTGTGTGTGTGTATGCAGATATTGTATCCACTCTAACTGAAATCTAATTGAGCGAATTTCATAAAATTTGATAGATAAGTCCCTTGTAGGTGACTCTGGTGCTGATTAGATTTTGGTATTCGTGATATACAGATCCTGCCCTTTTTACTTTGCAATACATGGTAATGTATAGGGAAAGTATTAGAATTATGCCGAAAATCGCAACTTGAGTTTTCGACGGATCTACACGTTTCAACACCTCTAGAATATGATAAAACCATTTTTAGTGTAACGTCTGCGTGTGTGTCTGTCTTTCTGTGCAATGTATGTATTCACTCTATGAATGAAATGAAGGTGGGAGCCCAGCACATCGACCAGAGGTCTATTGTACTACCCCAAAAAGAAAATGAAGATCCCTAAGAAAAGAGACCAGTAGCCGATGCGAAAATAAGCAGGCACTTGACAGGTATGTCGAGTGCCTGCCAGGGTTCAATCACATGACGACCAATGTGTTCGAATCTGTGAGCAGAGTAGGCCTCACATTCACATAGAATGTGAGCTGCAGTTTCTTCGCTGTAATTGCAGCCTCTGCAAAGCGAATCCTTGGAGACACCCATAATATTAAGATGTCTCTTGAGGGTGCAGTGCCCAGTAAGGAGCCCAACAGCCAGTAAGGAGCCCAACAAGATTTAAGCCCCAGGTTTTCCCAATAACATTCCTACAAGACCAGAAGATTCTTCTGGCTTTAGTCATGCAGTAGTCCAAGTGTTTCTTCCAATTGAGTTCCTTGTCAAAGTAAATTCCCAAGAATTTAACCTCCTTGGAGCAAATAAGCTTCTGCCCAAAGAAGCAAATATTCCCAAGATTAAGTATGCGTTTCTTTGTAAACGCAACTAAAGCAGTCTTCTGCGGATTAACCGTAAGGCCTGCATTTTTGCACCATGTCTCAACCCTCCTGAGAGCAGTAGACATCATGTCAGAGACAGTGTTGCCAAATTTACCCCTGGCAATGATGACAACATCATCAGCATATCCAACGCAAGAGACGCCAGAGATATTGATGCTTTTCAAAAGAGAGTCCACAACTAAACACCAGAGAATTGGTGAGAGCACACCTCCTTGTGGACAGCCCGAAAGTGCATGCACAGTCATACTATCACCAAGTAAAGATGCACAGATATACCTGTTAGATAACAGGTTCTTGATCCAATAAGAGATCGTGGTATCAACACCTTTTCTGTCAAGAGCAACAAGAATGGTGTCCATAGGTACCTTATCAAAGGCACCTTCAATGTCGAGAAAGGTAGCAAGAGCAATTTCCTTGGCATTGAGATTTCTCTCTAAAATAAAGGAGAGACTGTAAAGAGCAGTGTCCGTTGATTTGCCCGGTTGATAGGCATGTTGAGAATTAGACAAGGGCTTAGAGGCCAGAATCACTTCCCTTAAATACCTATCAATAAGCTTTTCAATAGTCTTTAAAAGAAAAGACGTAAGGCTGATAGGCCTAAAAGATTTGGCCTCATAATAATTGTCCTTTCCAATTTTCGGAATGAAGATTACCTTAGTATGCCTCCACGCATTAGGTATATGACCAAAGGCAATACAGGCTCTGTAGATACTACAGAGAATGGGAGCAAGCACCTCAATTCCCTCCTGGAGAAGAATTGGAATGATGCCATCAGTTCCCGGAGTTTTATGGGATTTATGGGAACTAATTGCCCATTTAACCCTATCGAGAGTAACAATGCTCCTAGCAATGCTCCAACTATTGTCATCAGACAAGGACGTGGAGCAAGCAATACCACTGTCACATTGAACATAAGGATAAGAAACCGAAAAGTGAACTCTGAACAACTCAGTCAGGGTCTCTTAACCAGTAACAGTAAAGTCACCATTTGGCAACTTGACAGTGTTAAGATTACAATTTCTGTCTCTAGCCATCAAGTTAACGAGTTTTGCAATGGCAGGCGCATCATTAATACCTTCGCAGTACGTTCTCCAAGAATTCCTCTTGGATTCCCTGACTGCTTTATTATAAGAGGTGAGGGCAGATTTATAAGACTGCCAATCACCATTCTTCTTAGCTCTATTAAAGAGCTTCCTGCATTTCCCACGCAACCGGCTGAGCTCATTAGACCACCAAGGAACTATCCTTGGGGAGTCAGCATTGGTGGTTCTGCAGTTACTATGGAAGGATTGGATAATGGCCTGTTGCACAGAGTCAACAGCCAAATCCAGGTTTTCAATAGAGGAATACTCACCATTGTGATTAGCCAATTTGGCCCTAAGATCGTCTTTGTAGGAACCCTAATTAGTCTTCCTAGGGTTCCTACCTTTGTCCTCAGTAGATTTTACAGGACCTTTAACAGAAAAAGAAATTAATTGATGGTCAGACAAGGATATATCATCTGAAACCTTCCAATTAATGACATACTCAAAAGCAGAACTATTGCCTAGGCTGATATCAAGAACCTCGCGACGTTTTAGAGTCACAAAGGTAGGAAAGGTAGGACCCCTTATTGAGTATATAAAGCTTATGAAGAAGGATCTGTTCTAAAAGATCATCACCCCTACGGTTGCAGTTACTACTGCCCCAAACAGTGTTATGGGCATTCGCATCGCAACCAAGAATCATTTTTTTACCATTACAATATTCAGTGAGATTGATAATGACATTAGAAAGAGTTTCTTTATCTTCATAAGGAAGATAGGCAGAAACAAAGATGTATTCCATCATATGTTCATCAGTTTTGAGTTTCACACTGATGGCAACATTGTCACCATCGAGGAATTTAACTAGATGAACAGCATTGAGCTTGTTGCTAACAGCAATACAGGCTCTGGGTCTGGTACAGGATGTGTCATAAAAGACATTGAATCCTTTGATCCCTAGACCCAAAATCTTTCCATTACAGGTCCAGGGTTCTAGGATGAGAGCAATATCAGCTCTACCATTGAACAGCCTTTTTCTAAGAATAGCAGAGGCAGAACGACTATGATGCAGATTAATTTGCACAACATTAAGATAACCCATACGCAAAAACAAGAAAAGGGCAGAGAAAACCTAGGAGAGAGAGGCTCACCTAGTATCAAGACAATGATCAGCATCAAGCGTGATATCATTGTCAAAATCCTTCATGCATTTTTCCAACTCGTCATCTGAAATCAGAGGGTTAGCATGAAGTGTAACATCAGAACCAGAAGCAATTTCTAGATCATTAAGTTTAGGTATCATAGTCTCAAGACTACCAATACTTACCTGAGAGGAGGTCGCCCGGTCTACTGGCTGTTCCTCCATCTCCATCTTCCCTTTATGCTTTTCGTTTGGATCTCGAAGAATCTTAAAGACTCCACGGTCCAAACCGGTGAATGCACCAAGGTCGGCTTTGCGAATCGCTTCCGCAGCCTCCGAATCCACCTCGAAGATCCATCTTACAGACTGGGGTTCCACAAAATTTTGCAGAACACGCCACTCCTCAGACTTCAACTCCGGGTTGAAACGGTTCAGCCGTTTCAGCAAAACACTCGGCTCCTTAGTGTACACGTCTCTGGTCTTGAAGGCCACCTTGACAGGTTTGGGAAGGTCATTAGCACTCAAGACTATAAGTGCCTCTCCCAAAACCTGACTGTCATTATGGAAGGTTCTCTTGACCCATTCCACAGTATTTGCATCATTGCAATGAAGAACCAAAGCTCCAGCGTTTGAGCTGAAGCTATGGATCTTCGGAAGTTGCTCACCAGTGGGGATCTCATCTATTTTATCGAGAGTCACCATCTGGATGATATCAACCTCTTCCTTGCTCAGCTTACTAGAAGGGAAGGACTTCTTGACAATAGCCATCTTAATAACCTGGACTGCCTGAGCATATGTTCTAGGTTGGATGTCCGTCCTTGATCTCTTCTTGACGACTAGATCCCTTGGAGAAGGTGTGGCTCCTGCCGACCTAAGTTGTTTGGTACCTCCGACCTTCTCTGTGACAGTGACAGCTTTTGCAAGCCTCTGGTCCAACTGCCTAGGCGTGCGCCTCCTCCTGCACCTCTGTGCTTTGGTGAGTATACCCTGCGTCACAGCCATGGTTTCAGTGTGTCGGTCACCGAGGTTCGCGACTCCACTTCCTTCCACAGCCGGACTGCAGGCTTCCTCCTTTTTGCCAAGATCCAACCCCAGAGGGGTTGTTTCAATGGCTGATTGGGAAACACCCGAAGATGAACCCAATCCTTTCAACACTCCTTCGCTTTCGCTGCTGCAGCACGGAGAACCAGGAAAACTCGAAAAAGTCTCATCTGATTGCTCCATGCTGTAACCATAAAAGAGAGAAAAACCACGGATTACTTCCAGTTCGATCGAAGCCCCCGCTAGGCTCCGTCTCCCCACACTTTTCTAACGTGAAAAGTGTAAACGCCGGAGTCATTCGCAAAGCTAGATGATAAGGAGCGGGCCATAACATGCACCAGGTACACAGGACCCAGGGATCAGCAAGGATCCAAGGGGGATTTCTCGATATGAAATGCTCCCCACCATCCAACCAACGCAACCAAGGGACTCGACCTCTGGAACCGTTTACTACAAACGTTTCTTGAAAGCAATACTACAGATGCACGCCGCTTTGCCCTTTTCGCCATACAGCCACCTGGTCCCATTCCCAAGCCCAAACGTTATACCTTACGGCAGAGGCCGAAGAGTGGTACTAAGGCCCATAAGGCAGAAGTGAAGTTTACTAGGGGCTTCGCATTGATGCAATCTGCAGCTAGAAGAAAAAGTTTGCTCGGGTACCTCGGGATAACAACACCCGTATCCACAAAAGAAATGGATCCCTGAGGATTTTACAGAGTGAGACTGAGTGCCTCACTTCCAACCTGGAGGACCAGGATGTCTTGTTTCGTCTAGAACCTCACCTTTGACCTGTCCAGCATGGGAGACCCTGCCAGTAGCAAAAAGCTACCGCCGGCATAGCTCTCAGGATCATTGGAACACACAAGCCTCACCACCTCGGCAAGGCATAGACATCATTCAGTGGGGATGTATTCACTCTAACTGAAGAACTAATGGACCGAATTTCATAACATTTGGTAAGTCACTTCGGTGTGACCCTGGTGCTGATTACTTTTTAGTACAATTCGGGCTGAAGGAATCCACATTTTTTTGCGAAATGGCCCACAAAAATTGCCTGTATCCACTCTAGCTGAAAAACTAATGGACCGAATTTCTCAAAATTCGATAAATAAGTCGCTTGTGGGTCACCCTACCGCTGATTAGATGTTGGCATTATTCTGAAAAAAAAAACCTGCCTTTTTTTGCGAAAAAGCCCCCAAAAATCATCAAAATCTAAACTGAAAAACTACTTATGCTTTAAATGCCATTAAATGCTTGTTTTATACATAATTTTTAATGATGAAAAGAATAAGACCCCCCATTACACTAGGACTAGCCATTCTCGAGATATTTTAGCTTTTTCTCTACACCACCTCGAGTTTTCGATGGATCTACACGTTTTGAGATCTCTAGAATACGAAAAAACTATTTTTAGCGTGACGTCTGTCTGTGTGTCTGTCTGTAAAATGTATGTATCCACTCTAACTAAAAAACTAATGTACCGAATTTCATAAAATTTGGTAGGTAAGTCCGTAAGTCACTTGGGTGAGACCCTGGTGCTGATCAGTTTTTGGTAGGATTCGTAAAAGCAGAATCCACCTTTTTTTGCGAAATGGCCCGTAAAAATTTCATGTATCCACTCTAGCTAAAATACTAATTGACCAAATTTCACAGAATTTGGTACATAAGTTACTTGTAGGATACTCTGGTGCTGATTAGATTTTGGTACAATTCGGAAATGAACAACCTGCCTTTTTTACAAAATGGCCTACAGAAATCGCAAAAATCTAAAAAACACAAAAGACTACGTATGCTCAAATATATCAATTAAATTATTATTTCATACGCAAGTTTTGACGAACAAAAGGATATAACACACTCCATTATACTTTAGGACTAACCGTTCTCAAGATATTTGAAATTTCTTGCGTTTTTGTTACGTCGATTTCTGAAAAATGTCCAATTACTAAATAAAAACAAAAATTGAATTAAAAATGCAAATTTAGTGTTAATTGGTACAATTAAACTCAATCTAATGAATTATTAAAGAAATAAAGAAAATATGAATTTGAGTCTGCAGGGAAAGTCATGTGCTGCCCACATCAGATTTTTACTTCCCTGCAATACATGGTAATGTATAGGAAAAGTATTGAAATCATGCCAAAAATCGCAACTCGAGTTTTCGACGGATCTACACGTATCGAGACCTCTTGAATATGAAAAAACTATTTTTAACGTGACGTCTGTGTGTGTGTGTGTGTCTGTCTGTCTGTCTGCCTGCTTGTCTGTGTGTGCAATGTATGTATCCACTCTAATTCAAAAACTAATGGACCGCATTTCATAAAAATTTTTTATGTAAGTCATTTGGGTGTGACTCTGGTGCTGATTAGTTTTTGGTACGATTCGTAAAAACAGAAACCGCCTTTTTTTGCGAAATGGCTGGTAAAAATTTCATTTATCCGCTCTAGATAAAATACTAATCTACCAAATTTCACAAAATTTGGTAGATAAGTTACTTGTTGGATACTCTGGTGCTGATTAGAATTTGGTATGATTCGGAGAAGAAGAACCCGCCTTTTTTTACGAAATAGCCCTCAAAAATTTCATGTATCCACCCTAGCTAAAATACTAATTGATCAAATTTCACAATATTTGGTAGATAAGTTACTTGTAGAACACTTTGGTGCTGATTAGATTTTGGTACGATTCGGAAAAGAACAACCTGCCTTTTTTTATGAAATAGCCCGCAAAAATCTAAAAAAAAAAAAAAGAAGACTACGTATGCTGAAATGTATCGGTTAAATTCTTCTTTTATACGTAATTTTAGACGAGGAAAAAGAATATAACAAACTCCATTATACTTTAGGACTAACCGTTTTCAAGATATTTGAGATTTCTTGCATTTTTGTTACGCCTCTATTGGAAAAATGTCCAGTTACCAAATGAAAAATAAAAAAAATTAAAATGCAAATTTAGTGTTATTTGGTGGAATTTAACTCAATGTAATGAATTAAAAGAAATAAAGAAAATATGAATTTAAGACTGCAGGGATAGTCATGTGCTGCCCACATCAGATTTTCTAATCAGTGCGAGGATCCTATGTCTTTATTGGGTTGGAATTATTTCTGGAAGCAGAATTATTTTTCAAATAAAGAACATTTTCTATTGTCCCCTTCTCTTTTTCCTAGTGAATACAAAAGAAAATTGGTATTTTTCTCTTTATGCGTAGGACTTTTTAACACTTCAATTGTATATTACTTCCCCTGCAATACATGGTAATGTATAGGGAAAGTATTGGAATCGTGTCGAAAATCGCAACTTGAATTTTCGAGGGATTTACACGTTTTGGGGCCTCTAGAAGATGAAAAAGCTATTTTTAGCATAATGTCTGTGTATGTGTCTACTTGTTTATCTGTACAATGTATGTATCCACTCTAACTCAAAAACCTATGGACGAATTTCATAAAATTTTATAGGTAAGTAACTTGTTGGTGACCCTGGTGCTGATTAGATTTTGGTACAAGTAGGAAATTAAGAACATGCCTTTTTTTATGAAATGGTCTGCAATAATCACCAAAATCAAAAATAAAAGACTACGTATGCTCAAATGTATCCATTAAATGCTTGTTTTATATGCAATTCTTGACGAGGAAAAGAATAAGACCAACCCCATTACTCTAGGACTAACCATTATCTAGATATTTTAATGTTTTCGCATTTTTGTTACAAAATATGTCCAGTTACCCAATAGAAACAGAAATTGAATTAAAAGTGCAAATGCTATTTTATTTTGTGCAATTAACTCAATTTAATTAATTATTCAAAAAATAAAGAGAAAACACATATGTGTCTGTAGAGAAAGTCATGTGTTGCCCACATCAGATTTTTTTGTATTTGTTTTTAATTTGCTAGCATCCTAGAGTAATGGGGTTGGTTTTATTCCTTTCATCGTCAAAACGTACATAGAAAACAAGCATTTAATTGATGCATTTGAGCATGTATAATCTTTTATTTTAGATTTTGAAGATTTTTGTGGGCCATTTCGTTAAAAAAGCAGGTTCTTTTTACCGAATCGTATCAAAATCTAATCAGCATCAGGGTAACTTACAAGTGACTTACATGTAAAATTTTATGAAATTTAGTCTGTTAGTTTTTGAATTAGGGTGCATGCATACATTGCACAGACATACACACACAGGAACGTCACGCTATAAATATTTGTTTCGCGTTCTAGAGGTCCAAAACATGTATAGATCAGTCGAACACTCGAGTTGCGATTATTGATACGATTCCAATACTTTACCTATACATTATATGCCATATATTGTAGGGAAAATAAAAAATCTAATGTGAGCAAGCAGCACATGACTTTGGCTACAAATTAAAATTCATTTTCTTCTTACTTTTCCTGCAATACATGAAAAATATTGGAATCATAACAAAAATCGCAATTCCAGTTTTCAACGGATCTACACAACCGATACCCCTAGAACACGAAAAAATCATTTTTAGCGTGACGTCTGTGTGTCTGTCTGTCTGTGCAATGTATGTATCTGCTCTCACTGTAAAAGTAATTGACCAAATTTCAAAAATAAAAATTATTCAAGGTAAGTTACTTGTGGTGATCCTGGTGCTAATTAGAATTTGGTATGATTCGGGAAAAAAGAATCTGCCTCCTTTTGCGAAATGGCCATAAAAATTGCATGTATCCACTGTAGCTAAAAATACTGATTTATCAAATTTCACAAATTTGGTAGATAATCACTTGTATGTTACTCTGGTAAGATTTGGGAAAACAGTATGTTTTTTTTTTTTTAATGCCACGCAAAAATCATTAAAATATAAAATAAAAGTCCACGCATTCTCAAATATATCAATTAAATGTCTGTTTTGCAAGTAATTTTTAACGATAAAAAGAATAAGTCCAACCCCATTATATTCAAGCATTAGCCGTTTTCCAGATATTTTAGTTTTTTCGCATGTTTGCTACGCCGCCTTTAAAAATATCTCCAGGTAACACAAAAAAATGAAAATTGGATTAAAAGTGCAAATTCGGTGTTGTTTTGTACAATTAAATTCAATTTAATAAATTATTAAATAAATAAAGGTAAGATGAATTAAAGTTTATAGAGAAAGTCATGTGCTGCCCACATTAAATTTTTTTAAATTTCTCTATAATACATCGTAATATATAGGGAAGTATTGGAATCATGTCGAAAATCCCAACTCGAGTTTTCAGCGGATCAACATGTTTTGAGACCTCTAAAACAAGTAAACACTATTTTGAGCGTGATGTCTGTGTGTGCAAATTTTGTATTCACTAACTTAAAATTTAATTGACCGAATTTCATTAAATTTTATAAGTAAATTACTTGTGGGTGACCCTGGTGGTAATTAGGTTTTGGTGCAATTCGGGATAAAAGAATGTTTCCCCCCCCCCTCCCCCCAAAGTTCCAGCAAAAAATTCCTGTAAATGTATAATTGTAATTATTGAAAGTCCTTTTTTTTTAAATTCATACAAAAATGGGGGGGGGGGGAGAGAAGTTCTTCCTAATCAAGTTTTAAATCAATAGGGTTTCACTAATCATAGAGTGCGATAGTTGTATTAAATTATTTCCAAAGCACTTCATTCGTTTATGAGATATCGTGGCCACAGGGTCACACAGATTACTTCATATACGTTCGATTCGAGTTTAGGGATGCCTGAAACGTACTCTTTCGTCAAAAACTCGTATTTGAATTTTAGACCATGTCACAATACTTTGGAAATAATTTGGTATGATTATCACACTCTATGATTAGTGGAACCCTATTGATTTGACTGTTAGGAAGACCCCCACCCCCTCAATATTATTCCCTGTGTATTATATATTATGTATATCGGGAAAGTAAAAATACATTGTGATGAATTAAAAAGGAAAATAATGCACATTTGCTACGACACCGGTTGGCTGAAAATCTTAAACCCACTTTTGCAGACAGTCTATACATTCTGAAAACTAATTATGTATTGCTTTCAATAAGAAGTACTGCAATATTGGAAGAAACAAAATAATTGGAAAGACAAATATTTCTCTCAAAAATGCAAAAACAGATTTGTATCAACAGCAAAAGGGCTTGAACTGAAATCCTGCACAAAACTACTTTGGAATCTTCTATGAATTCTGGGGATTAACTCTATTGTCACAGTCCCCATGAAACCACAGAACCAGAGAGGTGTTGCTCCTAGAAGCAGGGAACTATAGAGGGCTGTACTTTTCTGGATTACAGCTGTCAAACAAATACTTTATCACCCTCCGCACATAAAGATCTATTGTTGACAGACAGAAAGTACAACCCACAAGCGTGTGACTTACAGGGTTGCCGTAAACTTGTCTTAATTCTGTTCTACTTATCTGCACTTGAAATAGTTTTTGAATTATAAAAATAGATTTTATAATGATAACATTATAATATTTGCTGATATCAATAGAAAAATGTATTGCTATTTTTTTTTATTTAGGCCAAATATTCAAATTTTCTTTCAAACTTGCTACAGAAGCTCCCTAATAATAATTTCCGTTGTGTTGCTAACATTTAAATTCATTTTTGAAACACTTTAAATTTAAATATTAAAAAAAATCGTAATTCGACTGAAATGTATGTGTTTCTCCTTTAATATCGAACAAACTGTTAGCATTTACAGGCAAAATTTACGGAGGAATCTTCTAAACAAATTTCCCCATTGGTTAACATGGAAGCAGCTCATAAGTGGTGGTGAGGTATGAATCCCCTTAATGTTGTACTACATTGCAATTTGTGATCCGTCCTTAGCAATTGTCCAGCAGTGTATGTTCACTGAGGAACAAGGGATAAGACACTCTCAGAACTGAACTACTTTTATTCACGCCCTTACTTACAAGTGCAGCATCTTTATAGCTGCCTTTGTAGAAGAGTTCAGTCCTGCATACTAGGCTGGCATCATTTGGGTGACATAATAGAGTTGCATATTCCACGCCATCCATCTTCAAAATATTACAGGCCCAAGAAGCTCTAGTCTTGGTAGTGAAATCTGTTTAAGAGTGGTGACTCGACTCTGATGCGACAAGATTCACTTTGAAGCCATTTAATTTCACCACTTGCAGGTAGATGGCTGTGACATAGGCCTTTTTACTGGCATTGCAAAAACTGTAGTTTTCGACTACATCTGTGACTTTTTCCTTTGGTGAGTTTAAGACAAACTGGGAATTTTGAATTCATTTAGTTACGGAATCTCTGAGCACCATCGCTACCACTCTTCTTTGATGTAGACTGGTAGATCTCTATCCCACACAACCATCTCTATCCACAACTCTTCAAAAAGGATCTTTACTCGTATGGTAAATGGTGTCAACATTCCAAGAGGGTCAAAGATTTTTCCTATAGATTACAAAAGGAAATGTTTAGTGTTCCTTCTATGGGACAAGAATTCCAGTAAGCTCTGAATTTTCATAGTGAGGCAATCCTTAACTGTGTTCCATTCCATTCCTAGGACCTTCATCAAATTAGATCTTAAGCAAATGGAGTTATGTTGCAGCCAAGTGCCGAATCCTTCTTACTTCCATCAATCCATCAAGATGCTTTCATTTATGATCCATTTTCTTAAAGCAATTCCGGCCTTCTGTAGGGTTTCCTTAGCATTGCAAGAGACTTCAAGGGCATATTGTACGTTGTCTTTACCTATAATAAAGTTGTCAACATGAGGCAGTGATCAAGCAATTTCAATGTAGTTGAATACTCATAGCTGAACTGTTCAATGTATTTCTTGATGGTAGCAGACAACAGGAATGGGCTGACATTCACTCAGAAGAGAACGCTCTTGAAATTTTAGATCTGGAGACTTTCCATCATAATTGCATCATCAGATTGCTGAAAACATATAGCATTTTCGTCTTTTTCTGCCTGGGATACTTGCAACAACGCTTTCTCAATAATGGATAATATTGAAATTTTATTCAACCTGAAATTCATCAGAATGTCAAGATTTGGGTTGAGTTTTGGGCTTTGCCACAGACAATCATTCAAAGACAATTGGTTGCTATCGTGTGAGTTAGTGTCGAACACGATTCTGGTCTTGGTAGTATGACATGTGTTTCTTGTTTACATACAATTTGATGTGGCAGGTAGTAAATTGGTTGGTCTACCATTCTTTGTTCACTTGTTTCTTCAACCCGTTCGATTATCCCTTGCTCTAAATAGTCCCCAATTATTTTCTTGTGTTAAAAATACCACAGAATTAAAATAACAGGAAGCGGCATTTGGCAATATCGCTGAAGCCGTTTTCCCATTCACCCCCACTCTCCCACAGCTGAAGCCCCACTTCCGGTAGCCATCTTAACCGGTGCAGGAAAAAATAATCCCCCTCATTGCTCAGTGTTAAAACCTGATAAAAACGACTGCTTAAGTGGATCTTCATTTACCCTTTTTTTAGTATAAGATCAGTTTTTCTGAGCGTATGTTTTCATTAGAAACATGTATTATAAAGTAGCATATCATTATATAAGGAAAAATATTAATAATTAGATTAGTCTCCTTCAAAAAGTTCGAACCAAAATATAAGCTTTTGGTACGGTTGTCTGTAATATTGAATTGGTAACTCGTGGGTTTTAAAATACAGTGACCGCCGCTTATAAGAAACACGTTCGTTTCGCTCGTTTTGTTTCTTATAAGCAGTTGTTTCTTAAATCCGGAAATTTTTTAAATATCGTTCTTCCATTGTAAATACTAACTATTGAACACAATTTTACATAATTTAAAAGATAAATGTATATAAGTAAAATATTAGTACATACATAATACATTTGTAAATTGAGTTTTGCATTCAAAAATATTTCTTATTTTACGAATTAAGCCTTACAACTTAAAATATTATCTATATGTATGCATATACTAGTATGTAATTAAATAAGAATAAAAAGTAAAACTCATAGGTCGTTCATTTATGTATAAGAGCATAGTACATTTTCATACATACCGTAATCTATTACTGAGGAACAGCAAAAAATTTATCCAGTGTTGTTTGTGCTAATGAGTCTGTGATTAGTTTACGTACATCCATTTCTAAATCATAAAATAGTCCATAAACTTTTTCTGATGCCCCTCTATGTTCAAGAGTTTTTCTATTTATAGTTAGGGCTTCTCGCGACTGTTTGGCTGTAGGAAAATTTTCTTCTTGTGGAACGTCGTCTTCATTTTCTTCTTCATTGCAAACATTCTGAATTTCCGCCACTATGTCATCATCACTTTTTTCTTCAGATGTTTGTAAATTTTCATCGATGTGAATCCATTCTTCGAAATGTGCTTCTAATTCTTCTACATCTTCTGCTGGTATGTCAACATTATTTTTCAAAAATCCTGCTTTACGGAAGCAATTAAAAATGCATATGTCAGAAACATTTTTCCATGCGCCTGCGATCATATGGATAGCATCAAGCAAGGTTATTTTCTTGCTTATTTCGCAAGCCGATCCTTTCTCTTCATCAATTGCATCTACTATTTTCTGTCGCAAATTTGACCGATACAGGGTTTTAAATGCTTTAATAATTCCTTGGTCAAGAGGCTGTATGATGGAAGTTGTATTGGGTGGCAAAAAACAAAGTTCAATGTTTGTCAGCTGTACTACAGGATGAGCCGAACAGTTGTCAAGGATTAAAAGAATTTTTTCTCTTCCCATCAGTTCCCTGTCCCACTTTAACAAAAAGTCTTCAAAAATTCTACTTGTCATCCAGGCATTCTTTGAATTTTCGTAGATCACTGGCAATTTTTTTATTCCACTTAAACAGCGCGGACGTTTGCTTTTGCCAATAACTAAAGGGCTCTTTTTTACAGTTCCCGTCATATTTGTTGTTAACAGAACTGTAACTCGATCTTTTTGTTTTTTTCCAACGGAGGATAGATCATTTTTGAACATCATTGTATACTCGGGCATCGCTCTAAAATAGAGCCCAGTCTCAAAATTTGATGAGGAGCGTATTTTTCTAATAGAGGTGGTAAGCTTTGCGTAATCCATGAAGATGCCGACTCGGAGTCCGCGTCCTGCTTCTCTCCATAATTTTTTTTGTACACAATGTTATTTCGTTCTTTCCAGCGGCTTAACCAACCATCAGTCGCACGGAACTCTTTTTCTCCTAATTTTTCCGCAAAATTTTCTGCTTTTTTCAGTAAAATTGCCCTACTGATAGGAGCGTTCTTTAATCTGGCGTTAGAAAACCATTGTAAGAGAGCTTCCTCTATAGCAGCTGCCTTTCCTTCTCGTTTCCGTTTTCTTTGAAGATTACAATTTGGCGTCAAAATTTCATTTCTGCCTTTCAGGATTTTACATAATGTTGAGTGCGGAATTTCTAATGCAGAAGCAGCTTCTCTTTGACTACACAGAGGTAGAGAATCATACTTTTTAAGTAAACTTTGCTTTTCAAGCAAAGTAAGGGTTTTTCTCTTTTGCGACATGCTTCCACTAGCAAAACATAAAATGACTAACTAAAGCTGTACGAATCTTATTTGAGTGCATAAGCAGAGATGCCTTTCCTTATCAGTATGTTTCCTTAACTGCCAAAAGATTAAAACTCGTTTCTTACTGGTTTGGGGTTGTTCCCCCTAAGCCTTTCTACGGAGAAATTCTCTGTCATCCTTTGTTACATAGCAAACTCCCACCCCCTCCCCGTACGCCCAGAGACAAGAGATAACAACTCGTCCTTCAGTTAACCTTAAACAAATGGATTTTTTTCTTTTTTACACCCGCGTCGCAAGGAAATCAACAAATTTTCTGTAGAAAACTGTTTCTTATAAGCGGAATCGTGTTTCTTATAAGCGACACAATTTTAATGTTAAAATGAAGTTTGTATTTGTTTCTGTCGTTTTGGGTCTTATAAACGGCTGTTTCTTATAACCACTGAATCTTATAACCGGCGGTCACTGTAATACTTATTGTAAACACAGTTATTATATTTCAATGCCGAGCTGCACTGCTATAGGATGTGTGAACAGATCATCGAAACCTAAGCTTGGAGTTACATTTCATATGTAAGTTATGGAATCTGTTTGTTTATACTCTGAGACTGTATAGCCTACTTGTAGTTTTATTTAATTCCTCCTACCTAGTATTGCATTTCAAGGAAAGGGTTTCCAATTCTCTTGACAAACCTGGATTTGGGAAAAATTTCTTTTAAATATCTTTTTATATTATTTCCAAAATGTGGCCAATTAACAGCCTGTCAAAATGTCCTATTGAGCAAGTGATCCAGAACATATTTAAGATAGCAATTAATAAGCAATTATTCCACTAGTGATTAAAAATTCCCCACCAATAGTGAAAAATTACTCACCCTCAAAAACACAAATTAAAATTTTTAATTTTATGTGGTAATAAATAAGATTGAGATAAGTATCGCCCTTGACTATCAATTTTTTAAATCTACCTGTTGCAGAGTCAGTTCACCTTCAGGCAGTGGCATAGCACAAAATCTGGAGGTACCCCCTTTTTTAAAATTTCTTTTTTTTAAACATATATTTATGAGGCAAATGGGGGACCCCTGAACCGCGGAGGTTGCAGGGGTTATCGCTATGCCCCTGCCTTCAGGACTTCATGTGTCCCATCATAGCTGTCCTCCCCCCCCCCCCTGTGCCCCGCGGGGGATAAGTAAGCTCAAGTCGTAAAAGTGTATTTAAATGTAAAATAATTTAAAAATGCATGTTTTATTAAATCACATTATTTTATGTTAAATTACTCCTCTTCCCCCACCCCAAAAAAATTGCCTTGAGTGTCTGTAGTTGAATGTTCTCATGTATTATGTATCCTTTTTAGTAATGTTCATTATTAAAATAAATTATGAATTTTGAATTGATAACCACGGAAAACCATACCATATTATATTTCTCTCACAACTTTTAGGGAAAACCCTAAATCTAGTGAAAAATCGCTAGTATTAGCAGTACTGATGTAGTTCATAATATTACGGAGGCAAAATACCACAAAGTGATATGTTTACCTTTGAAAGTCATTGATAAAAGGTGGATGGAAATATTTACTCACATTTCTGATCAAAATCTTATTGTACTGATTGAATTATCATTGCTTCCCAGGCACCAGTGCTTCTGTTGAAAGACTATTTTCGATTGCAAATGACTACTGGAGCAGCGAAAAATCCAGATTGTCGGTAAAGACAATGATATTTTCCTTTATATAATAGTATGTCATATAAAGACATGTTTCTAATTTACGTGTGCAATTTCACAGATTGGATTATTATTAAAAATAATGAAATAAAGGTCTCTTTACACAGCTGTTTTGCGCAGTGGCCAAGGAAGAAATTCCCTTTTTTCTGCACTGGACAACATGGCTACTGGAAGTGACGTTTGAGTGGGAGAGTGCCAAAAACTGGCCTCCTCCTCCTATACGGGAATTGCCCCGTAGAGCGGTTCCTGTTATTTTAATTCTGTGAGAAATACAGGTCTGGATTTTGACGAAGTCTTCTCTGCAAACTGTATAAGTGCTGGTTTGCTATGGTAAAGTTGTCAATTCCCTCCAATCCCCTTTCCAGCGCAGCTGCACCTCATATCAGCCATTGTGATAAGTTGTAGTTTGTTCAAAAATTTTCACAGCTTGATCCTCCTCGGAAGCTTATGATCATCATGTTTTATGCCAAAAGATTCCAGTTCCTCAAAACGTCTCAAATTCTCATCTAATACTTCATAATCCCTAATGAGATGACAGCTTCCTTTGTTTAAAAGTTGAACTTCTTCAAAACTGCCTATAGAAATCCTCTTGAAAATGGAATTTTTCATAAGTAGTTTATTATTAACCTTAAATGAATTATGTTTTAGAATTTTAAAAGAGTTCAGCATCTATTTAGATGTGAATCTTTGCTGGCTTGAAATCTGTTGGATCGATAAGTTCAATAAAGTTTTGTAAATTAACTTCAGAAGTGTCTAAGTAAGTTGAAGGAGTCAAATCAGTGATTCTTGGAATGAGGAAAAAATCTATATTTTCTCGGAAGCTTCCTTCTGCATTAGAAATAAATCCATTTATCTTCACTTTTATTGTGCAAATAGACCCATTGACTCCATAACTGGAGTGTTAATTACTTCTTTTTTTATTCCCAAAATATCAGACCATTCCGTGGTTAAACAATTTATGTTTGAACCATTATCTAAAATGCATCTCAGTTTAATTTTTCTTTCATTTATGTCTTCAGTAAATATAAAACAAGTACTTAGTAGTATAGATTTACTTTCTTGCTTTGAGATTACTCAAAGTATGAAGCAAAGAAGTAGAAGTCTCAATTTGTTTATATTTGGAAGTTGGATCTTCAGTTTTGATGTGGCAGTCAGTCTGAGGAGGCAATATATCTGCACTTTTATTTTCTTTTTGTGTATGTCCATAATTGGTTGGTATTCGAAATACAGCAACATGTGATGCCGTTTGGAAAACATAAAGCAGGAATGCTTAGAAATACAGTTACTTATCATGTGATCTCTATTTAGACAATTTATACAAAGTTTATGCTATTTTACAATATTATATCTTCTTTGAACTTCCATTTTTTGGAAGACAATGCATTTGTTAGCCTTTACATAAAAACATAGTCTTGTTTTAGATTTATCATTTGAATTAAGTATCAGTGCTTTAGTTCTGTTAGGGAAGGGAATATTTCTATTAATTTTAGCAACTGGAGTATGTTTTAGGTTTTCAAGTATTATACTTTGGTTTTTCAAAAATGTTTTGATTTCATCAAATTGGAAAATTTTTGTCATTTTTTGTGTGAGTTCGAATTGTATACTTGATTCTCTGTCAAATTTTTGGAGAGTAATATTAATTAATATGACATCAGACAGATTATTTTATTTATACTCCAGGACCTCCAATGCTCTCAAATTTTTCTTTACACGATTAAATATCTCATTTCTGTCGCGGATTCATTTTCAATTTTTTCATAGTTCATTATAGTTAGTAGATTTATAGCTAGTAGAAGTCTACAAGCAATGTTCACTCTGATCGTTCACAAACCTGGGTCCCAGGGACCTATTAATGTGAGAAATGTGGGTCCTTTGATAGGAAATATGAGTGCTTTAAAATTTAATTTAAGAAATATTCTTAAAATTATTAACCACGAAGGATATTACAAACTTGTACAAAATAAAACTACTACACTCCATACAATGCAGTTATTATATTTAAATAAAAAAATTATTAGGCACATAATATTTGTAATAGTATATAAAAACTACCAATTCTCACTTTTGTTTTGTCTTATGAAATGTTTCATTCGCTTTCTCCAGAATACCATTTGCTTTTTAGATCTTTGTACATTCTAAAGAGAGCAGACAGCATTAAATTTTTTAATTTCTTTCAGTTAATCTATTTCGAAAGTTGTTTTGATTAGCAAAGTACAAAACTCATTTTTTCTGATAACACAGAAAACATATGCTGTTTAGTAATCGTTCATTTTCAAATCTTTCTATTAAGGCTGCGAATAATGAGAGAAAAGAATCTTCAGATCATTCAATTTGTTTTGCACTGCTTGTTAATGATGCTCTTAAGTAAAATAAGCATTATGAATCATTTAATTGATCATTATTTGTAATTAAGTGCATAAACTGAGTTTTGAAAGTTGTAATTCATCATGTTTTCCACTAAAAATCATTCATCATGTTTTCCACTAAAAATGGGAAGGGGTATTTCCGGAAGTTTTATTTTGGTTTTAGAATTGGTTTCTTTTTCATTTGAAATTTTTACTACACTAGAAGCAGAGTTTTTAAAGGAATCAAAGCAGATTTTCAGGCTTACCTCCAGTTTTTCTAGCCGGTTTTCAGTTTCTTCTAAATCAATCTTGATTTAAGAAATTTCATTGACACTTGGAATTTCGTAGTATTGTTCATGCAGTTCTTCCAGTTTCTTCTACAAGTTTTTGACTTTCTTCTATTTCACCACTAGATGTCATATCCTTTGCGAGCATTTTTTCTTGTACAAAAGTTTCTAATTTTGTGATATTGCCGTTGATGGCACCTTTCAGTCTGTTGAGCTTATCCATAGTGTTCGCTAATTCTGTCAGCGACAGACCACTTTTCTGTTAAGGATGTAAGCAAATTTTGTAATAGAAAGTGACGGACCACCTTGTCTTTTTATGTTTTATTTTAAAACTTAACAAGGAAAGATATACATTGCTTGGCGAATATATTTAGGGAATAAATCCTGCTAACAGCATAATGGGAACTTTACCCCATATATGGGGAAGAGTTCCTGTTTGAGGATACTGTTGGAAACTTGGTTCTGTTTTTGTCGCGATTCTCATTATCGTGGGAACGTGTCTTCATTTTAAGAATGGTTTTACCGTTCCCGTGAACGACTCGTGACGAGAACAGAGCATGCCATTCATGCAAATCGCCTTCTCGCCGCGCGTGCATCCTGATTTGCATATTGTGAGGGCGCTGCCATCAACGGTTGTGTTCTGGAGCATACCTATCACTGTGTATATATACTAGGATGCATTCTCAGTTACTTGTGTCTTAAGGTTGGTCTTTTGGGTGTCTTAGTGGCTTCTGTCTTATGTGTGTCTGATTGATGGATCGATGACCTTGGTCTTATAGTGATCTAATGCTTAGCAAATACTCGGTTTGAGTATGTTGCGTTATGTTAGCGTTGTCAGCTAAGTTGCTTAAACAAAAGTACGAGTCAAATTCCGATAGTTTTATGTCGGAAGGTGCGATAAAATGTTTCTTATATTAACTCTTTCAATTTTAAAGAGACCAAATTAATTTTTCGCGGTCTTGGACTCTGTAATGCCATGACGTGTGACCTGACGGTGGTGGCTTCGTAAACAAGCACGGCATTAGTGGTAATGTAGCTTTTCTCTACTTACCAATGTTATAGCAACAGTATAAGTAACTGAGAGTGTGTATGCCTAGTCATAAACTGTTTATCAACCTTTTTCATGAGCTTGCTAGCTCATTTTTTGTACATACTGTTTGGCTTTGCAATGACTTTACAGTGTTTTGTAACCATGTTTTAAGCAATGGATCTCACGATAATAAAAGAGATGTTTGTGTTTGACGAATTTGCCTTTTATTAAACAACACTTTACAACTGCATCTTACCCTCTGCTAAATTTCCGCTGTGCTAACAGTGACATCAGCACGTTACGTTATAAGGAAAGGGGAAACGTCGGCAAAAATTTTTTAAATACTTCACAGTCGCCAGCAATATTAGGTTATGGGCCACCAGCATGTTGAAACCCTAACATTTAATTAGAATCCTTATAGTGCAGCAAAGCAGCAGTGAAGTGTTGTGAATTCCATCGACGTGGGCTGCGAGTGGCGCCATTTGCATCAAACAGAAAGGTAAACAGTGCACTCTAGTCACAGTCAAAGTTTAGAGACTTTATGACTATGGAAGCGAGCAATGGCATTGAAGCATTGAACAAGGACAATTACTTCACCTGGCCTAACGAAATTTCTTTCCTCTTAAAAGGAGAAGGCTGCTACGGCCATGTCAACTGTACAGCATTGCCAGTCAACGAGTCTACGTCACAACGCGAGCGAGAGGAGTACATGCGCAGCAACGACCGCGCACTATCCATCCTGTTTCGGAACATATCGGCGGAATACCGAGAGTTACTCTATCAACGACAGCCCGGAAGATGCGTGGGAGAAGTTGGATGCGCATTTTGAAGCCTCAACGTGCGCCAACCTAGTGCGCCTGCTGGACGAATTTTTCAGTCTTCGCCCGGAAATCGAGGAGCCAGTGGATATCTTCTGTACAAGGATAAGGAAGGTGGTCACCAAGCTAAAGAACATGAACCATCCCATAGAAGACGTATACGTGGCGTTCCAGGCCATCCGGTACCTGCCAGGTGACTATCAGAGTATAATACAAGTCATCTATCGCTGGAGCAACAAGGACTTTAAGCTTGATAAAATTCAGAAGGAGTTGTCCCAGGAAGAAGGCCGGATGAGGCAGTTGAAGAAAGATCGTAACAATGTAAGTCTTAATTCATCTGTATACTTTTCTAATGTTAACGCTAAATGCAAAAATGTCACCAAAGTAAAAAAATCTGTTAAAATCATAGGACCATGCTTTTTTTGTAATGAAACTCGTCATTTAAAGGCACAGTGCCCAAAGTTAAAAAAGTTGACTAGCTCTAATATTATTGAAGTATTTTCAAATATTAATGTTGAAGCTAATGCAGCTGATGATCCTGACAATAGGCTCAGCTGGGTAATTGACACCGCTGCTATGCGTCGTTTTTGCAATGACATAAAAATGTTTTCCAAATTTAGTAAATGCAAAGATACATCTATGTCGCCAGCAGTGGGTGATATTGAAAGCCCAGTTGAAGCTATTGGATCGGTGAACATGTATGTTAAATTTAAAGATCATACAAGTAATATTGTTCTAAATAATGTTATGCATTCACCAAAATTACGGCGAAACTTGTTGGCCGCATCTGTATTAGAAGAGCAGGGCTATTCTTTTAGTGCAGCCAAAGGTGTACTATGGTTTAAAACTCCTGAGGGAGAAAATTTCTTTTACGCTAAACGTAAAGAAGGACTGTATTTTTTAAAACCGCAGTACTCAACTAAAAATTTAAGTAGTAATATTGAGGGCCGTAAAAGAGATCAGGATAGGGACAAAAGTTCTAAACAGGTTAGAAAATCCCCTGCAATAGATAGTCAAAACAAAATTAGGCCTAACTTGAGTAGTAGGAAAAACAAAACTGATTTAAAATCAAAGTCAAACAAAATTGGTGGTTCAACAGTTGAAATTCTGAATAAAACTGAATTATGGCATAGAAGATATGGCCATATTAACTCAGACTACTTGCACCAAACAAGTAAAGTTTCCGCGGCAAATGGACTCCCTAAGTTGAAGTATGCAAAAGTAAATTGCATTCATTGCAAACTTGCAAAATCTAAGAGAGTAAAAAACTGGGCCGACAAACCAATAGCCAGGATTAGATCTACAAAACCTTTGCAATTACTGCACATGGACCTTTGTGGTACAATGCCTATAGCTTCATTGGGAGGAAACAAATATTTTTTGACTATTACAGATGATTTTAGCTGCAAGGTGTTTGTTTTTATTCTAAAACAAAAATCAAATGTGTTCAAAGTTTTCCAGGATTTTCAAGTTTGTCAGGAAAGACAATTAGGCAAAAAGATTTTGTGCATCCGTACTGATAACGGCATGGAATTTTGTCACAATCAGTTTAAAGCTTTTTTGAAAATGTTATTAATTAAGCATGAGCTATCTAACACATATACACCCGAACAAAACGGGGTATCTGAAAGATTCAACCTGACAGCTTTAGATTGTGTTAAAGCAATGCTTAATCAAAGTAAAATTGGTGACAAAATATGGGCAGAGGCAATCCTATGTTTCACTTATACAAAGAACAGGATTTGCCATAAATTTAAAGTAAAAACGCCACTCGAGTTGTATTATGGGAAGAAGCCTGCTGTATCCCATCTCAGAATTTTTGGATGTAAGGCTTATACTGGTATGGCAAAACAACTTAGGAAAAAGCTAGACCTAAGAGCTCAACAGGGAGTTATTGTAGGATATGCTGAAAATACCAGGGGCTGTAGAATTTTTCTAGTAAAGGATAGAAAAGTGAGAGACAAGCAATATCCGTTTTGAGGAAATGGAAGCAGCGGAAGGTGTCCTGGACCCTAGTTATTCTAGAAACTTCACTCCACAGACATCGAGATTTACTCGCTCGATAGATTCAGGATCGGGATGTTTGGATGGTGAGTCAGAGAAAGAAGCAGGTGAGAGCCATGACACTAGTCATACTAGTGAGGAAGAGGACTCTCTTGCTAATTCCAGTCTAACCCCCTGCTCAGACATCGACTGGGAATGGAAAGCCATACCTAGGCCTGATGGAACTCGAACTGATGTTTACTATTCAGTGAAGGGTGATAGAAGAAGACTGAGAAGTCATAATGATGTTAAAAAATTCTGTGGTAAGTCTAACATACATTATGACCAAAATTTTTTCAACTTCAGAGAAAAGAAAGATATCAAATCCAGGCCATAGGCAAGCAACATAGAAATAATAATTCCCAAAAACTATAAGTCGGCAATTGAATCTCCGCACTCACAAAGATGGCAAGAAGCCATGAATAATGAAATAGCAATAATGCAAGAGAGGGGTGTCTGGGACTTAGTGCCTGTGCTTATTTCACAAAAAGTAATCAGATCCAGATGGGTATACACCATCAAAAGGGATGAAAATGGAAAAGTGAAGAGATTCAAAGCTCGTTTAGTGGCTCAGGGATATTCTCAAGAGAAGGGGGATTCGTATGATGAAGTATTTAGCCCCGTTATAAATTTTAGCTTAATAAGAGCTTTTTTTGCAATTTTCATATGTTTGCTTAACTGGAAGCATTTTCAATAGACATCAAGTCAGCATACCTTTATGCTAAATTGAATGCCAAAGTTTTCATGAAACAACGACCTGGATATGTCGATCCAAACCAACAAAATTATGTCTGTTTGCTAAAAAAGGCAATATATGGCCTACATCAGAGTGGCAGAGAGTGGTATAATGAGCTGGACACCACTTTAAGAAAATTAAATTTCTTCAAACTCAAATGGTGCAATTGTGCATATTTTTACCAAAACAAAGTATTAATGTTGGTCTATATGGATGACATAGTTTTATTCTCAAAACATCAGGGTGATATTGATCATGCAGTTTCTTTACTAAAGGAAGAATTTGATATCAAAACACTAGGAAAGGTCAAAAAACTATTAGGTGTGGAATTTACTGAAACCAATAACCAATTTTTTATACATCAAAGGTAGTATATTGATAAAGTTTGCCAAATGTTTAAAGAATTCAAATATCCTATTTCTTCACTCCCTATCACAAAAGGAATCACATTGAGCAAAAATGATTTCCCAATGAATGATGAAAACATCAGGGTGATATTGATCATGCAGTTTCTTTACTAAAGGAAGAATTTGATATCAAAACACTAGGAAAGGTCAAAAAACTATTAGGTGTGGAATTTACTGAAACCAATAACAAATTTTTTATACATCAAAGGTAGTATATTGATAAAGTTTGCCAAATGTTTAAAGAATTCAAATATCCTATTTCTTCACTCCCTATTGCAAAAGGAATCACATTGAGCAAAAATGATTGCCTAATGAATGATGAAGAATTAAAGCAAAAAATTTCCCATACAGAAGTTTGATCGGATGTTTAGCCTATTTATCAAGTAGAACTAGACCAGACATATGTTACGCTGTAAATATTCTGTCTCAGTTCCAAGAGAATCCAGGCATGAAACATTGGGACGCATTACTTAAACTTTTGGGATATCTTGAAAAAACAAAGAATTACATGTTGAACTTATCAGGCATTGGTAACTTAAATTTAAATTGCTACTTGGATTTGGACTTTGCCACCTATAGGGATGACTGAGTGTCACTCGAGGGTATGTTATTTTTAATAGATAGAGTACCCGTTTCTTGGCGTACATTTAAACACAAGTGTGTTAGTCTGTCAATGATGGAAGCAGAATATGTTTCATTGGCAGAAGCTGCGAAAGAAATTATTTGGCTGCAAAATATCATTGAGGAATGTATGAAGCTAGGGTTAAAATTTAACAGAAATAATAGCATAATCTACTGTGACAACCAAGCTGCAATTAATTTTTCGAATTCCCCAATTGAGAATAACCGAACCAAACATATTGACATAAAATATCATTTTCTGAGAAATTTAGTTGAGAATGAATCTTTAAAGATCATCTTTGTAAATACCAAAGAAAATGTAGCAGACTATTTTACAAAGCCAATGACCAAGGATAGAGCATTAAAATTTTGTAATCAAATTTTCAAAAACATAAATGATTAAAATTGTAACTTCTAAAAATTTCTAACTTCTAAATTTTTCTTTCTTCTACAAATATGGTTAGGATATCGTATAATTTACTCCTCTCTCTTTGATACAGATACTTGTATCTATAGGTGTTTTGTTTACAATGAACTTTTCAAAAAAATTTTCACATTACACTGAATATATATATATATCCATGTTTTCAATTCTCGCATAAGACAACTATGCTTATGTGTATAACTTGTGTGTTTACTCCTTGTTATCATACACTTGGTTATGATTCATTGATGACAAACCACTTCTTTAAATTTTTGTATGAATACAATACAGGAAGAAAAATCTTTCATTATCTGTGTCACTACTGTTAGTATTGATAATGTATACTGGTCTTGGACAGAGATAATGAACAACTATAACTTAAATTAAATATTTATAGTAAATTTTTTTAATCTTAAATATTGAATTTAATAGTTATACATAAAATTTTCTACAACTTCAATTTGATATTTATAGTAAATTTTTAATCTTAAATGTTAAATTTAATAGTTATACCTAAATTTCTTGAAGACTTGAATTTGATATTTACAATAAATTTTTAATCTTAAATATTGAATTTGATAATTATACTTAAATTTCTTGAAACTTAAATTTTGATAGTTATACTAAATTTTAAAATTTTTTGGAACTTGGTGTTTCTATGATATCTAAAAGCTTCTTTCAATGATAAATTTTTTTTTTTTGCTTAACATGAAAGTGATATATATACTTTATGGTTTAGCTGTATACTAAAGAACTTGACATTTTTGCAGTTATGTTTTTTAGAGTAAATTGATTGATTGATAGCACGTGCGCCGAGATTTTGGGTTTTGCATGAGAGGGCCGATTGTTGGAAACTTGGTTTTGTTTTTGTCACGATTCTCGTTATTGCGGGAACGTGTCTTCATTTTAAGAATGGTTTTACCGTTCCCATGAACGACTCGTGACGAGAACAGAACATGCCATTCATGCAAATCGCCTTCTCGCTGTGTGCGCATCCTGATTTGCATATTGTGAGGGCGCTGCTGTCAACGGTTGTGTTCCGAAGTGTACCCATCACTGTGTATATATACTAGGACGCATTCTCAGTTACTTGTGTCTTAAGGTTGGTCTTTTGGGTGTCTTAGTGGCTTCTGTCTTATGTCTTAATGTGTGTCTGATCGATGGATCGATGACCGAGGTCTTATAGTGATCTAATGCTTAGCAAATACTTGGTTTGAGTATGTTGCGGTATGTTAGCGTTGCCAGCTAAGTTGTTTAAACAAAAGTACGAGTCAAGTTCCGATAGTTTTATGTCGGAAGGTGCGATAAAATGTTTCTTGTATTGGCTCTTTCAATTTTAAAGAGACCAAGTTAATTTTTCGCGGTCTTGGACTCTGTGTAATGCCATGACGTGTGACCTGACTGTGGTGGCTTCGTAAACAAGCACAGCATTAGTGGTAATGTAGCTTTTCTCAACCTACCAATGTTATAGCAACAGTATAAGTAACTGAGAGTGTGTATGCCTAGTCATAAACTGTTTATCAACCTTTTTCATGAGCTTGCTAGCTCATGTTTTGTACATACTGTTTGGCTTTGCAATGACGTTACAGTGTTTTGTAACCATGTCTTAAGTAATAGATCTCACGATAATAAAAGTGATGTTTGTGTTTGACGAATTTTCTTTTTATTAAAGAACACTTTACAACTGCATCTTACCCTCTGCTGAACTTCGCTCTGCTAACAGTGACATCAGCATGTTAAGTTATAAGGAAAGGGGAAACAGCGGCAAAAATTTTTTAAATACTCCACAGTCGCCAGCAATAGATACAACCCTGTTGTTTCAAAGTTATCAGAATTCTACAAAAACACAAAATTTTCTGCTGCATCACATGATTAAGCTCAATGCGACAGGCAGAATTATCGCTCATGCTCAGACACACATTGTACAGCATTGACTGGCTTGATGCTTGTCTTTGTTATATTGAATGTCCAATGGGGAGTGTGACACCCTTGACCTCCCCTACGGGTGACCATGACTTCATATTTAATAAAATAATTGTAAACGTTCATCTAATTTAAGAATAAGAAAACATTTAAAATGTTATATTTTGTATGTATTTTGCATATTTTAAAAGCTTATGCGTTTCATCCACTCTTTGCATTTTTATGTTAAATTATTTTATTTTACTCACCAATAAATAAAACTTATTGAAAATGCGAATTCCAATATAAATTTCACTTCTAATACCAAATCTTTTTCTAAGTTCTCCAGTCATTCAGCCTCCTCAGTCAAAAGTCTCATGTTACTCTACTGGCAGGGAGGTGGGGGTTAGATCTATTGTATCATTTGTTATTATTGCTACACATAGTCCTTGCTTTAAATAGTCCCCCCCATTGCTTTAAATAGTCCTTGAATGGTGTTTGAATTTTTCCCCAAGAAGACTGAGTAGTATATGGGGCTGACTCTGGGACACCCAGAGTCAGCCCCATATACTACTAATTCCTATCATATTTCAAAGATTTAAGACAACCTCTGAGACCAAGCATGTATAAAATCATCCGAAAATACATAAAATCATTAAAAAATAGGTATTTTTTAAAAAATCAAAAATCAAGAGAGTTTTAAGACTCTAAAATTTCATGTTTTTTAACTTAGAAAATGAATTATATGAATATTATTGAGACTGAATTTTAACTTTTTTTATATAAATGCATGAGATCAAGGGAGCCCCATTTTGGAGCTACCTTATTTTGAGAGTTATGAGGGGACCGTTAGTCCCCCCATAGATAAAAGGATGAAATTAAATAAAAATGCGTGAAAAAAAGAGGACTTCCAAATGAATGGAAGTCCTCTAAGCTTTAAAATAAAAGAGATCTTCATTACAAAGTGACTCAAAATATACTGATGACGAAACGTGTCCGAAAATTACGGACGCGTTTTATGGACTGAGTTTTTTTAAGACTGGAAATCCTACATTATTTCTAAATCTTCTTAACATCATGGGTATTTTATCTTCATCATACCGTATTTCATTTATTCTAGGTAAAAATATTAATTCAGTTAGAGATGTAATATCGTTTTCTCTACAATATAATTTTTTTAAATTAGTTAAATTTTTTATTCCTTCAAGAGATGTAATATCGTTTTCACTACAAGATAGTATTTCTAAATTTATTAAATTTTTTATTCCTTCAAGTGAATTTAATCTATTATCTACACAATATAATTCTTTTAAATTAGTTAAATTTTTTATACCTTTAAGAGATGTAATATCGTTTTCACTTCAAGATAGTATTTCTAAATTAGTTAAGTTTTCTATACCTTCAAGTGAAGTTAATCTATTATTATTACAACTTAATTCTTTTAAATTAGTTAAATTTTCTATACCTTCAAGAGATGTTAATTTATTTTTATTACAATTTAATGTTTCTAAATTCGTTAAATTTTCTATACCTTCAAGAGATGTTAATTTATTTTTATTACAATATAATGTTTCTAAATTAGTTAAATTTTTTATTCCTTCAAGAGATGTTAATTTATTACCTCTACATTTTAATACTTTTAAATTCGTTAAATTTTCTATTCCATCAAGAGATTTTAATCTATTATTTTTACAATCTAATGTTTCTAAATTTATTAAATTTTTTATTTCATCAAGAGATGTTAATTTATATCCCTCACAATATAATTCTTTTAAATTAGTTAAATTTTCTATTCCTTCTAGAGATGTATCAAAATATAATATAAAAATAGATTTCACTTCAGTAGGATTCTCTATATTTAAGAAAGACATAGTTTTTTTTTCCATACCATTATTATATACAACATCCATTTATATAGAAACATTTTTATTAAATATTTATTTATCCTCTTTGTTAGTTAATTGTCTCAAAAGATAAACACTCTCTCTCAAGACTGATTTAACTTCATATATCTCTTCAAAAATTTTCTCTTGGTAAGGTTCTATTTCATTATGACCAAACTTTTTATTTAATTCACTCATCTGTATAGCTTGTACTTTTTTCCAATAAACATTAAAAAAGTGATCAGGTAATAGCTCAAATTTATATTTAATCAAATAACAAAAATCTAATTTATGCATAAATTCTTCTATAAAATTTTCACTAAATGTTTGATATCTAGTTATATACAACCAATTTAAATCATCTTTTAATTCTCTCATTGTATCTTCTGTAAGATTTTGAAATATTGATACTTTATATAAATCTAAATTATCAGAAAATTTTATGATAAATTCGTTACTTAAAGTTTGATATTGAGATATGTTTACCCAATCTACTTTATCTTTACATTTTTCAATAAAATCTTCTGATAATTTTTGATATCTAGAAATTTTAGGCCAATCATCAGGTTGAGCAAATTCTTCAATAAAAGATTCAGACAGTGTTGAATATTGTAAAACTAAATCCCAATTTACATGACTAATAAGATTTCTAATTACATCTTCAGATAAATTTTTTCTGGAAAATTCATTCCAATCAATATCCATTTATTAGAAAGAAATTTTTTCAATATGCATATAAGGTTTTAAAGCGTTACCATCAGATTTTATCCATAATGTAATGATATCATCACGTTTACCGTAAGCAAAACATGTTACTGTATTTGTATTAGCATTTAAAATTTCCTTACCATAGATTTCTAGAGATATCAGTGAACTTTTATCATATATATATATATTTTCTACATATATAGCTATATATATAGATATTTTCATATACATATCTGTAGTTAATAGCATCTCTGGGGTCAGTAATTTAGAACTCATCATATTGAAATTTACTTTTGTAAATTTTTCATCTATAAAAATAAGATCATCTACAGTAATCCAGATATCTCTATTATCTAAATATATTTTATTGACAACATCGTTATCATTTTCAGGTTCAGAAACATTTGTAATTATTTTATTTTTTACATCAAATTTATCATTCTGTAATATTAATGAATTTTTTTCAAAATATCTTTTATTCACAACATTTTTTTCATCTTTAGGATCTGCAACATTTCCTATTCTTTTTCCTTTTGCATCAAAAGCTTTTCCTTCTGAAGAATAAACTCTCATTATATTTAGTTTCTATATGATCTCTCAATTCATGATGATTATTCTCTATTTTATTCAAAACAAAACTTTTAGTGGTTAAATCTAAATCATCTATAGGATTTTCACAATTTTTTAAAATTCTATTTTCCATATCATAATTTCCGTCATTCATTAATTTAAAACCTATACCAGGAGGTCCAATAGGTCCTTCTTTCATTTGATCATCATAAGGTGGATAATAAGCACTCATTTATTTAATTTTAAGATTTTAAACTCTTAACCATTGTTATAGTTTTATTTTTTAAATTTATAAAACATCTCTTTCTTTCTTTAAAAATAAAATAAAACTTATATTCCTTTTGACTATTTGTTATCCAATTAAATTCAATATCTAAATTATTTAAATCGGTATAGTTTTCATGATTTGATGAGTCAAAAGGAAAAATAGGATACAGTTTACCAAAATTCTCCTTATTTATCAAAGGTCCTGTTTCTGTATTATTATCGTTAAGTCCTTCATGTATAAGAGCTTCATACACTCTACCATAATCTTTATTGGCAAAATTTGTTTTATAACGCATAAGAGGAACTTGTTTATTATTAATCATCAACCAGCATTCTGCCATATCTATATTATCAAATATCATATTATTTTTTTCATAATTACTATCTCTTTCAACATATTGAGGAATAACATAGACACTTAAAACTTCATCTGACGCTGTAGTTGCTGTCACAGATCCACTGTTGCTTCTATATGGGCCTACCATCTTAAATCTATATCGATCCCAATTTACCTCTATATCTTTATTAGATAGATATGATTCCAGAAACAAGCTTTCTGCAGAATTTTTTAATTCTATATAAGGTAAATGCAAGGTTAAACCTTCAACTAATACCTTATAATTTTCGTTTCTTATATTAGTATATATCATATTTTTATTTTCATTTCTTTGAATTTCTATTTTCACTTCAAAACCAGAAATTATCTTTTCATATTCTCTAAAGAAATCGATTATATCTTTTAAAGGTGTCCATATTTTAATGACACTGCTATCTTTCGTTAGTTCCCATCTCTTTACGAATCCTTTGTTATAATCTTTATTAATTTTCAAATTATTAAAAAATTCAGTTATTTTAGTAGTATCTTCTAAAGTACCATCATATTTGAACTCATTACGGTCAGCTGAATCAGATGTATCTAGATAAAAAAATTCATTTTGAGCTTGTGATGTTACATAATCAGGAGTATAATGAATTAATCTTAAAACATGATTCATGATTGAAAAATTTGACTGTGTATTTGATTCAATTTCAGTATCTCCTATATGTACTTTTAAAGTTTTGATAAAACCTCCACCATTTACCAGACTCACATTTTCGTTTCCAATGGATGATTTATCATTTTTTGTAATTTTTAATTTTTGTTCAAGATATCCTCTAGAATATAAAATTTTTGCTTTAGTATCATTAATATGAAAAACATAGGTGGCATTCTCATCTGAACTATGTTCTTTTGGATGAATTTCTCTTAATTCATAACTTTTAATGTGATCATTATAATAATAACGAGTATCACTTAAATCATAAATCATTTATTTAGGAAGAATTTTTAAACCACCTCCTTTCTTTTTCATAGAAAATATTTCATTTAATATATTCTTAGGTTTCAATAAAACCTTTAAAAATCCTTGTATTTTTTTACTTTTTCTATATAATCTATGTTTATTCATTTATTTAAGAAGAAATAAAATTAAATTCTACAGCTCCTTTATTTAAATCTATTAATTCACCTTTTTCATTAGTAATCCTCATTTTTATTCTTTCAACAGGATCTACTTTAACAGGAAAATATATCCAATTATTAAATTCTTTTGAAATTATACTACCTGGAGGGTTTTTATTAGTGAAAGAATATATAACTTCTGAATTATATTGATTTATTAAAGATCCTTTTACAACATCACAGTGAATATAAATATTATCATTTCCATTAGATATATCAGCAATATGTTCACCTTCAATCTCTGTTTCTTCATCATAACTTCCATATGTCGGTTTTAAAAAGCCTATAATTTTATGAAAGTTACTTTCTGTAAAATCAATTACCCAATTTTTTTTCAGTTTAATAGATATTCTTTGTCTTGCTTCAATAATACCAAATTTCACAGGTGGATCCTTACCAAATATTTTCATCATATACTCATTTAAACCTCTTACAGTATAATTACCATTTGAGATAATAATTGTTATATCTGAACTGATATCTTTGTCTAACAATCTAAATTTGTTATTTCCATAATTCTTACTTATATTAAACCAGGAAACTTCCATAGAGAATGAGTGTAAAGCTAATTTTTTTATTTTAAGAGGTGTAATAAAATTTACAGTAAATTCCTCTGATTTCTCATGACCTTCAGATTTTAATTTTATCATTTATACATAACAAAATTTTCATTATAGTCACTAGGTTTTTGTGTAGGAAATGATTTGAGAACATTTTTAGGTGATATACCTTTATTCCTTTCTCTTATATATTTCATACAAAATATACCACATTTCACAGATGAAGGTTTCTGTAAAAAACTATCATTATAACCTATTTTTTTATTGGATGTAACAAGAAATGATTTAATATTTTTAGGTATATAGTCCTTCTTCATATTGTCATATTCACCAAACGGATCAAAATATTCCACATATTTATATTTAGGATCATTATAATAACAAACCCAATGAGTTCCGGGACCTGTTGATACATCTAAATTAATGATTCCATTTTCAAATTTTCCTATTGTTTTAGGTAATAAATCGGAGGTAAACACACCTCTAAATCCTTTTTCATTTTTCATATTTTCTTTAATCATTTTGTCGCTAATTCCCACTGTTGATATATTCCCTTTCCAAGTTTTTTTTTTTTCCCAGATCCCTTTTTTTGCATAGCTGAACTAGCTAATCCTGATAAAGCACCTGTTGCTAATGCTGGAACTGCTAATTTAGCAGCGGTTATTAAAGAGGGTATAAGTGCCGCTAGAAATGGTAAAAATCCTCCATTTTTATCTAATTGAGTTTTACTGATTGTAATTCTTTTTTTATCATTAATATGATTAATTTGAGTTTTAGTTAAATACATCTCATGATTAGGAGTTTTAGATTTATCTATTTGTAATGTTACTTCTACTTTATTTTTAAAAGCTGATTTAAGTTTATTTTTCTGACCTTCACTCAAATAAACTTTATTTTTTATCATTTATTAACAGAGAAATTGTTTATGATATCGTTGTACATCATTATAAGTCATTTCTTTATTTTTTAATAACATATCTAACAATAAAGTTACTTGATTATACAATTTCTTTGATTTACTTCCGTTACATATTTTTTCTGTTAAATTTGATAATACATTCATTCCTTTACCTACCTTCATTTCTTTACTACTTCGAATCATATTTAATCTATGCATATAATTTTGCAACATATTTTCTTTATTTTTAATTTCTTTTATATCATTCTTTTTCTGGTTTAATTCCTCCTCTGAAAAATTTTTAGCTCTAGAAATTGTACTTTTTAAGTTGCCTCTTTTCTTAGATAATCCTTCTTTTAATTGTTTAGCTCTTCCATACATCTCCTCTAATTTTTCTTGATCGTTTAAAAATACTGACGGTCTGTATAATTTTTCTTCTTTTAAATATTTTAAATTTAAATTTTGATCGATATCATAAGTATAAGATACTAATTCTTTCACAGCTTCAATAGGCTCTTCTATAGATGGAAATGAAATATTTTCTACAACATTTTGAATACTTTTCACAACTTCTTTATTTGATTTTTCATATTTTTCAATTTCTTGAGTGATTGGTTTATGAAATTCCTCTAAGGTTTTTTGAATACCTATTTTTTCTTTTAGTTGGTCTTCATTATTCTTTCTTATTTCTTTTTCTATTTTTACTATTTTAATTGAATCTTTTATTTGCTTTAAAAACTTGTGTTTCCGTTCTTTTTCTAAGTTCATTTATATAATATTAATTTTTTTTACTGCAGCAAATTTTATTTTTACTGCTAGTAAATTATGATAAAAATTAAAGATTACACAGAACCAGAAGAATTACCTGATCCTAACCAACATCCTTTGTTACCTAAACATCCATTTAGATTACTTATAGTAGGATCTTCAGGTTCAGGTAAAACAAATTTACTGTTAAATTTGATTTATGATTTATTATTTTTTAATACATTATATATATGTGCAAAAGATTTATACGAACCTAAATATTCTAAATTACAAGAAAAATATACATTGTTTGAAGATATAGAAAGAGAAGATATTTTGAAATGTAAGAATATAAAGAATAAGAAAAGATTATTAAAATTATATGATAAATTCAAAAAAAAAGTATTATTTTCTTCAGATCAAAATTTTATTAATGTAGATGATTTAAATCCTACATTAAAGAATTTAGTTATTTTTGATGATTGTGTGATTGAGAAAGATAAAAAAAACATTGAAGAATTATTTATCAGAGGTAGAAAGAAAAACTCATCCTTTATTTATTTAACTCAGTCATATTTTTTAACACCTATCAATATAAGAAGGAACTGTAATTACGATATATTTTTCACTCTACAACCAAAAGAAATTCAACAGATTATAAGAGAGATAGATGGTTTATTAAGTACTGAAGAATTCAAACAAATGTATAATAAAAGTGTTCAAGAAAAATATGATTTTTTTATGTTAGATTTAGTGAATCCTGATATGAGATACAGGAAAAAATTTAATCCTTTATAAATGGATGTATATTTAGAAAAAAGATTATATGTTTACAGAAAGAGTAGAAATATGTATCAAAAGATAAGTATTTCATTATCATTAAGTAAGGTTATTCTAAGTGGAACGGGTTTATCAGCAATAGCCTTTCTACCGCTTGCATTTTTAAGTTTATCAGTTGGTATAGTAGAAGCCATAGATCTGGCATTAAAAATAGCGGAAAGGAAAGAAGAATATAGACATTGTTATAATTTTTATAAAGAACTCATTAATTCGTTTAAAGCTAAAGATATGACAGAAGAAGAAATTTATATGCGTGAAAAGGATTTCATAAAAAGTTTAAAATTTAATCCAGTTGAAAAATACGTAAAACAAATGCAATTGAATGGATATAAATTTCTAAATAAATAAATGGTTTGTAAAAAAGGTGGTGATATTGTTGGATGGATACAAGATAAAGTAAATCTTCCAGAAATGCATTTACCAGGATATCAATATTGTGGTCCAAATACAAAATTAGAAAAAAGATTAAAAAGAGGTGATCCTGGAATAAACAGAGTTGATAAAGCATGTAAAGAACATGATATTGATTACAATAAAACAAAAGATACAAAACTGAGACATGTTGCTGATCAAAAATTAATAGATAATTTAAATGCTATACAAGATCCAACATTTCAAGAAAGATTAGCTAGAGGAATTATTAAACCTATTATTAAAGTTAAAAAAACTTTTGGATTAGGTCTTTCTATATATTATGTCAAGTGTAAAGATAAAACCCCAACTAAAAATTATTATAAAACTACTTCTAAAAATAATAAACCAGTTGGTAAAGGTATCTGTACTATTCGTGGAAGTAAAAAGAATACTTTTTTAGGGGTTTAAAAAGAGACATATTATAATCCAGAAACAGGTTATTGTGGAATTAATGAATTGAAAAGAAAAACAGGGTTACCTAATGTTGAAGAATTTTTACATGAACAAGATGTATATACTAGATATAAACCTGTCATTCATAAATTTAAAAGAAGAAGAGTTTATGTTCCAAACAGTAATAATCAATTTGACGCTGATTTGTTATTTATAAAAAATTATAGCAAATATAATGATGGAACTATATATTTGTTAACGGTTATAGATGCTTTTAATAAATCTGCTTGGGCTTTTCCTATAAAAAGAAAAACATCTGAAGAAGTTGTACAAGGTTTTAAACAAGTTTTTAAAGAAAGAATACCAAAATTCATTTTGACAGATGAAGGTACTGAATTTACAGGAAAACAGACACAAAAATTATTTAAAGATAATAATATACATTGGTTTACAACTAAAAATAAAGAAATAAAATCTGCAATAGCTGAGAGATTTAATAGAAGTATAAGAGAAAAAATTATAAAATATATGCATGCTAACAATACTAAAAGATATATTGATGTATTACCCAAATTACTTAAAAATTATAACAATTCATATCATAGATCAATAAAAATGACACCTGTTGAGGCTAGAGAAAATGAATCTCAAGTTTATAAAAATTTATATACTAAAAAGATCATGAAAAAACCTAAATTTAAGATAGGAGATAGTGTTAGAATATCTACAATTAAGAAAACATTCAGGAAAGTAGATGATTCTACATTCACTGAAGAGATTTTCATAGTTTCTGAAGTATTGAAAACAGATCCAATTACTTATCGATTAAAAGATTTAAACAGTAAAGAAATTGAAGGAACTTTTTATGAAAATGAAATGGTAAAATATAATAAAAAAGATGATGTATATAAAATTGAAAAAATCATAAAAAAGAAAGGAAATAAGTATTATGTAAAATGGCTAGGATATCCGGATGAATTTAATAGTTGGACATCTGAATTAGTATAAATGAATAAGATTAAATTAATCTATGATTCGGAAGAAGAAGAAAATTTTTATGTTATCAATTACGAAAGTTTAAAACAAAGATATAATAGTAGAGTTTGTTATTTTAATCGATTAAGAAGGAGATATAATATTTCTCAAGAAATTGAGGATATGTTTTTAAAATTTTTAGATTCTATGTATTATGAGAAATCAATTAACTATTACTATTTTATGAAAAAGATTTGTGATATTTTTAATATTGAAAATAATATAAAGGTTCAAAAAGTTAAAAAGAAATATGAAAAAATATGGAATGATTTCTTACAAAGTATTTCAAGAAATGTTTCTTAATAAATGGAGCTTACAAAAAAGTGCATACACTGTTTGACTATGAAATCAGTAAATGAGTTTTACATATATCATAGAAATGAAAAAATTTATTTCCAAAGTCATTGCAAATGTTGTGATTCCATAATCAAATATAAAAAATTTAAATGTGAATGTGGTATGCAATATACATATACACACAAAAAGAGGCATTTAAAAAGTATTTATCACAGTAAGCATCTTCTATGAAAAAGTATTGTATAAAATGTTTCCTAATAAATGGAGCTCAACTTAAAGACTATAGGTGAACTTAGAAAAGTAGTAAAATTATTGAATATTAAACAACCTAAAGGTTGTAAGAAGGATGATTTAATTAGATTATTAATTAAATATATAAAAGAAACTGGAGAATATAAATATGTTTTAGTAGATTTATTAAATTTAGATATATCAAAATACTTGGAAAAAAAGAAGAAAATATTTATTAGAAAACCTCAAAAACGTAATAAAATTAAAAAAATTTTTGATTCATTTAATTTGAAATTTGATAATAAGGAATTTAAACCAAAAGTAGAAAAGAAGATTAAAACAGAAGTGAATCTTAAAAAAATATTTACTCCTGATCTTACAGAACAATTGAAACAATTTATTAATGAACCTAAAAATAGACGTAAACTTAATAATATATTTAATTATTTTGGTTTGAAATATAAAGATGGTGTATTGGTAAAAAAGAAAGAAAAGATAGTAGAAGAAGTTAATCTTGAAGATTTATTTAAATCTGATTATGAAATTGTTCAAATTAGTCAAAAATATATTAAAAAATATAACACATACAGATATATTTATAAAATTGTAGAAATCAATGAACTTAGACCTGAACAATATTATAACATCTTAAAGGATTTATTCAGAAAAGCTATTGGAAAAATAGAAGGAAAAGTAGATATTATAGTACACAATCCTATATTAAGTCAACCTTTTCATCCTAAAATGATGTCAACTAGAGAGGCTTATGATACCTATTTAGATGTTTTAACACATAAAATTGAATACAAAGAATTAGATATTAAAGAATGTACATTCAATTTTCATGTCATAGAATTACCACACGGTGGAAAACATCTAAAAATACTCAAAGATGATGATATCATAAACAAAAAGAGTATTTGTCAAATTAAAAATAACGATAATATATGTTTAGCTAGATCTATTGTAGTTGCTCTATCTACGAGGCATGTTTTTTATGTAAGTACCGTTTTGCGATTCCGCCCCCGCAGCGCTACAGTCGGCGTTCCGCGCATGCGCGCTGGTTACCTACATCTCTTGTCTACGCACTGACGCCATTACAGTCTGATTCTTCATTGTATACGTTGTTTACTGAGTGTTTAAGATGCCTCCGACAATCGTGAGTCCCGCCGATTGTGAAGTACGGGCTGTTATACGATTTCTTAGTGCTAAAGGCGTAAAACCGATCGATATTCATCGTGAGATCTGTGAAGTTTACGGACAAAACATTATGAGTGATGGAATGGTAAGGAAATGGGTGAGAGCATTTAAAGATGGCCGCACAAATGTGCATGATGAAGAACGGAGTGGGCGTCCTTCGGTCTTTAATAAAGATTTGGTGCAGAAAGTGGAAGAAAAGGTGAGAGAAAACAGACACTTTACAATTTCATCAATGTGCGACTGGTTTCCTCAATATTCTCGTAGTGTTTTGTATCGCATTGTGACCGAGAACTTGAATTACCGGAAATTGTGTTCACGTTGGGTTCCAAAAATGTTGACGGATTTGCACAAAACCCAACGTTTAGGCAGTGCATTGACTTTCCTTGAGCGGTACCACAATGAAGGTGAAGATTTTTTAGACCAAATTGTTACTGGTGACGAAACATGGGTGGCCTACGTCACACCAGAATCAAAACAACAATCCATGGAATGGCGACATTCATCATCACCCAAAAGAGTGAAGTTTAAGCAAACAATTTCTGCCCGGAAAATCATGTGCACAGTTTTTTGGGACAAAAAAGGAGTATTGCTAGTGGAGTTTCTGCCTCGTAATGAGACAATCAATGCAGCGTCTTATTGTGAGACATTGAACAATCTGCGTCGTGCAATCCAGAACAAAAGACGTGGCAAGTTGAGTAAGGGTATCGTTTTGCTGCATGACAATGCCCGTCCACATGTGGCTAATCGGACCAAAGATCTCATCAAATCTTTTAAATGGGAAACTCTAGATCATCCTCCATACAGCCCTGATCTGGTGCCCAGCGACTACCATTTGTTCCTGCACTTGAAGAAACACCTGGGTGGTCAGCGTCTTCAAGACGATAACGAAGTCAAAACAGTTGTGATACAGTGGTTAACAAGTCAAGGGTATTCAAAAGGAGGGTATTCAAAAACTGGTGCCACGTTATGACAAGTGCCTCAATATTCACGGAAATTATGTAGAAAAGTAGATTAAGGTACAGGCTTTCATGTAGAAATAAAATTATTGCGATATCTTTGCACGTCTTTTTTTAATTCCAAAACGGTACTTACTTAAAAAACATGCCTCGTATTCAAAATCCTGAACTTTTATGTAAAAAATTAAATCATGAAACATTAATATATAGAATGTCATTTTTAGTTAAAAAAGGTAGAATATTACAAAAAAAGTTAGCTGAAAAATTACATGATTTATGTGAAATACCATTAGAAATATGTAATTTAGAGCATGTTAAAATATTTGAAAAATTCTTAAATATTCAAATTACTATATTTTGTAGAGAAAATTTTAATGAAAGAATATACAATGGCACTTATAAAACTACTTGTATTTACATTTTAAAAAATAGAAATCACTTTGATGTGATTACATCTGTTACAGGATTTTTAGGAAAAAACAATTATTGTGATTACTGTAAGGTGAGTTATAAAAGAAGCGATCAGCATAAATGTTTATTAAAATGTGATAGATGTTTTATAAAAGATAGTAATTGTGAAGGAGATGATATCCAGTGTAATGAATGTTTTCGAAGTTTTAAAGGTGAAAACTGTTTTGAAAATCATAAATTGTCTGTTTGTGAAAGACTATGGAAATGTTTAAAATGTAAGAGAAATATTAACAGAAATAAAAGAACACCTAAAGATCATAAATGTGGAGAGAGAGAGTGTAAAAATTGTAGACAATTGGTCTCAAAAAATCATAGATGTTATATGAAAACAAAAAAAAGCTAAGGGTAGTCCATGTATAAATATTTGTTCTACTCAAGAAAGGTGTAATATATGTCAAAGATTTCCTGATGGTAGTATATGTGAAAACAAATGTAATTATAAAAGTAATAACAGATATAATTGGTGTAATGCATGTAAATATTCAGGATTTACACAAAAATATATGTTTTTTGATGTTGAAACGAATCAAGAAACAGGAAACCATGAAGTTAATTTAATTATAAATGAAGAATTTTATGGAGAAGAAAACATATTTAAGAATGAAAACGACTATTGTAAGTGGCTATTTGATTTGTAAGAAACATGCAGGTTATACCCTATTAGCTCATTATGGAAAAGGTTTTGACTTTCAATTTATATCTAAATACTGTTTTAAAAATAAAATTAAAAGTTTTTACAATCTATCAAGGAAATAAACTCATTTATATGCATGCAAACGAATATAATATAAGATTTATAGATTCTATAAATTTTACATTGATTCCATTAAGAAAATTCCCTAAAACGTTTGGATTAACAGAATTAGCAAAAGGATATTTTCCTCATTTGTTTAACACTATTAAAAATCAAAATTATATAGGAAAATATCCAGATAAATATTATTATGGTTATAATACTATGACTTTAGAAGATAGAGAATTGTTTAATAAATGGTACATATCTGTAAAAAATGAAATCTTTGATTTTCGAAAAGAAATTATAAAATACTGTAGGTCTGATGTAGATATTTTAAGAAAAGGATGTTTGGAATTAAGAAGATTATTTTTAGAAATAGCTAATATTGATCCTTTTAAATATGTTACATTAGCGGGTGTTTGTATGGCTATATATAGAGATAAATTCATATCTGAAGGTACAATAGCTATAGATGAAGAGATCATCAAACAAGATCAATACAGTAAAAATTTATTGCTTGGTTAGATTATTTATCTCAAAAACATAAAATAAATATACAGCATGCTTTAAATGGAAGAGAGAAAAAAATAAAAATATACAATAAAACTTATAAAGTAGATGGTTTTTACGATAATACAGTATATCAATTTCAAGGTTGTCATTGGCATGGATGTAATAGTTGTTACAGAAAATCTACTTTAAATAAACAAAATCAAATATGTATGGCTGATTTATATGAAAAAACAAAAAAGATAAATAATAAGATAAAAGACGCAGGATATGAGTTAATTGAAATATGGGAATGTGATTTTGATAAAGATAAAGAAATTAAAAAATATATGAAAAAAGAATGGAAAAGAGATTTTATAGAACCCTTAAATCCTAGAGATGCCTTCTATGGTGGTAGATGTGAACCAACCAAATTAAAATATGAAATGAAAAATAAAGAGAAAGGTCGATATATTGATGTATGTTCACTCTATCCGACTGTAAATTATTTTGATTATTATCCAATTGGACATCCTAAAAAGATCTATAATCCTGAAAAATATGATGAGAATTGGTATGGAATGATACAGTGTAAAGTACTTCCTCCTAGAAAATTATATCATCCTGTATTACCTTATAAAGAAGAAAAATTGATATTTAGTTTATGTAAATCATGTTCAAAAACATTTAAATGCTATCATAATGAAAAGAAAAAATGTAAAAAGTGTTATGAAATAAGAAATAAATTATGTAATCATACAGATGATGAAAGAAGTTTTATAGGTACTTGGACTACGGATGAAATCAATTTAGCTATAGAAAAAGGATATAAAATTTTAAATATATATGAAGTTTGGCATTTTGAAAAGAAAACAGATAAACTATTCAAAGAGTATGTCAAAATGTTTTTAAAAATTAAATTAGAAACAGATGATAAATTACCAAAAGACATTAATAATTATAAAAAGATTGTTAAAGAAAAATTAGATATTGAATTAGGTGAAATAAAAGAAAATCCTGGTATGAGATTTATAGCTAAAATCTGTTTAAACTCTTTATGGGGTAAGTTTGGACAAAGAAATAATATGAAACAAACTGAATATGTAATAGATTTGGAAGATTTTTATAGAATTATATTGAATGATGAAATTAAAGATTTGAATATGATATTTTTAAATGATGATTGTGTACAAATGGATTATAAGATGAGAGATGAGTATACCCAGAATAATTTTAATACGAATATTTATATAGCAGCTTTTACAACTAGTTCTGCTAGAATAAGATTATATAAAATGCTTGAAAAATTAGGAGATAAAGTAATGTATTATGATACAGATAGTATCGTTTATATTGATGATGGTACTAATAAAGTAAAAACAGGTTGTATGTTAGGAGAATGGACAGATGAATTAGGTGAAGATAATTATATAACTACATGGATTTCTGGAGCCAGCAAAGATTATGGTTACATTCTTAATGATGGATCTGTAAAAGGAAAAGTAAAAGGATTTAAGATGAGTTACGAGAGTGAAACTAAGCTTAGTTTCGATGAAAGAATGAAAACTATAACAGGTGAAACTGAATATATAGATGTAGAAATAAATCAGTTTCAAATACAAAAAGATAAAAATATTAAAGTGCATAAAACGAATAAAAGATACATGTTTGGATATGATAAAAGAAGAATTTTAGATAATTTTGATACTGTACCATTTGGTTATTAAAAAATGTTTACTAATAAATGGATGAGTGCTTAGGTGATATTCGAGCTTTAAATTTTACAAATTCTGAAGAAATTTACTATATGACTTATCTTTGTAATGAATTGTATGATTTGTATATAAAATATGATTATAATAAAAAACTATTATCAGAAAGTTTTCATAGGTTGACTGAATTAATTGAAAAAGAAGAAAATGAAGATATTAAATTGAAAGGATTAGGAGTTTTATATGTTATTTCAAAGAATTTATTCTATTGGTCATGAATTTATAAAAAATGTTTATTAATAAATAGATGTTAAATGATTTATATCCTAGGAGACCTAAAATGTTAAATGATTTATATCCTAGGATATATTTTGATATAACTAAATATTGTTGTGATACCTTAAAGTTAGTTGAATCAATAAAAATATAAAGGTATATATATATTTAAGTATGAGCAAGCTTAATCAATATATGATATTTTTTTTAATATATTAGAGTGTTTATAATAACAATTTTATTAATATCTCTATAATTCAGGGGGGGATGACTATCCCCCCTATAATGTTTAGTTTATAAAAAAATGTTTACTAATAAATGGAAGAGTTCAATAGACTGAGAGGTTATCCTAAGACGTTTAAATTAAATGATTTATATCCTGGGGAATATAATCTGATATCATTGAAAAAAATTAAAACCAAATATGGAGATACAGTAATTGCAAAGTTATATGTAGAAGATGTCGAAATGAATTATTACCTAGCGAATAAACACGGTATACTTTCTGATAAATCTATAAATGAAATCAATATAGGTAGATATATATTTAAGTATTCAGGTATGATTAATGATAAATACGAATACGAATTACAGGAAGCATAATAATTATTACTCAATTTATCATAGATAAAAGCTTCCTAGATTATGAAGAACATACCTCTCAATCCATTGTAAGATCTTTCATATCTTCTTTCATTATTATAGCATTAGCTTGATTGATTGTTTTTTCTAATTTCGATTTTCTACAGTTAAAATCATCAATAGTTTCTTCAATTGAAATTAAATCATTACTTATTAGTTTTAATCTCTTTTTTAAATCTACGTTTTTCGTATGATTTGCGTAATTTATTTTTTACATTTATTAAATCTCTTTCTGTTTGAGCTAATGAACCGACTGTATTTTTTTCTATTGATTTACAAAAAGATTCGAATCGTGATTTTGCATTTATTTTTTCATCATCTGATTCCATTGGAGGAGAAAAAGAATCAAGTCACACAGTGAACCCTTTATATAGATTACTCTTATCAGTCAGAAAAATACCCCACGATGCAGTAATTGTTCCACCAAGCGGGGTCAAAATATTATTTCCGGACGCGTTGGAAAAATAATTCCCACATGGTGGGGAAATGTTTTTAGATAAACCTCATTAAGACTGATAGCAAACAGTCGCTCGGATGAGGAAGTAAACAGTATAAACGGATGAGGAAGTTTAATCACTTTTTTTTATTTTTTATCTAAGACGGATATTTTGCTTAGCGCAAAGGAGAGACCTTGATAGGACAAAGTGCGAGCTGTCAACGCGCGGCGCAACAAATTATATTTGATATTTCCTTTCACGCATTTTTATTTAATTTCATCCTTTTATCTATGGGGGGACTAACGGTCCCCTCATAACTCTCAAAATAAGGTAGCTCCAAAATGGGGCTCCCTTGATCTCATGCATTTATATAAAAAAAGTTAAAATTCAGTCTCAATAATATTCATATAATTCATTTTCTAAGTTAAAAAACATGAAATTTTAGAGTCTTAAAACTCTCTTGATTTTTGATTTTTTAAAAAATACCTATTTTTTAATGATTTTATGTATTTTCGGATGATTTTATACATGCTTGGTCTCAGAGGTTGTCTTAAATCTTTGAAATATGATAGGAATTAGTAGTATATGGGGCTGACTCTGGGTGTCCCAGAGTCAGCCCCATATACTACTAGACTGTATGAATCATGGAACAATAGGTAGTTGGCACTATTCAAACAGTGTCATGGTACTGTCTTTAAAATTGTATCTAGAGAAAGTGAATTTGCTTCTGACAAAACTGTTGAGAATTGGAAACCCGATATCCTCAAACTAAGAATGAAAGGATATAAAGATGCAGATGCGTTCAATTGTGATGAGACTGGTTTGTTTTTTCTTGTTTTGCCTAATAAATCTCTTGCCTTCAAAGGAGGAAAATGTGATGGAGGGAAAAACAGCAAAGATCGCAAACTTAAATGGCTTTGAAATACTGAAACCATTAGTAATAGGTAAATAAAAAAAAACAGATGTTTTAGATATACTAAGACCTTATCTGTGAACCATGAAAGTAAACGAAGGACGTGGAGTACATCAGAGATTTTTGAGCAATGGTTAAGAAAGCTAGATCAAAAGTTTTAAGGTGAGAAAAGAAAAATTTGAATGATTTTACACAATTGTATGCGATATGAAAGATCCTCAAATAATGGATCTTTCGGCATTCAAATTATATTTTTTTTACCACTTAACTCGACATCAGTTACATAACCAATAGATCAAGGGATTATTCTCAATATGAAAACAGAATATTGCAAATCAAAATATTTATTGAATTTGTAGATGGTGAAATGAATGTAAAAATATCCAGTTTAGATGCTATTGAAATGATAGATTATGCACAGAAAATCAGTCACTGGTGCCACAATTCGGAATTGCTTCCTTCATGTTGGTTTTTATTTTGACTCATCTAATGCAGATTCTTCTTAAGCAGTGTGCATCGAAAGCATAAAAAATGCTGCAAATGATCTTATTTCAGATGAATTTGTTGATATTGACTCTGATCCTGCTACTTTAAAACACTTAGATGATATCAATATTCTGGAATCAATTAGTTGTTGTTGTTTCTTATGACCCCTGTTTCTGCAGAGCACGAATACAGGTCCAGTGACGCGAGAAGGACAGAGAGAATGACACACAAGACAAGAATAAAAAGTTTATTAATACATGCAAGCATCACTGACTAAGGTCTGAAGGGTGCAGCTTCTCATTTAACGAGGACCCAGATGGCGGAAGACTGACTTCATCCTCAGGAAAACAACCATGCCTTACTCGGGATTCGAACCCAAGCCCAATCAATTAGTCAAAGTGCAACTGGTTCATTTTTTTAGGAAAAAGAAACTAAAAGTTCAGAAGAAGATGACTTATTTGTACCATCTCGTTATGATGCATTGAAAGCTGTTGGAATTATACGTCTCTTTCTACGTAAATAGGACAAAGCAGATCATTTGATAAAATAAATAAAGTAGTATATTGAAGAATTTTTGTTCTCACTTCAAAAAGAAAATCAATCAAACCTGGATTATTTTATATGAGGTAACTTAAATTTTAATTTTTGATATGTAACATGTCTAACTTAAAAATAAATAGAATTATTTAACCTTATCAAAATTACTTAACTATACATATTATTCAAATTACATAGTAAACGATATTTCAATACTGTTTGTAAGGGTGTCATAATGTGAAACCTCGGTAGAGCTGCTTATGTTGACATGTTTACTGTTCCCCTTGGGATATTGAGTTATCAAGGTTCCACTGTACGATATTTTGTGATTTGCTTTTTATTTCACTACTAAATTTTAATTTTGAACAAGATTATTTAATCAAAAGTATAACTTATTATTTACCCCACTTTGAGTTGTGAATGGAATAAATATATAGTTAATAAGAAGCCATAACTGGTTTAAATTATTTTAAACCAAATATTTGAAATTAAACCTTAAGTGCCATCAAGCCATATTATACTTTATTTGATATGAAATTATAATATATATTGTACAGTGTCATATGGAAGGGGGTCTTAAGAGCCTCAAGTACTGGCTGCAGTAGTAGTTTGAAAGTTTGCAACAGCCTCCTCCAAAACTTTTCCCTGTTCATGTTTACTGGGTAATGATCTTTTTCTTATATCATGCTAAAAATATTTTCAGTTATATAGTGAGTTATGATATTTTAAATAAAAAGTAATTTTTTTAATGAAAAATGTTCCTATATTCTTCTAAATTACAATGAACAGTTTACACACACATTTGTTGAGTGCCACAGAAAGTAATCCCTATACTATCTGCTGTATTTTTATTTTCTAATGCTGAAAAGCATGTGCTTATTCTAATAATATCAGCAGGCCTTTGACCTGTTCTTAGCCCACTTTTGATTCTTTGGAGAATATTGAATAGAAAACTCATGAACTTGATATATTCTGTGGCACTACACTATTAAACTAAATTAGATTCAGGTTCTAATAAATTAATACAGATACTTAAAATTTTATATTTTTAGCATGTTCATTCATGTGTTATACTGCTTTAAAGTATACTAATGAAGTATTACATCTTTATTTTGTCTGGTGTGCTATAAAAATTAATATTTTTAGATTTATAGTGAGTTGAAGTCAAAGGAGGTGACCAATGTTTTCAAAACTGCTGTTTCAAAACGAGAAAATTTAGAAACTCTAGGTGGCATGTCTGAAGCCTCAAGTGAAGGAACAACTCACTCAGTAAGACAGGAGGAGCAAGTGGCATTTTCTGATTGGATAAATGTGTATGTTTTTTTATTGAAAGTAATCTATATCTGTTATATTTTATTAAGATAACCAAATTTTCTTAGGTCAATATAGCATCAACTAATAAAATTTAAAATAGAAGTGCAATTTTGATCCAAAAAGAGGATATAGGTATATAGTTGTGTTTTACTTCTGTAATTTCCAGTGTTGTAATTTCGTTACTATTGAAAAAAATTAATTTAAACTTCTACTGAATGTGAAGTTGTGTTCATACAGGGTCCGTGTGCCTTGCTTAGTACATGTGCCTGCTACAAGGTGCTACAAAAACTGCATTTTCAGCTAAATTTGTGCAATGGCCAATGGCTAAATTTGTGCCATGGTAATACACTTATCCCCCGATTTACACGGCACTTGTTTTACATGATTTCGCTTTTACACGGTTTATAAATTAACAGATTTCAAAAAATTGATAAAAATGTTAATTCCGCTTCATATACACCTATACAAAGATTTGATGACATTTTTGAATTTTATTCCTTTGGTAACACTGATGAAAACAACAGAGGATTTTCGGTGTTGTAAAATATATACAATTAGGGGAATCCCCGTATAGGGAAATCCCCGTAATAGGGGAATCCCCATATGTATTTTACAACAGTAAAGCTATCTGGTTCATGCAAGTACATAGTGCAGAAACATTTTAGCAGCAAAGCTTATATTATTATGCGTTTATCTTTTGAACTGGTAAGTTTTCAACATTTATAGTTTTTCTTGCATCTTTATAGTTTTCGTAAATTTGTTAAGGTTGTATAATGTCAAAGGATTTGAAGAAAAATCAAATGAAAAGAAACGTTATTTCTTTAGAAACTAAAATTCAAATATTAGACCGTCTACGTAATAGAGAAAGAGTAACGGATGTTGCTAAATTTTACTCCATGAATGAAGCCACAATAAGGACAATAAGAAAAAATGAAAACTCCATTAGAAAAAGTGTAGCAGCTGGAACCTGCAGCAGTATGAGTACGACTTCAAATGTCAGAGATGTTACAATGGAAAATATGGAAAAAGCCTTAGTGATATGGATAGAAGACCAAACACAAAAGCGAATCCCGATCGATACCAATGCTGTTACAAATAAAGCTTTGAAGATTTATCAATCACTTAAGAATCAGTCACCTTATTTTCATCGGACGAAGTCGATGGTATCTGTTTCTGCAAGCCATGGGTGGTTCAAGAGATTCAAACAAAGACATTCTTTACATAATCTGAGAATGAAAGGTGAAAGTGCATCTGCTGATTCGGATGTGGCACAACAATATCCGGCAAAACTTGCTGAAATCATTGCCGCTAACTCCTACACTTCTGATCAGGTTTTCAATGCTGACGAGTCTGGATTATTCTGGAAAATAATGCCGGAAAGAACCTTTATAACCAAAGCTCACAAATCAGCTAGTGGTCATAAAGTAGCGAAAAGTCGTATAACAGTTCTTTTCTGTTGCAATGCTTCTGGCGATTATATGATGAAACCATTGGTGATTAACAAATGAAAATCACCATGATCATTCAAAGGAATAAATATCAAAAACCTTCCCGTCTATTGGATGACTAATAAAAAAGCAAGGGTCACTGCCATAGCTTTCAATGAATGGTTCCATAACTTCTTTGTTCCAGATGTCAAAAATTGTTTAACTAAAAAGGAATTGCCTTTTAAGGCTCTTCTATTAATTGATAATGCACCAGGTCATCCTCCAGATTTGCAACACGAAAATGTAAAAGCTGTTTTTTTACCAAAGAATACAACTTCCTTATTACAGCCGTTAGATCAAGGGATAATTTCGACTTTTAAAGCACTGTACATCAAGCAAACTTTCAGGTATATCTTAGAACAAATGGAGAATGATGAATCTCTTACTCTGATGGATGCTTGGAAGAAATTTACAATTTTAGATTATGTGAAGCATGTTGGACTGTCATACACCTCAGATCAAACAATCAACGATCAAGGCCTGCTGGAAAGCAGTATGGCCGGATGTTGTTGAAAGTGGAAATGATAAATCACCAATAGAGCATGAATATTCTCAGATCACTGAGTTGGTACATACTATAGGAGAAGGTTTTGAAGATTTAGCTCAGGCAAATATTGAAGAAATAATGGCTGATGAAAATTGAATGAAGATGATTTAATTAACATGATTCGTGAAACAAACAAACATGATGAAGACAATGATTCTGATGAAGAGCAATCTGAACCAGTTGCGTGGTCACAACAAGAATCATAAGCGTAGGACTTGATTTGGGAAGAAAATTGGGCAACCATTTCTTACAATATAACACAAATGTTGATCGAGCTCTCAGATTCCAGCGAGACCTTTGTAAATGCTTAAATCAATATGAAGAGGTCTATAAAGATTTAGCAAAAAAACCTATGCAATTGTTAATTACCGATTTCATGACAAAGTCTTGTCAACCCGAGATCTTGCTAATTCGTCAACCATTGAGCCAGAATCGCATCAGGAAAGCTCAAGTGATGAACGTGACATCATACCTATCAGAAAGAAAAACTGATAGTACATGAAAGTGATGACAGTGATTAAACTTATAATTAATTTTTAAGAGTCTTTTTGTTTTTTTGTTCTTTGTTCCTAATGTAAAATAAATTAAATATGTTATATTACTACATTCATATGTTTGTTGTTTTATAAGCTAAGTATAATTTTAAGTTTTCTAAGATGTCTTACTTTTGTTTTATATAAATGACTGAATCATGCACATTTTGGTGTTATTTTCGTTTTACACAGTTTTACTTAGCAAAATCCAAGATTTCAATTTACACGGTTTTGTGCAGAACCTATCTTCCGTGTAAATAGGAGGACAAGTGTATTGGCCAATTTAACGATCAGCTAAAAAATAATCACAAGAATTCTAAAAAAAATTCAAGAATTCTATGATGTGCAGGCACTGGGATAAAAAACTCTGGATTCCAGGAACTTAAAACTGGATCCCATAAGATAAAGACAGGGTCTTACAAGAGAAAACTAGGTCCTCATGCCTAGGGGTGGGGAATCCTACTCGCCACTGGTGGGTACAGTTTTTCACTTGGTGAGTTCAATTTTATTTGAGTCGTAAAATTTTAAAATTCTACCTCAAAGCCTGAATATACAAAATAATGGAGACTTCCCAAAGGCTCGAAGCACTAGGCAGACTGGAAATTTTGACTATAATTAAGGTTCGGAAATTGTTGTGAGTGGTCGTGGGTGTGAAAATCAGTTTATGCAATAACCACCTGGATCAGTGCATTGTGCATCACGTATAAGACGGGCCTTTGGCTTTCACCCACAGAGAATGCAGAGCTAGCTCTTCCTACAAAGTTTTCGATTGCATGTTATCATCTTCCCCCCCCCCCCCCCCCCAAATAATAATAATATGTGATCTAGTGCCAAAGCAAAACGGATAAACATCTACTTCATTCTTCCATTTAAAGAAACAAAATAAACAAATACATTCTCTCTTGCAATAGATAAAACTGGCATGGTACTTTTTGCAATTATGTTTTATATTGCCAAACTTTTTACATATATGACAAGGTCCTATTTTTTATCATTTGATTTCTGATTTTTAGAATTATAACTATTTTGAACTTTATACATATTCATAGCACGAGAGTCCTTGACATTAAAGGCAGAAATAGTACTCGCATTTAGGTCTTGATCCCTCTGCTGTTGCATGAGTCAGTCTTCCTCGGCTAGGAGTTCTGTCTCAATCTTTTCCAGCTTGAAATCTTTATCTGGCAGTCAATAAAGAATCTGCACGATTCCTCTAAAGTTATCTAATAGATATTGAATCGTTTGAAATGAAATATGGACATCAACTAACGGGTGTCCAACATGTTTAAGTTTTTGCATTTTCTTCTTTATTTGTGCGATGAAAATGCCGATGGATTCATCCGGATGGGGTCTTTCATCGAAAAAATCATGCAATAGTCGCATGAGATTTGCACGGGATTTTGGTTCAAAGTGTTCTTTCATAATTTCCCATGTAATTTTTGTATCATCGGTACCCGAGATGAGTTCCCGATACTGTTCGTCCATTCCATAGAATAGCATGGCAATGGTTTTGTCCCTTCTTCGGTCATGATATAATTTTTCCTTTCGAGTTACCATTTTATCAAATTTCAATTCTGTGCTGGCTACATGGCTGTAACAACCTTCGCTCATAAGAGCATATTTCATATTTGTACTCCATGTAGTGTAATTGCTACCGTTGAGTTTCTCCATCTCAGCCATGGTTGCTTCTTTTCAACTCAACTCAGCTCGAGCGACTCCGTTGTACTTCAGTGTTAGGGTTAAGTCTTACAGCCCCCTTCTCAATGCTCTGTTGACTTCCATTTGTGCACTTTTCGTTGTATTTGGGCTAAACTCCAAATGTTCCTGGGTTTAATCTTGTTAACTAGGCTACATAACCTACTGTTGGAAATACGAAATTTAGTTCCAAGTTATTGATTTTGAAATTTAGGCCTCGTGGTATTAGCAGAGTAGCAGATGCTCAGGAGATAATGGATTTACACAACGAAGTGATTAAAAGTAAAAATAAGTTTATGACTCACAAACACATAATATAATAAATCATAAGAGCCTGCATCCTTAACTGCGATGCAGCTCATAGGAAAAATGGTAACATCAGACAACACATCGCTTTACTAAACAGAGCATAGCCACAACTGACTATTTACAGGATGGAGCACAAGACTAACAATTCACTTCATTATCACAGAAACATACATGATACAATTAATAGCTGTTTTTTCACCAACAAGCTCTACTCAGCAGAAATGACCTTAATGCCTCGAATTCACAGAGCTCACTTCTGACATACCCAATACCGGGTATATTTATACTTGTCAAGTCTCACGATGTTTCTGGAGTATGCTAATTTCCAGTAATAAGGAAAATTAGCATATTCCTATCAGTCACCGTACAATCTGCAGGAATGACCAGTGAACCTCAGATGAAAACCAGTTCTGAAGCAAATCAAACGATCCAGACTCTAAACAGTTAACTGGGAGCAATCGATAAATTAACTTTTAACCATATCTAAAAGATGATGCGTGATTTGCTTACTTATGATCGATGATATATACATTTGAAACGATTTATCCTCGCAGAGTAGCACGTGGATTTGTTCTCGTATAAAGAAGGCAAAAAGTTTAAGTTGAAAAAGTCTAAACACTTTTATTGTGAAAGACATCCATTTACCAATGTTTATAGCACTTGGTAAGATATAGATAAAGCATTCATATTTACAACAGATGAGCTAACAAGCTCAAAGAATTTTCGTTTCATACTGGGCCATTTTAAAGCAGTTGCAGACATCAGGGTAATAAAAATAGCTATATTACCTAAAACCTAAAGCGTGCACTCCTTGAAGCCACCAGAACTGGTAACACGCTTAGCGTCCATGACTTAAAAATATCTGCCTTTTGTAAAGAAACATGTATGATCTATTAACAAGATCAAATGTAACATGGTCGTACATACCGCTAGCAGAAACCATCAAAGCCAAGATTGAACTGAATGTCGAGTTGAATTGCATCGGAAATATACCTCCTCTTTCAACTGCTTTAAGATGAGCCCAGTATATATACCCAAAGGTGAGATTGTTCCAGAATGTAATCATAACCGGAAACACCCCCGGATATACAAGTTACTTACATATGCGTCAAGCACATGATTTGCTGATTCCCATGCTGGAAAACGTCGTGATTCCCTCCCGAGAACGAAGTGAGTTGTTCAACTAATAAATTCTTTTTGAACAACATTCAAGGGAATCATGAATTGCAATTGTTTACTCACATTTTCCCAACAATTCCCCCCCCCCTCCCCATCATGCAAATCCCTAAGTCTCTGTGCATATGCAAATAGACAAAAATTTATTCTAAGGACCATGGTATGTTAATGCTAAGGCTTCCAGTATCCTACTGAAAGCATAATGAAGGAAGTTAAATTTAAGCAATCACATTAAGCAAATTTAAATATGGGTAGAAACACTTGTAACATTAAATTTGAATATAAGCATTTCAAAAGAATTTAAGTTTAAAAAGGATTAAAATTTATTGAAGTATCAGCACAGTACATTTTAAATTAAAAAAAAAACTTAGTATAACTGTTAAGTTTTAAGTGACATTTAAATTTAAGTATAATCATAGAAAAACTTTAAGTTCACTTCAAATATAAGTATAATTACATTATTTAAATTTTAAGTATAAATATTTTCTATGAAGATTTTCCCATTAACACATTTTAAAAACTTGAAATTTAGGTGTAAACATTAAATTTAAGTTTAAGCATAATCATTTTTATCTTTTAGTACCTTAGTGCAAGATGGGTATACATTATCAATTCCAATAAATTGGACAAAAATACTAAAAATACAAAAGGTCCTTCACATGGTATAAACACACAGATCACTAATATGCCATGTGTGGATAGAAAAAGTTCAATATACATTATGCAGAGTGTCCAGTGCTATCTGTGCCCAATGGCTATTTCTTCAACCGTTAGTCACAGAGATACACTTTCAATTGCAAAAATGTTTTAAATTTTAAAATCTATTATCTTAGAAACAGTTTAAATCAATAAATACATTTCTGAAAGAAATACGAAATATAAATTTTTATATAGTCCCCCGGTCCTACCAATTATATTTAGGAAAATCATCCTCATACAATTTTATGCAAAAAAAAAAAAATCATCCTTTTACTACCAAAATTGACCAATTTATAGCTGTTTAAAGTTATAGCACTTTTTCTGCTGAGAAATGGTCAATACGGTTCCTGATTGGTTGGTTGCCTAGAGAAATGGTTAATATGGTCTCTGATTGGTTGGTTGCCTGAAATGGGACATTTTTATACGTGGAAAAGCGACTTAAGTCATAAAGTTTAATGCTTCATAACTCTGAATTTTGGTCGTAAAAGGAAGATTTTTTTAAATTTTGCATGAAATTATATGAGGATGATTTTCCTAAATATAATTGGTAGGACCGGGGGACCATATAAAAATTTATATTTCGTATTTCTTTCAGAAATGTATTTATTGATTTAAACTGTTTCTAAGATAATAGATTTTAAAATTTAAAACATTTTTGCCATTGGAAGTATATCTCTGGGACTAACGGTTGAGGAAATAGCCATTGGGCACTGATAGTACTGGACACCCTGTATATTACAATAAGAATAAAAATGACATGTCATCAGCACACATTTTATACACATAAGCAACTAACCTGCATTATGCGGATAATCAAAAAATGGATATATATTTATAAGTGTAATGTCTTAAAAATTCATTGCTACACAATATGAACTCAAGATACATTTACTTGTATCAATGAGGAAGTAGTAAATAATACTATATCATATCACAATATTTGAAATATAGAGTTGTGTATAAAGCTTAGTTCTAACAGTTAATGGTTTTTAAATTACATTTTAAATATCTCTTTACAAAATTTAAGGACACTTTCTTTAGTCAGGTTTAGTGAAGTAATCTACTATATTATCTTTGCTATTTACAAAATTAACTTTAAATGACTCATTAACTACTAAGTTCCTCAAGAAATGGTACTTAACATCTATATGTTTAGTCCTATTATTCTCAATTGGGGAATTAGAAAAATTTATTGCTGCTTGGTTATCACAAAAAATGACACTATTCTTTTTGTTAAATCTTAACCCTGGCCTTTTACAGTCCTCAATTATATTTTGCATCCAAATCATTTCTTTGGTGGCCTCAGCAAGCAAATTATATTCAGCTTCCATAGTCGATAGGCTGACACACTTATGTTGTTTAAAGGTTTGCCAAGAAATGGGTACCCTATCAATAAAAAATAGCATTCCTCCTAGTGAGACACTCATATCTATTTGTTGCAAAGTCAGAGTCAGAATAATAGTTTAAATTTAGTTCACTAATACTTGATAGGTTTAGCATATAATTTTTGGTTTTCTCTACATATCCTAATAACTTCAGTAATGCATCCTAATGTTTAATTTCTGGATTTTCTTGGAACTGAGACAGTATGTTTACTGCGTAACATAAATGTGGTCTTGTCCTACTGGATAGAAAAACTAAACATCCAATTAAACTTTTGTAGGGGAAATCTTGCATTTGAATCAATTCCTTACTTCCCTGTGGACAGTCTCTTTTACTTAGAATATTGCCTTTTGCAATAGGAAGTGAGGTGATAAGATACTTAAAATGTTTAAACATTTGACACACCTTTTCAATGTATTGACCTTGGTGTATATAAAAATTATCATTAATTTCTTTGAATAATTTTTCCTAGTACCTTAATATCAAATTCAATACTAAGTAAAGAAACAATATGATCTATATCCCTTTGATACTTAGAAAAAAGAATTCTATCATCAACATAAATTAATATCAGAACTTTATCATTATATAAATATGCACAGTTACACCATTTAAATTTTGAAAATCTTACCTTCTTAAGTATGGTGTCAAGTTATGTATACCATTCCCTTCCACTTTGATGAAGACCATATATGGCTCTCTTTAACAGACAGACATAATCCTGGTGTTTTTGATTGATATAACCGTGTGGTTGTTTCATGCAAATTTTTAGATTCAACTTAGTGTAAAGATATGCTGATTTGATATCAAGTTAAAAGTGCATCCAGCCGAACATACAAACAAAGATGGTGAAAAAAGTTCTAATGATACTAAAGTTGACCACTGGGCTAAATACTTCATCATATGAATCCCCTTTCTCTTGGGTATACCCTTGAGCCACCAAACTCGCCTTAAATCTTTTGATTTCCCCTTTCTTATCTTTCTTCGCAGTGTAGACCCATCTACTGCCTATTAGCTTTTTGAGATGGGTGCAGGAACTAACTCCGAGACACCTCTGTCTTGCATTATTGCTATTTCTTCATCCATGGACTTATACCATTTTTCAGATTGGGGAGATTTTATGGCCCCTTGGGTATTTGGTATTCTATGTTGCTCACTTCTGGTTTGTTTCTGGTCCCAATTATACTTTTCTTATCCCAATAATTAAATAAATGCTCATCATATTGAACATTAGCTTTGGTGCAATATTTCTTAATGTCATTATGTGACCTTAGCCTTTTCTTATCCCCTTTGATGTAATAGTAGACATCTGTTCTACTGCCATCAGCTCTTGGTACGACTTTTCACTCCCAAGCAATATCTGAGCAAGAAGTCAGATCAGAACCCACAGGAGAGTCCATTTCCTCACTGAATTCAGATGAGCTGTTACCAGTGTCTTCACTCTCTACTGCTTTTTCGTCTGATCTCCCCCTCGTATATCTCTCATCAGAATTTATAGAGCAGTTATCACTAGATATCCTCCAGGTGATAGTACCGGGATAATTAGGGTCCAGGATGCTTTCTGCTGTTTCACTCTCCTCAATGTTTACATTACTGGTTTCAATAATCCTCTTTTTTTTTGGGGGGGGGGGATGAAAATCCTGTAACCTTTGGTACCTGTGGCATAACTAACCATGACTTCCTCCTAAGCCCTCACATCCAATTTCTTTCTGAGTTGTTTTGATTTGCCAACATATGCTTTACTACCAAAGATTCTGAGGTGAGCTACAGCTGGTTTTCTACCACTGTAGAGTTCATGTGGAGTTTTACATATAAATTTGTGACAGATCCTGTTTTTAGCATATGTAAAACATAAAATGGCTTCTGCCCACAATTTGTCATCAACCTTACTTTCATGTAACATAGCCTTTACGCAATCAAGTACTGTAAGGTTAAATTCCCCATGAATGAAAATGAACCCAGTTACCGAATGAAAACGAAAATGGAATTAAAAGTGAAAATACTGAGTACTTTAAAATAATTATGGATGTTCCCATTCAAAGATCCCATTTTGTTCTGGCTTGTAAGTATTTGTCCGCTCCACTTTAATCCTTTGATTCTTTAAATAGGCTTTAAACTGGTTGTGACAAAACTCCATGCCGCAATTCTTCCGGATACTTAAAATCTTTTTACCTATTTGCCTCTCTTCACTAACTTGAAAATCTTTAAAAGCTTTAGACACATCTTATTTTTGTTTAAGAAAATAAACAAATACCTTTCTGCTAAAGTCATCAGTAATTGATAAGAAATACTTATTTACGCCTTAAGAATCTGTAGGCAAGGCACCACATATATCCATATGAAGTAACTGTAATTGTCTAGTGGACTTTATCCTACCTATAGGCTGGTATGACACTCACCTAGATTTAGCCAATTTGCAGTGATTACAATTTATTTTACTGTACTTAAGTCTAGGGCGTCCATTAGCTGCAGAAACTTTACTGGTCTGATACAAATAATCATCATTAATATGGCAATATCTTTTTATGCCATAAATTAGTTTCATCTTTCAGCTTAGTTGCTGAATTGCTTGGCTTATCTTTCGTTTTGCCCATATCAGTTTCCTGTTTAGCTTTTGACTTTACTGAATCAGATTTACTTTTTTACTTTAGTTCCATTAGACATCTTACTTTCAGTTTTAGTTAATCTAGTTTTTGGGGTTTTCTATCCTTGCTAGAATCCCTATCCCCTTTCCGATCCTTACTTTTATGTTTATGGTCTTCAATATTATTGCTTTGCTCTTTAGCATTATATTGAGGTTATAAAACATATAAACCATCTTTCCTTTTAGCATAGAAAAATTTACTACCTTCAGGAGTGTAAAACTTCAATACCCCATTAGTCCCATTAAAGCTAAAATTCTGTTCTTCAAAAACAGATGCCGCTAACAAATTTCTTCTGAGTTTAGGTGAAAACATCATATCATTTAAAACAATAATATTTCTTTTGTCCTTGAATTAAACATACATTTCAACTGTACCAATAGCCTCAACTGGACTTTCGATATCTCCTACTGCTAGCGACATTGAGGTGCCTCTGCACTCTTTAAATTTGAAAAATAACTTTGTTATTACAAAAATGTTGTTTAGCAGCAATATCTACTACCCAGTTGAACCTATCACTAGGACCAAGCACAGTATTAGCTTCAATTTTTGTGGATATGTGCAATTCTACAATATTGGAAAAACTACTCTTCCATTATAGTTATCTTACTCTTCCATTATAGTTAACTCTTATAACATTTGTTTAGTTTTGTAAAATATTTCTTTTAAATTTACCAAAACATGAAAATAAGCAAGTTTAATTTGTATATTGGGAAATAATTGGAGGATGGAGATGGATGGAAAAAAATGGTTGTAGACTTTCAGCAATGCATTGCAATACAAAGTGAATTACACAACCACACTCTTGGTGAAAAGTTATTTTGTCAACAAATTGAAGCTTGTAAGGAAAACCATGAACTGGCCACATCAGATGTTTTATGAAACAAATACTTCTACAAATTTATATTTTTGAATCCATTTTTTATTGGTTCTGAGATGCATAAAGCGAAATTAAACTGGATGAAAAGAGATTGCGATTGAAAGCTTCATATTAATGTTTAAACGATATCAGGCAAATGTTTAAAAAAACATTGAATTTCATAAATATTTATATATTTCAGTCTCATTATGACAGTGAATAATACAATATTTCATAAAATAGCATACAAATTTAATTCTGTTATATTGATAACTGATTACAATATGTAGGATTCATGGCAGAATGAAGACTCATGCCTTCATTTCCCTATGAAAGTTATATTTAAAAAAAAATCTGGGAAATAAGTTCTGCATTAAGGTAAAAAGAAGATATTAACCACATCTATAATCACATGCAGAACTTTTGCTCCCCTCCTGTGCTTTGATTTGAATGCAATATAAACAAGTGTTTAAGTAGTTTTGATCAATTGATGAAAGCATCGTTCACACAAATGAGGGAGGAAGGAAGGAATGTAAAGGAATTCTAAGTCCCAATAACTATATTTGTAAATATTGGTTTGGGGCAAAAATTCTTGGAATTCAGGAACTAAATCAGTGTCTGCATATTTTAAAACTCATGATTATTCGACTTTGAATGCAAAAGTACTATTTGCAAGCTTTTTAATCCAACTTAATATACCTATAGCTGCAAGTAATCATGCCAGGCCATTATTTAGGGCCATATTTCCTGATTTAAAATTGCTGAAAAATACAGTGCCAAACGTATGAAGACAATAGCAATAATCTCTGTTCTAGGAAAAGAAACATCCTTAGAAGTAACAAGCTGTATGCAAATAAGTGCATTTGATGCAATTATAACACTGATGCTAATGATGGAGGTTTAGAGCAGTTGTATCTATTAATTGCTAGTTTTTGTGATCTTTGACAAGAAAAAGTTATCTCAACTTTGCTTAATATAGTAGCTAATAAAGAGATGTCCACTGGAGGTAACATATTTCCATTAATAAATGTTGAACTGGAAGAAAAAAAATTCCTTGGTCAAATTGTGTTTCCTTTGGATGTGATAATGCTGCAGTGATGAGGGGAAAATACATGGGTGTAGTTAAATTTATACTTGAAAAGTAAGCTAACACATTCATCCAAAGTTTGTCATCTCCTTCGCATAGCAGCCCAGAAAGCAAGCACAAAATTACCAGTTTTGGTTGATGAAGTGCTAATAGATATTTATTTTTATCTCAACAAAAGTACCAAAAGGCAACAAGCTTTAAAACTTTCCAAAGCCTTTATGGTGTGAAATCAAGAAGCATCGTAACACATATCAGCACTCATTGGCTTTCTTTAGAATGCTGCATTGTTAGACTTGTCCAACAGTGGAATATTCTGGATGAATTTTTGAAGAATAAGAATTGTACAAGCAAAAAGGTTTCAAAGACATCACGTAAAGATGCAATAACCATAAAAAATAAAAGTTCATATAAAATTAAATAAGTGCATCTTGATAAGAATAAAAGTGGAGATAAAAAAGCTTCAAATTGTGGCGGTAATAAGAGAAAATGTTTTGAAAAAAAAAACTGGAACAGTGGTACAGAATCTATAAAGAAGAATAAAAAATTACTTGCTTCCTAAGAACAAACATTTCAGAACAGTCTTCGAAAAAACAGAAGTTGTTAGAGAATAACTCTGCATGTACTCATCAGAAATTGAATATAAATAAAACTAAACAAGGCATTGACAAATCATCTAAAAAGTTTTAAAATGTGAATGATGTTAGTATATGAAGCAGCCATTTGTGAATTGAATAGGATTTGCATGGCCATTAAAAACTCCTTTAGAACTCCTTAAATTCACTTTTCATATTTAAAGGTATGCCAAAATCTCCTTAAGAATTCTTTGAAAAATTTATCATTCCAATTCCGAAATGCAAAAAGAAACTGGGTAAAGGACCGAGAGTCTGAAATAAGGACTGCGAGAAATATTATCAAAATATTAGAGATTACAATTGTTTTTGTTTGTTTTTTAATTTCTTTTTACCAAAAAATTCGAACATCATTGGCAGGATCAAAAGTGGAAAAAAAAGAAGCAAAGCACCCCTTTTCACTTCTGCTGTAAAAAAATAAATAACATAAAATAGAAAAAGACTGAAGGATTGTTGATTAGTTTAGTGCAGTGCTTAACTGCCGGGCCATGGCATCAGTTATACCAGGTCACGAGAGATTCTCCTGGAATTTCTCATTTTAGTTTTCTAAGCATGTTTTATGAATAAATATTTCATAGTGGACATATTTTAAGGAGAATAATTATTTGCGAATGTCTCGAAAAGCTCAGAAGCAGAATGCCTAAATAACATCTACATAGCAAATGCCAGTGACCAGGCCGCATTTAAATTTTAATATGTATAATACTGCTCAACTGATTTCTATGGTGAATTGCAATGGATAAATATTTTTTCAATACCATTTTATTTTGTTCAAGCCAACATCTGTAAAATCAATTTAATAATACAATAATCAATTTTATACTGAATAATATTATAAATTTTTGGTGATCAGGATGGGATATGTCGATGAAAATCATCAGAAATTAATTTAATGATGCTGACTTGAGGAAATTGCAATATGCTACAAGATTTCATTCTTTACTTATTTACTTATCACCAAATAAATTACAGCTCTCCCCGAGGAGATGACTGCTATTCAGCTCTTACCAGGGCCCGATCCAGCCAAAGTGGGTCTTAGGACCAAGTGTGAATTCAAGGGCCTTATTCACACAAAACTCACAGCACACAAAACATTAAATATCAAATTTAGGTGCTCAAGGCCATAGCCCCAGAGACCCTTTTGCACATTTATAAAACTTCAAAAATGTCCTACTTCAAGTGATATATTAAGACGTTACGAATGATAATATTTAAAAATTAACATATTTTCGTAATTTAAAATAAAAACTAACATTACCAGGCTATCATTTTATTACATTTAGATATGTTTATTTTGAGTAAATAATTATTCTAATACTCAAACTCAGAGATCTTTAAATTTTGCATATAGGTAATGCTTAAGAAAAGCATTTCACTAAAGACTATATAAACAAAGTCCAAGTCTTAAGGTATGAGAATATGTGTCAAAATTTTGAAACTCACACATATAAGTAAAAATTCCTCTGGATTATTCTATACCAATACCAATATGATTGATAACACAAAATAAAAAGTTAACAGTAAGTTAGATCTGTGTTTGACATCAGTAACACGAGAAAGTGCCTTAGAAATGGTGACCACTCACCCACAGTGCATATGATGTCACAGACATCACGTGACAGTTAAAAAAGATAAAAATGCTGTCTATTTTGATCATGGAATCTGAGAGAAATGTCAGTACATTAACTTCTTAATTTAATAGTCAAAAATAACCAAATGAAATCAAACACAACTTTGTTTTCTTTGAGAGATAATTCAATTTAAGGCAGACAAATTTTTAAGATCATATTGCATAATGTTTAGGTGGGACATTATGTTAAAAGTAAAATGCTTGAATTATTTGAAAAGCTGTTTTGATTCAGTCTTTAAAAACCTGTATAAAGAAAGTATCAACTTTTTTAAAATAAGCTTTTGAGCTCAATTAAAAATACTTTTAGCTTTCGTTTAAAAAGACAAACTGAAATCATGCCTCTAAATTTCAATGAGGAGATAGCTTTTTAAAATGTGTTGATTTCCCCATCCCTGTTTTTAGAGGTATTTAAGAAAATATTTAAAAAAATTTTGAATTTTGGAAAGTTTCCTGCATGTTCCCAGATTATTAGCTGTATTAAAAAAACTGCGACTAAGATTCTGGGCTAAGTAGGGTTTTTGGAATCAGAGGGGACATGCATATATGTAAATAGACATGGGCTGAAAGGAATTAATATTATAAATAATATGCAAATTTGTTCATTTTTTTTTATAAAAGCTTTTCTATATTTCTTCTTGTCTAAGAGGAGTAGGCTGGACCTCCCATAGTCCCCCTGTGGGTGCACCATTGTACTTAACACTTGAAAATTTCACTTTTTAATGTTTAATATTCATAATCTTTTACTGATATAAATTAAATATTTGTATATGATAAAGTTGAAAAGAACAGACTTGTATTTTCTGTTTATTTTTTTATCATAAATTTTATTTACATCATCATTTGATGGCCTTACAGTTAGTTTACATATTATTTTAAAGTGTTTCATTTTTTCCAGAAATTTAGGAAATGATCCTGATTTAATGCATCTTTTGCCAATTGATGGTGATGGAAAATGGCTTTATGACAAAGTTAAAGATGGCATTCTTTTATGGTAAGTATTCCTGTAGAAAATGAAAAATAAAACACTTTTATTGTATTATTCTTTTGTCTATATGAAAGATTTATTATATTACCCCACTGGGTACTATCCTTTTTGAACTCTTATAAATGAATGTTTGAGTATAAATAACACTCACATTCACAATATATATTTAAAATTAATTATTTATTTGTAATACATGATATTTTCATTGCTGCCAACCAATGGCATATCTAGAATTTTTTTCAGGAGAAGTCTGAATTCCTTTTTAGTTTTCGGGAGGGGATTCACATTGCTTCTTTTCAGTATACAAAAAATCCCATATATCCAAAAGACCCTTTACATTTTAGAATTTGGAAGGAGACCCTACCCCCTAAATCCCCCCCCTCTAGATCCCACTGCCCTTGTTGCCAACTGTAGTGGTTTTTCCAGGAAATTCTCAGTTTTTGATGATTTTTACCAGTTTCACAATTATTAATGAGAATCTCCCATTATTATTGTTATTATTTTTTTAAGAGTTTCCTAAAGTTAAGGATTTTCCAATAAAAATTCTCTGTCAAAGAGTCATTTTGTTTCTTCCATACATGAACCTAGCACAAGCACTTAGGTGCATAATTTTCACTTTATTGATAGATACTGTTTCAAATAATTGCATCCTGTGTAATGTTGAAACATACTTTTCCATCTATGTTTAGTTCCCAATTATGGGATTAAGCCAATTTCTCAGTAGATTAAGCTTTGATTCACTATCTCTAAATGGCACATTGTATTTGACGATGAATCCTATCAAAATCACCGAAGAGTGATAATTCATCATTTTGTTTTCTACCTCTCCCTTTAGTCACCATAGACACCATAAGACAACAGCCATAAACACCATAATGTGAACAAGCGGCGTATCATGATAACGATGCTGTCAAAAGTTAAAGTATTGAATTTCCCCGGTTAACTCTCTGGATTTCGAATCGCTTGTTTAATGTCAAAGTTGATTTGAGTTCCTGCAGCTTGTATCGTAGCTGACCAGAATATGCTAATTTTCAATATCGTTGGAAATTAGCATACTCCGGAAGAGTTATAACAGATAATGAGTATAAATGCCCAGTGCCAGGAGTGGCAGGTGTGACTTTAGACAGACTTGGAGCTTTAGTGTTTTTGCAGAATATGACTTCTAACTTTGTCTTTGACAGTAGAGCTTGTTATAGAAGCTCTTGATATGCTTTAAATTTATAGCTGGTGTTATACTATCCTGCAAAAAGCCGAAATGTTACAGCTATGCTTGGTAATTAGAGTGATGTTTGTGTCTTATGTAACTTTTTGTGACCTGCATCAAAGTTAAAAATGCATGCTCTTATTCTTTGATTATCTTATGTTTTAGTGTGTAATAAATATAATTTTTATTTTACTCACTGTTTACTTGAATTGAATCACTTCGTGCAATACACTCTGCAAATAACTCTGCTGATCCATGATGTCGTAAAAATGTCATATATCGATATGGATAAATTCTACAATCAACAACATTCACTGCATGCCAAAAGATTACTTCCCTTTTTTCTCTTGAGAGGTGAGGTATATTACCGGAATTCTCAGAAATAGGTCTATCTACCCTGGCCTAGTCAGAGAGTCAGCAACACTTTTACCTATCACATCGAGTACAAAATGTTTGAGCATTGCATGTGGTAGAACTTCACTGTGTCAATGGAGATCTGTGAGTCTTTCATTCCCCTCATGTGGCCTTCGCCCTGGGTGTATTTTTGAAATGGGCTAAAATTGACATCTACTTACCCCATCGAGTACATGGATGAAATTGGTGTCAAATTATAGGTTTTTAGGTCTGGTAAATGGATTTTAGTCTTGCAGTTGTCTGGCAGGCTGCATGCCAGACGTGTCAAAAGTTGAAATATTGAAACTTTAAACATCTATACTTCAAAAACTTACAGGTAGAATTCAATAAAATTTTATATTTGCCAAAATGATATAATGCCAAAAAGACCGATTTTTTCAACCCACTTCCGCATCGCAGAGTGCATTTCAGTGGCAAATCGAAACTTTTGCTTCGGGAATAAGAAACATGAAATTGAGCAACAGAACAGTGGTTATAGAAATAATAATAAATATTAAAGTTACATTAAATGTTTTCTATTATATTATTCAAGAATTAAGTGATCACACACATATTTGAAATACACAATATATATATATATATATATTTTTTTTTAAAAGGCCAGGGTGCTACCTTCTGAAAAAGGACATATTGCATAATGATAAGGGCACATATTTGAAAACGGGCCCAATTATAAATGTTAGCTAAATGATGCATTGCATAATGTGACCCACGCATAGAATGTTAAACAGATACAGATAATTTATCTATTATATATATTTATATAAAATCTAGGTACAATGCACCACTATGTCTGCTAGCAAGGAAAACTCCCCTTAGTGGATCTACTTTTGTAAGATCTATTATTTGGCTGTTGAGGCAGAGTGGAAAATTTTTTAAAAATTAGAGAAAATTTAAGAGATTGGCAAAATACAAAACTTATTTTATCTGATAACACAAATTCCCAGAAATATTTTTACTTTTTAATGAGCAACATTGTCAACATGTATTTATTGCTATCTTATCATTTTTGGCATTAAATAAATTTTCAAAACTTATTTTAGGTGTTTTTTTCTAAATCTAAGTTTTTTGTAAGTCATTGTCAGTATCTCCATCTTTTCCATTTCTTATATGTTTTCAAACTTTAGATTTTTCATTTATCCAGTTTCTGAATATTTTAAACATTTATTATTACTCTTTTTTTTTTTACCTTGTTTGAAATCTTATCAATGTTTTTCTTTATAGGTGTTTTACAATTGTTTTCAAGGTCATCATAAAAAAAATTCATTTACCATGAAACATTCAAATACTTTTTGAGGCAATTTTAAAGTCATTCCCCCCTCCTCATGTAACTCTTTAATTATTCAAGATTATTTCAGCTATAATTTTTTGGCCAAAATTACAGATTATTTCTGAATATGCCTCATTTTGATTTTTTTTTTTTAAAAACAAGCATTTACTGTTATTTATTCCCTTTTTTTTTTAAAGGTAGGCCTTAGGAGCTCTTATTAAGAGCTGTAAGAGTATGATAATGATTGTTGACCGGTTAGGATATCTATGAAGTTTGGCTTTAAATTGAATCACCGATGTGGTAATTTTAAGGGCTGGGGAGAAATGAATATTCACCCCAGACGTGGGAAACAATGAAAACCTTCACTATAACAGGGAGCGTATAGCCTATCTTGAGTGGTCAAGCTCAGAGGGATTTGATTTCACCCTGCATGGTGGAAGATGCCACTAATAGTGTCCAGTTATATTGGTACACTCCCCACTCATTTGGTTGTAAATACTAATGTGACTTTGCATGGCTTTAATAAATAATGAATGGGATAAAACATCGCAAATTTTTTGATGTTTATAAAATATGAGAATACATGGCGAGGTGTCATTTTTAAAAGGGGTCGGCACTTTTCGATGTCAGGGCGCAGAATTATAGTACATGCAGGGCAGGTTTTCTAATTAGGATCCCCTGAACACTTTTTGACTATTTTTATTTTCTCATACTATGGAATATAGTATAAAGTATTGTTTCTCTAAAATTTTTGATTTCTAAATTTTGATGCCAATATATATTTTAGGATGTCCTAAACATTTTCTGATTATTTTTATTTTCTCATAGAATATAGTATAAAGAAACCATTGTTTTCACAAAAATTTTTGATTTCTAGATTTTGATAACAATATATGTTTTAGAATCTCCTGAACACGTTTTGACTATTTTTATTTTCTCATAATATAAAATATAGAGAAAGTACTGTTTTCATGAAAATTTTCGATTTTGAGATGTTGATGGCACTATATGTTTTAGGATCTACTGAACGTGTTTTGACTATTTTTACTTTACAGTATAGCGAAAGTATTGTATTCATAAACATTTTTGATTTCGAGATTTTAATGCCAATATATGATTTAGGACCTCCTGATCATGTTTATACTATTTTTTGCATTCCCATACTATAGACTGTAGTATAGAGAAAGTATTGTTTACAAATTTTCGATCTCCAGATTTTGATGCCAATAATATATATTTTAGGGTTCCTTGAACTTGTTTTTACAGTTTTACTTTCTCTTACAATAGAACATAGTATAGAAAATAGTTTTTTCATGTTATAGAGTGATCGCAACATGTGGATCCGTTGAAAACTAGAGTTGCAGTTTTCGACTCATTTTAGGCTTTGTATATATGTTGTCCACCCTCCACTTAATAGCTCTTTTTTTATTTAGTCCTAAATTTCTCAACTTATACTTGAATATACAGAGTGTCCCAAAAAATGTGAACAGTAGAAGATTTATTGAATCATTATAGACCCATAATTCCAATTGCAAAAATGCTTTAAATAAGGTAGGAAGTTATGAAATAGTAATTTAAATGCTGCTATTCGTAAATTTAATAAATGTCTTATGCCGATCTTAGCAATAAGTAATTTAGCAGAATTGATTATGCATGGTATTGGTATATTCCTTTCCAATAAAGAAGCAATGTTCAAGACTGAACTTTTTAGTTGTCAGAATCCTTCACTGGTTTACATTACTTAAAAATATGGTGAAACAGAACAATATTTACAAAGTACGAGCTACAAAACTCATTGAAGTTGAAGAGTAATATTGTCCAATCGGATGCAGTTGTAGACAATGACATTAAGCGAAAATTTATATTACCTAATTATGGAGTGCCACTTAGGGTTCACCTCCCTCCCCCCAGAAAAAATCGTTAATATGTTGCAAGAAAAAAATTATTTATATTTTAAATTATTTGGAACAAAGTTGCCTGGAAGAAATTAGCAAATATATTTTCCCATGAAAAATCGTTAAGGATAAACTTGTTTCCCCAGTAGAATGATTCTCAATAAAGGTTCTCTTTTTACATCTTGTTTGTTCACTTGCTTGTAGGGTAAGGACACCCTTTACTCTTCATGGTCACTAGGTACCTAAGCCTGTTAAGCCAGAAAGGAATGTAAACTCCACCCAAAGAGATTTAAATCTTCACCCCACCCCTTCACGAATACTAGATACCAGTACCATGACTATACTTGACGAACACCTAATCTGCAGAATGTACGAGATTTATTATTACGTGAAAAAAAATAATGCACCATTAAGGTTGATAAAAAATATTTTTAAACTAGAATTTTTTGAAGATTTCAATTGTAAAACGAATAGAAAAATTAAATAAAATAGATTTAAAATAAAATTTAAATATTTTGTATATACAATGGGAAATGGAATATTTTATTCATTATTTTATCATTATAGAGAAATTGCTGTGTGGAAAATCTATGCAGAAGACCACAATTGTCTTTGTGTGTGTGTGGTGTTGTATATGCCGTAATCCTCTGCAACTTTCACATTAAGCAAGTGAAATAATAACAACCACAATTGCATATTAATAACAACCACAATTGCGTATTAATAACAACCATAATGTCTAGTTCGAATTCAGGCAGAAAAAGATCTCAAAGCAATATTTTATCCTTCATTACTAGGAAAAAGTAAAACTGAAAATAACAGTGTGACCATACCTGTTATTTCAAATGAGAATAAAGATGAATTTACAATGAATGCAGCAGATTGTAATCATAATCGGAGGAGAGGAACTATGGAGGATTTTGGAATATACACTAATTGACAGTGAAAATGAGACACCAAGAAGGAATGGGCAGAAAGTGATGAAAATTGGCGAACAGAGAGGCAGCAATGAACAATAAATGATGTTTATTGCAACATGATACACCTATACACTGAGCGATAACACTTTCTGATCAGTAGGTTGTAAGACCACTATGGGTGGCGTTACAGGCAGCAACACGTCTAGGTACAGAGTCAATGATGTTAGAAACACAATGAAAAACAAACTCTCGTATCTGACTAAAGATACGTTAAAAAATCTAAAGGTTAAATTTCTCCCAATTAACTGTCCGGAATTTGGATCGTTTGTTTTGTGTCTCATATCTTTTTCATTTGAGTTCCTGCAGATCGTGACAAAATTTGACCCGAATATGCTAATTTCTGTTCAACAGGAAATTGGCATAATCCGGGAAAAACTTCAACTTCAAACTGATAAAGGTAAAACTGAGCTAGTAGAGCTTATAAGGTAGATTGATATGTAGATAGTTATAGTCGGCCAGTTGCAGCCTTAAACCTATGTTAGTTATGTTTGTTTTACTTAGATCCTATGATTGATGATGTAATATCAGTAGATTGTCAGTTTAGACAATGTTCAACAATGCTGTATCTATCTACCTGTTAACTGTATCAAAGTTAATGATAGAAGTTATTTATGTTAGTTATGCTTCAGTTTTTAAGTAATAAATGAGTTTTTCGTTTTTAAACCAACCTTGTCGTACTTTGAGTATCTTCACACCATTCTTGTGATGTCGTAACTACTACTACGCAACTTCTGCTACCATGATGTACTTCCTTAAATTTTATGTACATCTATAGGCTTCGCAATTTATCTACAGGGTTGCCTTTTCCATCAAAGGGTTATAGGGCCAGATGCCCAGTTTACGAACTTCCAGTCTAAGAACCATTTGTTTCATAAGAAGTATGTATTAAAAGTTTGATACAATCAACGCACCAAGCTCCTAGAAGGGGCCTGATAGCGTAAGGGTTAACAATGATAAGGAAGCGGCCATCTTTGTTTATATCTAAAGGTTTGGAGTTGAGTAGCACAGAAGTAGCCATGATAGTGGAAATGGAAAAACTAAAGCATGGGAACTACTTGTCATGGAGCTTCAATATGAAGTATGCGCTAATGAGTGAGGGTTGTTACAGCTACGTAACTGGTGCTAAAATCGAGTTAGACGAAACATCTTCAAGAAAAATTAGAGGACGAACAGAGACGGGACAAAGCGATGTTGATGCTGTTTTATGGAATTGAAATTGAGTAGAGAAAACTGATATCAACTGAAAATCCCAAAGAAGCATGGGACTTACTTAAAGGAACATTTTGAACCGAAATCACGAGCTAATTTAATGAGGCTATTAGATGAATTTTTTGATCAACGTCCAAATTCTGACGAACCTATTGGACTTTTCATCGCCAGAATTATGAAGAAAGAATGAAAATTGAAAGATGTCAGACATAATCTGGATGAGATCCTTGTTGCATTCCAAACAATAAGACACCTATCTTTCAGATGACTTCAGGGGCATCGTACAGATCATATATTGTTGCAACAAAATTTCTCTTATTATTTATTTTTCAAATTTCATTCATTTATTTATATTCATTTTAATAAGTTTTTTTAATGTTTATTTTAATAAAGATTTATTTAATGTTTATGGTTATGTTTTTTATTGTTTGTTTATTTACTGAACTACTAAAACTGAACATATAGTTTTAATCAATAAAGTTCCTTTTAAAGTATTAATATTATCTCTGTTTCTTTTACTATTTGCTTTTCCTACTGTTTGGCCTGTGCACATTACTTTGTTGTTTATCTTTTAAAATTATCATCAACAATCAACTCATTCTCTAATACTTCACTTACCTTTAAACCAAAATTAAACAACTCAAGAAACAACAAATTTTATGTTAAATGAAACTTTCTTTATTAACAACACTTTAATTTACAAACAAAAGAGAACATCTTCCAAATTGTTATAACTTAAAAAAATCGTATAGTGGATAGTGTAGTACATTGCAAAAATAAGAAAAAAACCATTAAAACCCAAATTAAAACCCAGCTATCAATTTAAATCCAAATTGAAACAAACCCAGTTACCCATTTAAATCCCAGGTTCAGATTCCACTCTGATCTAAAGACCAGACTTTGGTCTGTCTAGCGCTGTCCACAAAAACGTTAAAGTTTAACCCAATATAATAAAAACAAGCACCAATTTGTAAAGATTACAAATGCACATGTTCAAGAACTCAAAAGAAAACAAATCAACTCAAAAATGTAACAAGTTTGGAACTAAAAGTGTAAAATGTAAGTATTCAGTGAGAAATATTTAACCACCAATTATTTAAGTTGCAAGAATATAAATTCACACAGGTGACTAATGCCACACGGATCACTTGTAACCTTGAAGGGAAATCTGGAACATCAGATGATGTAAATTTGGGTACACTTAAATTTGAGCTTGATGACACTTTGAACACTTGTAGTAGAGTATACAGCTTTGGAGATCTCTGCAACAACACAGATAACTAATGCCCCACGGAACACTTGTTTCAGAAAAGTGTTGAAAGGATAGCCTGAATGTTGGACAATGTAAATTTGGGTGCACTTAAATTTGTGCTTGATGACACTTTGAACACTTGCAGTACAGTATACAGCTTTGGAGATCTCTGCAACAACACGGGTGACCAATGACCCACGGAAATCTTGTTTCCAGCGACCGTGGGACACTGGCCCCCTTGTCCGGGGCTCGGACCACGGTTCTCAACAGCTAAAATCAGACCACCCCAAACGGCAGCCAGGAGTTGAATGCCTCGCCAACAGAATTTCCATTTCCCAAGAGCCGCCAATCTTGGCGAGTGAAAACAAAAAAAGTTTCTCAAGGTATATTTTTCAAAGAACAATCTCCATTCCCCCCAAAACAAACCTTCTGAGACTGAACTTGCACAATTAGCCAAAAATTTACACTACTCAAGGTCAATCACTTGACTGAAGGATCATTCACATAGATAAAAAAACAATTTTGAAGTGGGCAAGTAATTCATTCTCAAGAGGAAAGGTGCATTCCCCACTAGAGCACCTTAAAGGCGAGGCACCAAAGTGACAGAGTTAACATGGCCAATGAAAATTTCTTAACAGCACATTCTCGTGTGAAAGTGTATTTTCTTTATCAAGGCTTCCCAGACCTCAAAATTCCCCTGGGTGACCATGAAAACCAACTCATTAGCCGCACCTTTAATTTCACCCAAAGCCAAGAGTTGACTCAAAACAAGACAAAAGAAAATTTTTGATCACTGTCCTCCCCCCTTTAAACATTTTGAAAACAAAATTTGAACTGAAAACTCAAATCCAAATCCCCATATTCCAAAAGAGAAAAATTTACCTCTCATAAAATAAAATAAAAACAATTTCCTAACATTTAAGACTACCCAGATCTTTCGGCATATTTAGCTAATTTAGCGCAATTAAATACAATACATTAAAAAAATGACATTACAAGCTACCAATGCACAACTTCGCTATGCTTAGCATTATCTCTTGTTGCAACATTTCTTTCAAATACTCAAAAAAATCTGACAGGCAAAGGGTCGTTAATCCTTTCCCCCCCCCCCCCCCCCCCCAAAAAAAAATACACAAACAAATCATCATGGGCAAGAAATTTCTTTTCCAGAAGGAAAAAGGTGCATTCCCCACTAGAGCACCTTAAAATGTGCGGCGTCAAAGTACTAAAGTGAAGTAGCCGCTATGGGCAGAGGGAAATTTATTTATCCTGCTAAAAAGGTAAGAAGGATTTTAGCTTTGAGCAAGGCTTCCTTGAACCTAATTTCCAGGATCCCCACAACAGACAACCACTTATCAGCCACACACTTGCAAAATAGCCAAAAAAATTCCTAAAAGCAAAAACAAAAAAATTTACTTAAATCACCATTAAAATTTTCCAAAATTAGAGTCAAAACTCCAAAGTTTTAATAAAAAAAATACCACAAAACAAAAAACCTTTCTTAAAAACAATAAGCTATGATTAGTTTACTATTGAGTGAAAGAAAACATTTTAATTGGCTAAACTCCTAAATCAAACAAAATAAAAAATACAGTATCTAGAAGGAATACTGTGCCGACTGAGGCTAAAAACAGGTTCCCAAAATACATCTCCGCCAGACGGCATCGGTCTCAAATAAGTGGTTAAAAGTGGAGGAGTTAACATTGAAACTAATGGGAATTTAATGCAAATGAAATGACCGATATCTTTGAAAATATATGATGCATTTATGTGAAATTTGGAGTAATTATTGCAAGTGGTATACACAAAAAGTCATTTGATTTTCAGAGAGATTGAGCTAGGGATATATTCGTATTTTTAAGTTGTATTTAACTTTATCTGTGGTCTTCAAACATTTGAGATCTAAAATAATCAAGTTCATTCATCACAGTAACGTGAAATCCTTTATGACGTTTTCTCTTGTGGTACATTTCAGTTCTTTCGATTTTGAAGCTTATCGGGCTAGCCCATCCTGGGCCCGCCATAGGACTTTACTTGTTTTTGGTATAACTCGAGAACAGGTGTATCTAAAAATTCGAAGTTTAGCATATCCTTGTCATTTGATGTATATTCTAACTCTGGATTAAAAATCTTATCGATTAACCCGTCCTGAGCCCAACAAGAGGAATATATCGTTTTTTCGAGAATAACTCAAAATTAGGAGCATCTAGAATGTCTAAATTTAATATATCATTGTCCTTTGTGGTATATTATATTTCATCGCATTTCGAACCTTATCAGGCTAGCCCGTCTTGACCCACCATAGAAATTTACTCTCTTTTTGAATAACTCGATCAAACGGAGTAGCTAAAAAATGTAAATTTAGTATATCATTTCCTTTTGGGTGGATTTTAATTTAGATTTTGAACCCCCTCGGGGTAGCCCGTCCTGAGCCCACCAAGAGGAATATATCGGTTTTTGAGAATAACTTAAAATTCAGAGCATGTAGAATGTCTAAATTTAATATATCATTGTCCTTTGTGGTATATTATATTTCATCGCATTTCGAACCTTATCGGACTATCCCGTCTTGGCCCGCCATAGAAATTTACTCGCTTTTCAAGAATAACTCGATCAAACGGAGTAGCTAAAAAATGTAAATTTAGTATATAATTTCCTTTTGGATGGATTTTAACTTAGATTTTAAACCCCATCGGGCTAGCCCGTTTTGTTCCGCTGAAGAATGCATTCGTTTTTTAAGAATAACTCGAGAACCGCAATAGATAAAAATTCCAAGTTTAACATGTCGTTGGCTTTTGTGGTATATTTAAGTTTCTTCGGATTTGAACTTCATCGGAGGTAGCCCGTCCTGGGCCTGACATAGAAATGGACCCGTTTTTTTAGAATAACTTAAAAATCGAGACAGCTAGAAAATATAAATTTAGTACATCCTTATCTTTTGGGGAATATTTTAATTCCTCCGATTTTGGAACTTTATCGGGGTACCCCATCATGGGCCCGACATAGGAATGGACCGTTTTTTTAGAATAACTGAAAAATTGGGACAGCTAGAAAATATAAATTTAGTACATCCTTATCTTTTGGGGAATATTTTAATTCCTTCGATTTTGAACCGTATCGGGCAAACCCGTTTTGGGCCTGCCTTAGAAATTCACTTTTGGGGGGGAATAACTCTATAATCGGAGTATCTAAAAGTTCCAAGTTTAGAATTCCGTTGTCATTTGCGGTATATCTTAGCTCATTGGATTTAAAACCTTAACGGCTAACCCGATCTGTGTAAACCCACATTCGATCGTCGACCTCCCTTATCCTAGATCTTGACTACATTTATATGGAAGAGAATTAAATAATGCAAAACCAGTCATTAGCAAAATGCAACTCACAAACCACAGAGTTTTTTAGAACTTTATCTGCACGAGGAATTAACTTTGTCCATTTAGCTCTCAGTTCATCATTGTCAGGAGCTTTAAATAGAGAATATTTGCCTCTGACATTTTTGAACCTGTTTTACATTCAGGTACGAAGCAGTGTCTGTCATTCACTTTCTTTTTAGAATTTGAGAACATGCTTCATCGACTATAAAAGCTATTAAATATGTTGATAGATCTATTAGAAAACTGATATAGTATGGCTATAAAAACGGCCCTTTTTAATCCAAATATAGAAACAAAAATATAGATTTTCAAGATCAATTATAACGTCAAACATCAACGTCAAACATCAAATGAGTGAAAGCTTGCTGGTTATAGTTTCGAAAAATATTTCCTTCTGGGTAGGTCCATCCTGTCCAATCTTAGAACGAAAAATAATATTGTACATGTGCCGGTTCTTAGTAAAAACAGATTCGATCTCATGACCAATGTGCTAATGAGATACATCCTATTGTATCCAGAGGCCACCCTGAAGGCAGTACAAAATGTCCTTTCCTGGTGTGCTACCCATTTCCAGAGCCCCCGCTGATTTGCGGATCTTTTGAGCATTGTTCGTGTAAGAGGTGTGGCAATTTGCGGAAACATATGTAAAGGAGACGCGCCTGTCGAAATAAAATAATGGTCGATTACATGTCCACTCTCAATCAAAATTCTTATCAGCGCTATCTTTCACCGTACGTACAAAGAGACAGCACTTGTAGGCAGCCCCCACCTTGTTCTAATGTTCAAGCGGCAATGGTGTTTCATGTTTTTCTTCCAAATTCACAAATCCACTGACAGGCATATTTCCTAGTAGCCGAACATATGAGATAAAACAAAATCTGCTAGACATTCTCATACATTCTTTTTTTAGGTTTACCTGGTAATATGTATCAAAATGCAAAACAAAAGTTTGCTTTTAAAGCATTCGTTCAAGTTATTCATATAATGCTTTTAAAAATTATTGAAAAATTTCAATTTCAAATAAACAAATTCAATACGTGCGGTCCAAATTTCTGCTAAAGAAATAAAATTATCTTCGTAAAAGCAGAATATTGACCGGTTTCGAAGGCATAAAACCTTCGTCAGATCACACAGAACCGCAACCTTCACTTGTACTCCCAGTGCACCGACCCAACATCCGTAGACAAATTTCACACTTCTTAGCCCATTTGCATATGAATGTTTGCATATGGATGGAACTATATATCTAGGAAAAATGGGGGTCGACGATCGAATGGAGCTTATAGTACAAAATTCAGTTTTATTTTAAATATGGACAGGTTTGAGAACTAATGTAATTGTTTGGCAAGTGAGATTTTTTACGACACATCCTATCTCCCATGCCTACGCCACTAATTATAATTATATATACGCCAAAAATATTAAATTCTACCCGAAAAGGAATTAATATACTAAATTTGGATTTTCTATTTGCTCCAGTTTTTGGGTTATTAAAAAGAAATGAGTATATTCGTATGGCAGACCCAGCAAGAGCTAGCTAAATGAAGTTCAAAGTAGAAAAAATGAAATATATCACAAAAGACAATAGCATGCTAAACTTAGTTTTTAACTACTTCGGTTCTCGAGTTATTCATCAAACACGATCGCATTCCTAAGACGGGCTAGCCCGATGAGATTCAAATTATAAATTATGATAAACCCCAAAAGAAATTGATATACTAAATTTAGATTTTTTAGCTGCTCCGATTTACAAGTTATTCTCAAAAAATGTGTACATTATCACTATGTCGTGCCCAAGACGGACGAGTCTGATAAGTTTCAAAATCCAAAGAAATAAACTATACCCCCAAAAAACAATGATATACTAAATTTAGATATTCTAGCTGCTACAGTTTTGGAGTTATTCTTAAAAAACAAGTACATTCTTTTGTTGGGACCGGGACGGATGGGCTTGCCCCATCAGGTTTAAAATCCAATGAGCTTAGACATACCGCAAATGACAACGACATTCTAAACTTGAAACTTTTTGATACTCCGGTTTTAGAGTTAGTCCACTAAAAAAGTGAATTTCTATGGCGAGCCCAAAACGGGTTGGCCCGATACGGTTCAAAAACAAAGGAATTAAAATAATCCCCAAAAGATAAGGATGTACTAAATTTATATTTTCTAGTTTCCCCGATTTTCCAGGTATTCTAAAAAACGGGTCCATTCCAATGTCGGGCCCAGGACTGATTACCCCTATAAAGTTCAAATCCGAAGAAACTTAGATGTACCCCAAAAGCCAACGACATGTTAAATTTGGAATGTTTAGCTACTTCGGTTCTCGAGTTATTTTTCAAAAACAAGTGCATTCTTCAGCGGATCCAAGATGGGCTAGCCCAACGAGATTCAAAATCTAAATTAAAATCCATCCAAACGGAAATGATATACTAAATTTACATTTTTTAGCTACCCCGATTGATAGAGTTATTTTTTAAAAGCGAGTAAATTTCTATGACGGGCCCAAGACGGGCTAATCCGATACGGTTCGAAATGCGATGAAATCTAATATACCCCAAAGGACAATGACATATTAAATTTATACATTCTAGATGCTCCAGATTTTTAGTTATTCTCAAAAAACGATATATTCCTTTTGCTGGGCTCAGGGCGAGCTAGCCCGAAAAGATTTTTTATGCAAAGAGTTAAAATATGCAGCAAATGGCAAGGATATTCTAAACTTCAAATTTTTAGATACACCTGTTCTTGAGTTATACTGCAAAAACGGGTGAGTTTTTAAGACGGGCTAACCCGGTACGGTTCAAAATTGAAAGAATTAAAATACACCCCAAAAGAAAACGATATATGAAATTTAGATTTCCAACGTTCTCTGATTTTTGAGTTATTTTCTAAAACCAGGTAAAGTCCTATGGCGGGTCCAGGACGGGCTAGCCCGATAAGCTTCAAAATCCAAAAAACTGAAGTGTACCACAAGAGAAAACATCAAAACGAATTTCACGTTACTGTGATAAATGAACTTGATTATTTTGGACCTCAAAGGTTGGAATGAACACCAGATCAAGTTAAATAAAATTTTAAAAATATGAATATATCCCTAGCTCAATCTCTCTGAAAATCAAATGACTTTTTGTGTATACCACTTACAATAATCACATCAAATTTCACACAAATTCTTCAGTTATTTCGAAAGATATCGGTCATTTCATTTGCAATAAATTCCCATTAGTTTCAATGTTAACTCCTCTGCTTTAGACCGCTTATTCGAGACCAACGCCGTCTGGCGGAGGCGGCTTTTCAGGAACATCTCCCAGAATTGGGAGGTATAGGCGGTCGTCACACTATTAGTTCTAGGCACTGTAATAAAAACACAGCACAGGGCAAGATGTGGACATTCGAAAAAATCCCATTTATAAGCTCAAAGGAGCTGAAGGTAATTTAGACTGTTTGAGGTCAAGGCATACCTAGTGCCTAAAAAGATTATTCTGAAAACTCGCGTACCCTGCCCAACTATTTGAAATGAAGAAAAAAAATCGGATTAAATGAAAATTTTTATATACTACCTCACTACTTCCTAATTTCATTCTATAAAAAAAGAATATACTGAAATATTACTTCACTCCCCCCAAATGAAATTAAATTATTCAAAGACCCTGTGCACTTCCCTATATTATACACAAAAATATAAGAAAACATATTGCAATAACATTTCAATAAAAAAAAAAATTTCAATACTGATTACTTTAAAAAAAATTATTTGGGTGGACAGCCCAGGCAGAACCAAAAAGGTTCACAGCACCAATGTGTTGTGCCGGAACTGGTTGGCACTAATGTGTTGTGCCGGAACTGACTTCCTTACTTCTTCTTACTTGAAGATTATTTATTTATATTTATTTAATAGTGATTAAGATTATCATTATCTTTATTTAATTTTCAGATAAAGTTATCATTTTTACATTTGGCCTGATCGTATAGAATAAAGTTACTTTAAAAAAATATTAAAATTGTTTCTTTATTTGATTCCTATTCTTCTAAAGTTACTACACCTTTTAAATTGATCGTACAGAATTCAATAAATTTACCTTTATAATTATTAACATTATCTCTTTGTTTCTTTTACTAATTGCTATTGTTTGGCCTGTGCACAACACCCCTTAGAATATATAATTTCAGATTAATTTCACCTACCTTTGATATCTACATAGAAATTGCAGTCTTTACCTAATTAATTTATTGCACAGCCACAAAGGAAACACAACTCAATTATGTTAAATTAAAAATTTTACTTTAACAACAATTAAGTGCTTCAAAACAAACAGGTTAATTTTTATAAATTCTTACACCATTAAATTCCGTAGTACATTGGGAGAAAAAGTAATTAAAAATAACTTCAGTTAAAATAAACCCATATTACTTTAAAACAAACCCAGTTAACACTTTTAAATATCCAGTCAACAAATTAAAGTACCCAGGTTCAGTATCCACTCTGGTCTGAAGGCCAGAGTTTGGTCTGCTAGGGACTGTCCACCAACAGATTAATGGTTAAAACTGAGATTAATAAAAACAAACATCAATGTAAAAATTCAAGTAATAAATTCAGTCTCTAATAGCGATGTAAGTGCCAAAATAGATTCATAAAAGTTGTTGAAATTAAAATACTCATTTAGTGAAACTGAAGGGGGAGAAATATCTCCCTAGTTGATACGTGTTGAAAAATTATAATCATTATTTTGACGACACAAAACTTGTTGACACTGGAAATAATATCAAAAACTGTGATCATTGAAAAAATCATGTTGAAAAACTGTGATCAATGGAAAAATCATGTTGAAAACTGTAGCTTGGTTTTGGCACTTTAGATGCTGATGACGGATCCGAACGAAGGCAGCATATGCAGGGAGCATCACATTTTAGTAACCCCAAAATATTGCAGAGTGCCACAGAGGCACATTATGGTACTTGTCGGTTACAAAGCTCGAGGAAAATGGGAGGTACGAGCCATGACGAAGAGGGCATTACCACTTGTAGTACATAAGAAGCTTAGCACTAAATAACTTAAAACTTGTTCCCAGCGACCGCGGGATATGGGCACCCTTGCACGGGGCTCGGTCCGTGGTTCTCAACTGCAAAAACTAGCACACCTTTTCAAACGGCGACTATGAATCGAATGCCACTTAGCAACACGTTTGCTTCCCAAGAGCCGCCAAACTTGTCGAGTGGAAACCTGCACCTCATGCATAGCGCCTACACATACACTGTGGAATAAATATGATGCTTCGCCAAGAACCATGAGGCGTGAAATTGCCGCCCAGCTCTATCTACTGTGTACGGCAAACCCAATGGAATGTCTAGTACCCCATTCGCAGCTGGTCGACGATAAGCCAGGAAAAGAGTCCACTTCACACTTAAAATGAGTCTCTTTCTTGCAAATTCATAAGTGAAGTTAAATCAAAAGGCTGAGAGCGAACACCGGAGAATTAGCAAAAGATATTTAGCATTTGTAGACATATCGCGCATAATTTTGAATAATGAAAAACATGAAAAGGATAATAAATTAACGTTAAAAGGGGATAAATCACAAATATTCAATAACAAATTAATTTAGAATTTTGAAGGGAAAGGGGAAAATCGAGAATTTTGAACTATCAAATAAATTTTGAATTATTAATAAAGCAGCATCATAAAAACCCGGCGTCACAATATCGACTTCCAGACAAAGGATTCACCCTGGACAAAATCGAGGTTGAGGTCTTTGCTGAGGAAGATCGCCTTTCTCAACCGCATCGAGGCCAAAGCCGGGATGAGAGTATACTTTCTGCATACAATGTTAAACCTAAATCTATGTCTAAATTTAACAGTAAAAATATCAAACCTAATGCTAAAAAGATAGGTCCATGTTTTCTGTGCAAACAGTTTAGACATTTAAAATCTAATTATAAGAAATTTCATGCTAATATAAGTGAATTAGTTGAAAACAATTGTTATTTAGAAAATAATCATGTAGAATCGATCAAGTTCGGCTGGGTAGTGGACATGGCAGCAACTTACCAGTTTTGTAATAATAAAGATCTGTTTACAAAATTTAATAAATTAGAAGGAACGTCAATGTCCTTAGCTGCCGGAGACTACAAAAGCCCGATTCGAAGTTGTCGGTATGATAAATATGTATGAGAATTTAAATGGTCACAAAAATAAAATTGTTCTAAATGACATAATGCATTCACCTAAATTAAGACGTAACTTAATTGCTGCCTCAGTTCTTGAGGAAAAGAAATGCAGTTTTATGGGTACTAATGGTACCATAATGTTTTTTACACCAGATGGTTTTGAGTATTTTTATGCAAGAAGGAAAGAGGGTCTGTATTTCCTCTGACCTCAGTATGACATAGGGGTTAAAGTCAAAATATTGAAAAGATTAAAACTAAAAGTGTTAAGCCTCAAGCAAAATGTAAAAGTGAAAAATCTAAGACTGCTAAAAACAGTAATCTTAAGGTAAATGATTGTAGTGTTCTTAAAAATGAAAATCAGAGTAATGATTATTGTGTTTTTAAAAGTAAAACTGCAAATCATAGTGATTTTAAAATTAATGATTTTAAAAGAAAACTGCAAATCATAATAATTTTAGGATTGATGATTCTATTGTTTTTAGAAGTAAAATTGTGAAACATAATGATAAAATTAATGATGTAAGTGACAAAATTTTTAATAGTAATTTTAGAGATAATAATGCCAGTAAAATTTTCAAGAGTAAGAAGATAAGTTCTAGTGCAAATATTTGTAAAAGTAAAAAACCTTGTAAATATGATGTATTTAAGCACAATGCAAGTTAGGCCTACTACTGAGGTAGGCGGAAATGCTAGACTGTCATAAAAGGTTTTAACACATTAATTTTGATTATCTATACCAGGTTTCCCATTTCAGAGTGAACCAGCGAGATTCTCGCGAAATCCATAAAATATCTCTCGTAAAAATTTAGACTGCGCGTGAATTTCTCTCTCCAGTTCCGGCCTAAAATTATTTTTTCCTTCAAATTGGATACCGAGAAATCCGATGCCCGATCCCAATGACTAGAGATGCAGATTCGCGGTGGCCAGGTCGCCATTTACGACTAAAATTATTACATTAAGTCGCCATTTCTGGTGACCGAAATTTCTCCAGAATCCTTTCAGTCCCACGGCCGGTAGATCAGGCCGATTGCTTCGCGACCGCAAATCGCGATCAGTTGCCTCGTTGTTGTGTATTGCGGGCCGTAATTTTGTAGCTACGTGTGAATCGCAGTCAATCGCGATTTGGGCACACTAAAAGTACTACGTGTTTCTAATTAGCGAGATATTTTATAGAAAACTAAAAGTGTCTCCCCCGCTTGCGCTGGTCGCAAATTCGATCAAATAAAATTTTGCTTTTTTTTTTTATAGGATTCGTTTCACGGATTTGAATTATGCTCTTTTCGAGTACTTCCCGCATTTTTCGTGTTTTGCTCGAGAAATTTTCTTCTTTCCGCGGATGAAAATCCTTTCCCCCATACACAGTATATCTTCAGGTTACAAAAATCCCGAAAATGTCGTGAAATTGGCCATATATGCCCCAAAAATGTCACAAAATTTGAACAAAGCAACAAATTTTTTATCAGACATTCATTCCTTTTTGACATGTTCTGAAAATCTGTTTCTCCGAGATTACGAAAACGGCGTTTGCATACGGCGATTCCCACATTTTCTGAGGAGAGATGACCAATGAATATCTTTTTGCCATTTTTACAATATATTTGCATTGACTGAATTTTTTTATAATTATTTCATTTAATATACAAATATTAAAAACCAAACCATTTTTCTACCGTATTATTAGTAAAATGAAAGGTTATTTTGCAGCAGCATCACGAAAATCTGCATTTGTACGCTATCCTCGGCATACCTCGTTTAATTTGATAAATATTTCCCACTTTTCCAATCTGTTTGCATCGACTACAGTGTTTGTAATTGTTTTGCGTTTTATACAGAAAAATTATTTTACAAATGTATTATTTATGAAATAAAGGGCTATTTTGAAAACAAAATGAAAAAAGTCCAGACTTTTCAAACAAAATGGCTAAAGTCACATGACTGGCTTGAGATTCAACAAAAGGACAATGCAACCCTTATGCTCTGCAAGTTTTGTAAAAAATAAAAAAAAAATTCATTTTCAAACATCAAGTCAAAATTATTACCTAATTCTATTTGCCTATTGAAATAGTTTTCGTTGATATTCGCCTTCGGCGATCAAAAATCGGTAAAGTTTTTAATTGCTATTGCTGCCTGAAAATTGATAATAAAATGATTTTTAAAATCAAAATATAAAGTAAATACAGTCGGCCATTGACTTTTGCAGTTTACAGACAAAAAAATCGTAAATTCGCATGTGAGTCATTTTACATAAAATAACCCATGTAGACGTTTTTATGTCAGCAAATAAAATCATAACGTAAGCATGGGGGAAGTCAGGAATTTGAATATTTTTGCTAACAAGTGGGGCGGGAGGTATAAAATTACTAAAAATGTACTTAATTAATACTTAAACGAGTCCTAATTAATTTTTAAAAAGAATGTTAGTAAGAATGTTAAAATAATGTCAGTTTTAAGAATTAAAAAATTTAAATGTCGAAGAATATGAGTTATAGTTAATGCTTTCTTTTTTATTACTTTCTAAATTAGCATGGTAAAAAAAAATGAAATTTTAAGTGTCTCTCCTTATGACAGAAAATCTCTCCCAAAATTTCTTGGAAGGAGAGAAATTCTCCCCCTCTCTTCCTGACGTAGTAGGAACCCTGATCTATACCATACATGTAAAATTTCTGCTGTTAATGGGTTACCAAAAATCAGTGAAAGGAAAATTAACTGTGAATGTTGTAAACTTACTAAATCAAAACAGGTTTCATTCAAATCAATAGAAAGAATCAGATCTCAAAAACCACTTGAGCTAATCCATATGGATGTGTGTGGTCCTATGCCAAAACCATCACATGGAGGGGCTAAATATTTTTTGAGCATAACTGACGATTATTCAAGAAAAATTACTGTATTCCCGATGAAACAAAAATCGGTTAAGTTTTTGATAAGTTTAAACAGTTTCAGAACAGCAGAAAGATTTTTAAATCACAAAATTATTTGTGTATGCACTGACAATGGTATGGAATTTTGTAATAATGAATTTAACAAACTTTTAGAAAGTAAGGGAATAAAGGCAGAAAGAACAGATAGTTATACACCTGAACAAAATGGAGTATCAGAATGTTTTAATTTGACTGCATTAGATTGCATTAAAGCTATGCTTAATAACAGCAATTTAGTTGATTTTGGGGCAGAAGCTCTTCTCTGTTTCACCTATGTCAAAAATCGTGTTTGACACAAATTCAAAAACCAAACACCTCTGGAATTATATAGTGGCAGGAAACCATCGGTATCTCATCTCAAGGGCTTTGGTAGCTAAGCTTTTGTTGGGAAACCAAAACAGCTTAAGGGCAAGCTAGACATGAGGACTCGGGAAGAGATAATGGCTGAATATGCACTTAAGACAAGAGGGTACAGAATATGGCTTTTAGACGATTGCAAAATAATTGATACCAGTAATGTAAAATTGATTTATAGCAAAACAGAGGAAGGTGGTCTGAGACCGTGAGAAGTTGAAAAATCAAATATAATTAATTTTGAAAAGGTTAAATTTACACCTCAAAAATTGAGATATTTAGATTCATCTGATGAAGAGTATATGGATAGATGCAGATGAAACAACAGAGGAAGAAAAAGACACTGATAAACTCAGTGAGGAAACAAGGTCTTCTGTTGATAGTCGTCTGGTTCCCTCTTTTGGTATTACTTGGCTCAGAAAGCAAATTCCTAGAAAAACAGGATCTTGAGTTGATGTTTATTATTACTATCAAGGGAAAGGTCCAAGACTCGGATCCATGAGCGATATTAAAAAAAAATTTGTGAGGGAAATAATATTAAATTTGATGAAAGATTATTTAATTTCAAGGGGGATCGGGGTACATTGGGTAACCAACCTGAGGCTAATAGTGTGGAAATAAGGATCCCCCAAAACTTCAAGGAAGCTGTTCATTCACCCCAATCCAAAGAATGGAATACAGCCATGGCAGACGAATTAGGTGTCATGAAGGAAAGAGGTGTCTGGCACTTAGTACCTGCACCTGTTTCTGACAAAGTAATTGACTGCTGTTGGGTGTATACACTCAAAAGAGATGAAAGAGGGGAAATTAGCGGATTCAAAGCTAGACTTGTTGCCCAGGGATTCAATCAAGAAAAAGGGCAAACTTATGAAGAAGTATAAATAATAAATAATTTGGCATCACGTCTGATGTTATAATAGCAAAAATTAAGCACACATCCACAACAGAAGGTCTTTATTTTTCTTCCTATAAGATGTACAAAAGTTTAAAAAAAAGGGCCATAGCACTTTCGAGCATAAGTACACTCTTCATCAGTGGCTACAAGGAAATAAAATTTGAATCTTTCATATATAGACCAGATATAGCAACAAAATTTGCATAAATGCAATTTACAAAAGGATCTATGTTTAGACAAGGAGTTTATAGTTTACGGTTTATCCTTGTCTAAACGTAGATCCTTTTGTAAATTGTATTTATGCAAATTTTGTCGCTATATCTGGTCTATATATGAACGATTCAAATTTTATTTCCGTGTAGCCACTGATGAAGAGCGTACTTATGCTCGAAAGCGCTATGGCCCTTTTTTTAAACTTTTGTACGTCTTATAGGAAGTAAAATAAAGAACTTCTGTTGTGTACGTGTGCTTAATTTTTGCTATTATGAAGAATTTTTAGACCTGTTATAAATTTTACAATAATAAGAATGTTTTTCACTATTTTTGTCTATGTTAGGATGGTTACACATAGTGATGGGCGCTATCGAGCAATTTCAACTATCGAATAAATAGTAATAGTAGTTTACAAACTATCGAATACTATCGGAACTATCGATAGTTTTCTATGACGTCATTTTCGGGCAGGGACAAAGGGGGTAGAGCTAAAGGCGGATGATAAAATCTTCTAAACAACAAATTTTAATTATTTATTCTCAGTCATTCTTTTAACTGCGTAAATTATTGGTTTTTCTCATTTTATTTATTTTTTATTTTTATACGATATTTGCACCGTACTGCTACTTCTGTACCATCCGAACGTGTTTTTTCAAAAACTGGACAAGTAATAAATAATCGTCGAAGTCGTTTATTATCGAAAAATTTGGATTAGATAATATTTTTAAATAGTAATTTGTAATATAAAATTAATCAATTTGTAACATTTATATTATTTTTTTATTTATCTATACTTTCTGAAAATGTATTTATGCGAGTGCAAGGAATGCATAATTATAATGCAAATAGAAATATGCTAATATCCCAGAAATATGAGACATCAAGATTTGCAAATAAAATGAGATTGAAAATATATTCCTGTATTTTATTGTCTATGTTAAACAACATATTTAATAGATTTAATAATAGATAATGTATTCATAAAATTAATACTCACCATAATTTAAAGCTCAGATCATTACAAACTGCAGAATGTTGGATTAATTAAAAACTGTATTTAATAATATAAAAACATTGTGTTTCCGTTAATAGATGGTGCCATGTGACTTAATTCATAAGGTTATTTTCAAGAATTTAAAAGTTTTATGCATTAATCATTTTACTATTAATAATAAATTTAATTAATGAGTTATTGAAAAACTGTGAATTTTAAGAAGTGGAAATTGGGAAACATTGATGGGAAAAATAATTTTATACACTTTAACATTTTATATTGCTTCAAGTTTTTAACAGAATGAGTATACTTCCTAGTTTTAATCTGATATAAGGTACTCACTTTAAACGAATTCATTTTTCAATTAAGATTCTTCATTTGTAAGAATTCACAAATAAAATTTTCCCTATTGATAATTTTTTTCTATTATTCGTAAAATAAAAATTGAATTTAAATATTCTTTTTTGCCTCTATCACACGTCATCTACCTTATTTATTCTATATAGTACCAGGCTGCCCATACAAACATCTGTTATTGCCTTCCTCCTTATTTGATCTCCCCTTTTTATGAATATTTCATGTTTTCTTTCAAAAATGATATTGAGGGTACGTACAGACACTTCTAGAGCCAGTTTTAATAATACAGACACCCCAAGACAAAAAGCTTATTTTTAGAATTTTCAAAATTAACATTCTAAAAACTGTTCATCCCAATAAAAAAGAAAAAACGCATAATTTCTTGTTTTGGGGAACTCCAGTCATTTGCATAAATGTAATATATTAAATGAAAGGCGCTATAAAAAGTGTCAATTAAAAGAAAACAATGATCCCGATACGAAGGGAATCGAACCTGGGAATAATGTATACTAGACGAACACTATCGCATCGAGCTACAAATACCAATGTCATAATGACTTTATTATTTCTTTAAAAAGATAACTTTAAGACAAAATAAATTAATACTAAATATGTAGTTAAAATAAATCTGCTCTGTCTATACATTTTCATTTACTTAAACTTCAAAATTGATACAGACTCTGCAATGCTAGTAATAAGTTAAATTAAATTCATCTTGGGCAAAGTCATACGTATAATTATTTTAATATTATATAATAAAAATGGATAGCCCCGATGGGAGATACATTCTGAACATTTTATACTCCCTTATGATAGATAAATGATAGATTTAACTTTAAGCACATGTATGTATACAAGTTCTTCATCTTGTTTTATATTTTGATACATAAATATTTTAAATTACATGTAAATAGAGTAATACATTTATACATGTTACTAAAATCTATGTTTCAATTACTTTGTCTACCTACTGTTTCATTCGGGTTTGTATGGTGTATCAGAGTGCTATTTCAAATTGTATTTATATTATAAAATTACTTCCCATTGCTTTAAACTTTGCCATACAATTATAGTTCAATATTTGTAACCGAATTGAACTAAATATTTTTATGAACATTTTCAATTGTTTAGAACTTAATAAGTGTGACTTCCATACCATATCACTCTTATTGTGAGTCCAGCAAACACAGCTCAAGCATTTCGTAAAAATTCTTAAATTTTCATTATCTAAATAAAAAAAATGTTTCCTTTGGTATTATTTGTTTTAAATGTAATTAATTCAATTTATCCTCATAAGTACAATAGAGCTTGTTTATAACGAAGCTAAAGTGATTAAAATATACAAAACTTTGGTATAATCAATAAATTGTTATCAGCGAGCTCGATTGTATGTTGGATACTATTGTCAGTCAATAAACATTTTAGTTCACACATGTTCAAATTAAAACATTTAGCCTGTCACTAGATAAGGTATTCAATCTAATGGCAAGGTATAGTTGGCATAGTTTTTACTGTTCAATACAATTTTTTTTAATGCGAAATAGCATTAATTGATGTTGAAAGAACACTGTTGACATTAAAAATGTTTCAAGATGACAGAAAGTCAACATTGTCAAACATGACATCAATCTGAAAACGTTTTCAAGCCCGTTGAAATAAAGGATAATATGCTATAATTGTGATCATTTAGACCAACAATACAGAGTTTTCAAATTTTTTCTGGTAAAAAAATCATCACAAAATAAAAGTATGCATAAGAGGCTATTTATGGCTCAATGATCAAGAAACCTAACAGTTTCAATCATTGTAGTAAAAAATAGGCGGAATGAAATTTTTGTGTTCATAATATCATTAGCCTCCCTTTTGGGGAGGGGTAAATTGCCAAACATAATTATCCATCGCAAGTTACCCTTCATTTTAAAGGACTTAAAAAAATCTTCTGATTGATACCAAAATTGACAATGTACCAACTCGGGGGTGTAATTTGCTTCACTGAAGGTCAAAATGACATCATAAACACAAAAATTGAATCGGCACTATTTTTCACTTCAATGATTTAAATTCTTAAGTTTTCTGATCATTAAGGCTCATACATAATTATGTTTTGTCATATGCTGGCATGTTAAAAAAATATAAAATTTTCTTTAAAGTCAAATTTTCAGTTGAATTTTAAGAAATTCTATCTAGTTCTAGATTTTATGTCAACAAAGTCGAAAAACTTGCTTTTCAAAACTGTTGCAAAACTTGATTTTCATGCCGCTTTCAATCAAGTAGTTTTACCTGAAGAGACAAAAAAATTATTTGCATTTACAACTCCCTATGGCAATTATCAATTTGAAAGACTGGTTTTTGGGCATGTAAGCTCTGCTCCAATTTTTCAACAAATTATGGACATCATTTTAGCGGACTTGAGAGGAAACTTACAAGAGAGGAAAACATACAAGCTTACATCGACGACATAAAAATCCCGGCTAACTCTTATTCAGAATTAATACACAAATTAAAATTAGTATTTGAGAAATTAAGGAAGTGGAACCTAACTTTGACACCCAGTAAATGTAAATTTTTTGTAGAAAAAGTAGCATATTTAGGATTTGAAATTAGCCAAAAGGGCATTACTCCTACTGATGAAAATATAAACAAAATCACTTCATTTCCAGTTCCAAAAACCTTAAGAAAGTTAAAAAGATTTTTAGGCATTTGTAATTTTTACAGAAACTCAATAAAAAATTATGCTCAATTAACCACGGTTTTTTCAGATTTAACAAGGAAAGATAATAAATTTAAATGGGATAATAAATGTGAGGAGGCGTTCCAGGAACTCCAAGAGTGTTTTTTCAAAAAACCGTTACTCATTCAGCCGGATTTTGACAAAGACTTTTATCTTAATATCAATGGCAGCATTCAGTCCATAGGAAGCGCTCTTTTACAGTACAGAGATGGAATTTTAAAACCTATTGCATATTTTAGCAGAAAATTGAGTATACAAGAGCAAAAGTACCCGGCCATGAAAATTGAGTTACTGGCTATGCACCAGGGAATGAAATTTTTTAGAAATTTTCTTTTCGGTCGAAAGTTTTTCGTGCTTTCTGATCATTTACCTTTGGGACAACATTTAAAAATACAGAACCCACCCAGTGTCTTGCAAAGGTGGCTTTAGAAATATCAGAATACGACTACGAATTTATTCACGTACCGAGTAAAGATAATTTATTAGCAGATTTCTTAAGTAGGGATGATTTTGAAGGTAAACAGACAGAACAGGATAAGGGAAAACAAAACTTTGAAAATCTAAGTGGAGAAATTAACCAGATAGAACAAATTAAGGCCGAGAACAAGGTGAAAAGAAATGGATATGTCAATGAGGATAGTATTTATATTGCACAGATAAACACGATAACAGAAATCCTGTCGTTAGAGAGAATTTTAGAAGAACAAATTAAAGACTCAAAATTAAAAATAATCAGAGAAAATTTACAAAATCGTAGTTATAATCAGGGTAAATATTATGACACATTATATATAGATGAAGAAACTAATTTATTAATGCACGTGGGAAACTGGAAGGACAGACCTTGGAGGGACAATTTGAATAAAACTATTGTAATACCCAGAAGTTTACAGAGAGAAATTTTAGCAATTACACACGTAACACATGACCGGCCGTCCAAATAGGTGCTCTTAGTCCCCTGGACGAGTCGGACGGTCTGGGTCTTCTACACGTAACACATGTTCCCGGTCGTCCATTTTGTTGCTCCAAGTCCTCTGGACGAGCCGGACGGCCTGGGGCTTTCACACGTAACACATGCAGGGATTGACAAAACATACAAATTATTATCGGATAGGTATTATTGGAATGGCATGTACAGTGACACACAAAATTTTATTATATCTTGCGAGCAGTGTAGAAAAAAAAGGAAAAAATCAGCCCGTTCCCCTGGGAAGAAATCCTATTCCTGATGGGCCAGTACAAATTTTATCTACGGATATTTGCGGACCTTTTCAAACAAGCACACAAAACAACAAGTACATATTATCGGTGGTAGACCATTTCTCGAAACACATACAAATGTTCCCTATCCCGGATATAACGGCCACTACGGTCGCTGATAGACTTTTAAATTATTTTATGAATTGGGGATGTCCTAGAACAGTGTTATCGGACGCAGGCTCTCAATTTACATCAAACATACACAAAATCATGACAGAAAAACTTGGAATAGTAGCTAGGATTGCGTCGGTACGTTCGCCATGGGTTAATGGTATCGTAGAGGTAACAAACAAACAGTTAAAACACACCTTAGCGACATTAGCGGAGAATTCTCCATACTGGGATACTGCAGTACAATGCCACGTAGCTGTTTACAACGCGACAGTACATTCAAGCACCAAAGAGAAACCAAACTTTCTTTTTTTTGGAAGAGACCTCCCAACTTTTTTTGAAACTAACGTCACCGAAAACACTCAAACAACATATCAGGATTTTATAGCAAGAAAAATCACAGTAATGAACAGCGCATTCAAAGAGGCAAATAAAAATTTAATTCTCGCGAAAGAACGGCAAGAAATACAACAGCTCCAAAGAGCTAAATTCAGGGATTTGGAAATCGGGTCGAGGGTCTTTATGGAAAATAACAACAATAGATTTAAAACGGGGAACCACACGGGACCTTATCGCGTAATTAATAGAATAAATAGATTTATATATGAAATAAAACTGTGTGACAAACCTAATTCTAAAACTATTAACCCTCTGAGTACCAAGGGCCCTTTTCCGCTCGTGCCTCAGAACCCCTAAGACGGCCGAACAGAGAATGGTCATTTCCGACCCCCTTGGAAGATAATGACGTTTGAGTAAACACACGCCTTTCCTCTTCTACGCGAATACCCTCAAAGAAGAGGGGAGGGTTAATAGGTTTCAGAAAAGGGTTGCTTGCTGTCAATGACTCTTTTGAGTGACATATTTTTAAAAAATCACTTGTTTGGCGAATGATTAGATAATATTTAACTTCGTATGTTTGACAATATATATTACTTAGGTTGGATTAAAATAAACCTATTTCTGAAGTTGTGTAGCAGGATATATATATATATATATATATATATATTAAATGTTTGTTTAGATTTCTGCACTTTTTGTAAACTAAAAATTATTTTCTTTTCTAAGTATATTATAGTATTTTTGAACTTATTTTGTTAGCTAAGTTTTTGGAAATGGGCTTGGGGACTCCCGATTTAATAGGGAATACGAGATTAAATATTGTTTAGACAATGTGTCCTAATGAACCAATGTAATTACTCTCGTTATGCGGAGGGATATGACTCACTTTACCACCTGTTACTACAATACCATTAGTTTTAGACAAGTATGCTCAGACCATATTTATAATTTGTAATTTTAATCAAAAATACTTTCTACATTTTTACTTCATACTATAATATTACAAATATATTGTTTTCTTGATTTTTGACAAGAAAGTATGTGTTAAAATCTTTTGGCATGTTTCCGATACTTTTGTTCCACCCTCAAACTCTTCCTTTCTATGCATGTGATGTGGGCAAAATAGCTCAAGAAGAATGCAAGTATTACTATGAAACATTTTGTATTCATACATTATGCAAAAAAAAAATAATAACTAGAAATAAATAAAATAATTCGCATGATTAGAATAAGAATGTTTTGGAATTTAAGAGTTTTAAGTTGCTATTGCTCACACACAAAAATAAATATGAATGCGTAATCCTTTAGGAATGCTCAATAGATGAGTTCACTATGAACTTAGCCGTTGCAGCCTCGGGTATCCTGACCTAAATGTTGAATGAAGATGATTACATGGCAGAACTGAATGTGTCAGTTCGCAAAATTCTGCGCATAATAAGTTTTTTAATGTCATTTTTTATTGTCAATTATTTCATGCTAGTGGGCGCGTAATAATCACGAAACCGGTTAATGGATGCTTTTATGTAATACAAACACTGTTTTAAAGATCATTCATAACCAGAATTGTTATGCTATATTCTTTGATGTGCACATGTTGTGATCGTATATTGATGTTTACTTATGATTATGGAAGGGGAGTGGTGTCCATACTATAGATTAAGAAATACACATTTTAATTTTCATTGAAAGGTTTATTAATTTTTTATCTAACATTTTATAATCCAAAATTCCCATTTTTTGAAAATTTCACAAACCACCTGATCCTGTAATACCTCTATTTGCTTGTAATTAAATGCTTATTTTCTCTGAACTTAGATTTTAGAGATGTTTTATTGTTTCAAATATTTAAATATTTATTTACGAATGCTTAAAATACAATCGTCGGAAAACTGTAACTTTTGGAAATAAAGTAATAAACATTCGTAGATGACGTTTCATATTTTTGAAATTTGTGAAAGGCGAAATTAATTTCATTTTAAAGTCGTAACTTTCCTCAATCGGAAAAGTTCCCATCAAAAGAACTAACATTATAATCCCCTTTATCTATATAGAGATAAAGGGGGTTTAGCACCGGGACTTATGGGATTTTAGCAGACTACAACTTACAGCCCCCCCCCCCCTCCCCAGGGCCCGCGCTAGGAATTTAAAACTGTTAGCCAACAAATTAGCCAAATTGAAAAATCATTAGCCAAATTACATGATTATTAGTCAAAGTTATCGTCGCCATCGGTGAAAAAATTTCTACTTTTAAGCCATAATGCAGCTAATAATAAATTTCATTCTAAACAAGATATAAAAATGGGTAGATTTCATTTTTTTAATCATTAAATAGGCTATTAGTAAATTAAACTTGTATTTACCAATGAAAGATCTCAATGAGTTACAAAAATGACAAATTTATTTTATAATTCACATAGTTTCATTATCATATAAACCAGGCAAGCGTCGAATTTTTGTACTATAACATCAATTTTCAAAAGCTGCCTTAAAGTTAAAATCTGGCAATCCATATCTGGCCCTTCACTATTTATAAGAATCAAGTCACTGAGATTTTTTACTCTGATGTTACTACTTAATCAAATTTACGTTCTGTTTACTAAAGCCTCTTTCAACGATGGATGTTGTTATAGGACATGTGAAACCAATTCTTGCTACATCCATAATATTTTTATATACAGTATCATCATTATATTTCTTAGGCACCAAAACTATCTAAGGGATAAATTTTTATGTTGGTTTTAAAATTCAGGCAGGCGTAAGGATCGTATAAAAACCACAAAGATGATGATGAAGATGAAACGAAAACAAGCCAGGCAGGCTTAAAAATTCGTAACAAAAAGATAAACTACGATTCAACTTATGACAAAAACAGAAAACAGCAAGTTGGCATCTGTGATAATATTCAGCAGTGACCTTTTTCAGTTGGTTTTAACTAAAATTAAATGCTTTTTTTTATTTACCGTATATACTCGCGTAAGTCGAGAAATTTGTGAAAAAAAAAAAACTTCAAAGTGTAGGAAGGGGGTCGATTTATATGCGGAGTCTAAAAAAAAAAAACGTACGTCTAAAAGTTATTTTTTCCCGTAAGACAATCGATCCTAAAACAATGCGGTAGTAACTACACAATCTCACACTTCTAATTTCTCTGCCCTCCAGATGCTCCGGACTACCATTGTATACGCATCATCAAAAAATATACATACATTTTCGTTCGATGTTTATCACTTATTTCTCTGTTTACGGCTGATCGTTTTCGACAAAAAATGGCTCTTTTCAGAAATAATTCTGTAACACGGATTGTTTAAAACTGTAATATAAGATTTTAAGTTGAATGTGTTTTTTTGTTTTGTTTATTGGAGAGTATCTAATAACTGTGTTGGGGGTTAACGGTTGTGCGATTCAGGATTAACAAAAAAAATCGGCTCACATAACGGACGGAATCCAGATAATGTTTTAATTACCGCGGTGGGTTAAGGACGCTTGAGAGACAGGAATGCGCTGTCTGCCGTCCGTTTTGAGGAGCAACGTGCTGGGAATTAAAGAATACCTGGAGCTTGTCACACGAGAACGAGCGTCCCCAAAACAGACGGGAGACAACGCTCGTATGTCATAGGCCTACTTGTCTGGAATCGAACTTTTATTCCAAATTAAATCGGACTTTTATTCCAAATTAAATAGGACTTTTATTCCATATTACTTCCCAAAAAAATATTTACGAAATTTTCACAGTTTCCAAAAAATCCTTCGCCATTTTTTTCGCCAAAGTATTTTTTTTATCGCCAATTTTGCGATCTTTTCGCATTTGGCGCATAGGCGAATGGCTAGTGCGGACCCTGCCTCCCAAACGAAAACAAATTACAGACCGTCTATTCCCTCAATGCTTTGACAAACATATTTAAAAAAAACTGTTTACCTTTACTTATCTGATTTATTGTTGTTGTTGAGACCCAAACCGTCCGGCCCACCAGAAAGGACTTGATTTATTGTGTCGGCATTTTAACTAACTGCATCCAGCATCCCAAGAAGCTCAGATATCGACTGAACTGACTTAAAAACAGCGGTGTAATTGATCCCCTGAATAAGTTGCTGTATGTTTTTGTACAAGATGGCTATATAAAGAAGGCTGGAGAACAATATGCATTGTTGTATATCCGTGGGCTAGGCAGGTTGCTTCCAGGGATATGGAAGTAATATATAGCCCTGGGTTGCTTCAACCAGTTTTTATGAGTCCGCTATATATTTCAAAAGAGTGTCATGCCCTGTCGGAAATAGACGACAGTCATTCATTGAGCATCTTGTGGAATGAGGTCCAAACTTGCGGCTGAATAATGATACACTTGTGCGACGCCTGTGATTGTAAAAATGTGTTTTCTCACGGCTCTGAACTTTGGTAAAGAAAGGGGAACCAAATTATAGAACGATTCAATCGGTGTTTTGCTTTACAAGGTACAAATAAAAGGAATACATCCCCTCCCTTTAAAATGTCTGAAAACCTCGGCTTTTTATGTTTCCTTCAAAAAATTTGTTCTTGTAGGATTTTTTAAATATATATAAATAATACTCGTAGTCCAAAATTTAAGGTTTTCTTGAAATTGTCTTTCTATATAGAATGTATTACTATATATGGTTCAAACGTGGAACAATGTATAATAACATGGTCTATACAGAAAAAGAATTATGTTAACTGCGCGCTATACATATAAATATTATTAAAATCATATATGTAGTCCGGATTTCGAAAAGGGGGATTACGATCGAAAGAATGGCATCGCTAAATTTTGGTTTTCAATTAACATAACTATTCCTCCAGATTGGGTAATGTGTGGTGTGTGTGTGTGTGTGGGGGGGGGGGGGGGGTATGACCCAAATTTCGTTTACCTACATCAGTGAAAATCAACCTTGCGGGTAAAATTAGAGGATTTAATTTTGGTTAAATTGAATACGTCTTTCTTAAATGTTATAGCGTGTTCTGTAAACAATTCGTGTTTCAGCTGAGAATCAAACCATCAAATTCTGGCTCGCTTGACAACTCTCTATCCTTTGAGCTACTGCGATCATTATCTTTCCTGATATATATTTAGTGGATAATAAATATAGCAGAAAATATAATAAATTGGAGTTTAGTAAATTTCTGATGAGTAACTTTTCTGATCCCTCTGCTCTTTCTGTACAGGATAGCATCATGTCCTTTGTAATTTTTCATTAATTGAAACATGCTGTCATATATCATAATAGTGTTCTGGGATTATTTCAAATTTCAATCTTATTTTGAATATCTTAGCCATCCAATGCATCAAACGTGTACGGGCCCTATTTTTAATTTCTCAACCATAATTCACCATTCTATTGCTGATCGAATGACACATTATCCATTGAGTTACGGAGACAATTGTGTTTCCTTCTATATTTTAAAGAAAATCTTACAGTTTAAATAATACTAATTCTAATAAATATTTTCATAAACGATTTACAACCAAAGAGTTATAATATTCAATTTCAATTAGTTTGTTACCTAGAACATCTCCGTGTAGAATGAATATTCCAGCTCATTTGATAGATTTAGTTTATAACAAGAAAGATCAATCATGCATAAGCATTGATTATGAAACACTTTCCAACTGAAATGCAATTTCATTTAAATATCTCTAAGATGTGATATATTCAGTGGTGATATCTTTTACATTATCACCGTACTACAGTAATTTATTATACTTAAATATTTAAAACTTCATCGAAATATAAATCGTCTGATTCTCTATGCAAAATAAATTAATATTTCATTCATATAACTTTTATTCCAGACTCCAGGGCTAAATAATTTTGCATGAAAAAAATCAGCAATTCTTATATAACTCACCTTATAATCGCTTGAAATATCTGCATTCTGCATAAGTTGAATGAATGAATGATATAAAGGTGGGTGGCTCCAGAAGAGCCTAGCACATCGACCAGAGGTCTATTGTACTACCCCAAAAAGTGAAGGTCCCTAAGAGAAGAGACCAGTAGCCGATGCAAACATAAGCAGGCACTTGACAGGAATGTCGTTCAGCTCCCAGGGTTCAATCACATGACGACCAATGTGTTCGAATCTGTGAGCAGAGTAGGCCTCACATTCACACAGAATGTGAGCTGCAGTTTCTTCGCTGTAATTGCAGCCTCTGCAAAGCGAATCTTTGGAGACACCCATAATATTAAGATGTCTCTTGAGAGTGCAGTGCCCAGTAAGGAGCCCAACAGCTCTCCTGATGCCAGTTCTACTGAGCCTGAAAAGTTCCTTTTGACGTGCACTAGGACAATTACAATTGAGAATTTTCGCTTGCCTTTGCCCTTTAGTGTCACGCCAGTTCTTGCATTGAAGCTTCCTGAAGATGTCAAAGACAATTCTTCTGATAAGATCATTGGGTATACCCAAGGCTGGCTCAGGGCCCACAAAAGGAGTATTAGAGCCTTTCCTAGCAAGTTCATCCGCCAATTCATTGCCAGGAATGCCCGAATGACCAGGCACCCAGTACAGAATGACACTATTATTACTAGCAATTTTACAGAGAGCTTTATAGCATTCCCAAACAAGGGAAGACGTCACAGTGAATTTCCCCAGAGCCATAAGAGCAGCCTGACTGTCAGAACAAATGAAAATCTGGCTATTCTCGTACTTTCTGTCATAGCAAATTCTACAACACATAAGAATGGCAAATACTTCAGCCTGAAAGACAGTAGCAAAATTGCCAAGCGGATAAGATAGCTTAGTGCCATCATCAGGGCAGCAGACTCCCGCACCAGTACTAGTGCCAATCTTCGAGCCATCAGTATACCATACAAAACAATTATGTTTATTGTAGGTTGGAGTCCTCTTCCAATCATCCCGCGAGGGGACAAGAATTTCATAAGGCTTATCAAACGTAAATTTGACGTGTATGCCATCAGGTGGCATACAGAAATAAGGATGCCTAGCAACATTACTGTTAAGTTCGCCCCAAGATAGATACCTTGAGTAATCTTTCCAGTGTTTCAGATATTTGAGTCTGTTCATGCAGATGAGTGCCTCTGCTTCAATACGCATATAAAGCGGATGCAAACCAAGTAAAAGTTCAAGAGATGCAGTAGGAGTGGTTTTCATGCATCCGGAGATTGCAATGCACACCATCCTTTGAAGCTTAACTAAATCAAGTTTAGCAGTTTCATTTCTAATTCTGGACCACCAAACAATGGATCCATAGGAAATGATAGGACAGACTATCATCGAGTAAATCCAATGAATAGCTCTGGGATTAAGGCCCCAGGTTTTCCCAATAGCATTCCTACAAGACCAGAAGATTCTTCTGGCTTTAGTTGTGCAGTAGTCCAAGTGTCTCTTCCAATTAAGTTCCTTGTCAAAGTAAATTCCCAAGAATTTAACCTCCTTGGAGCAAATAAGCTTCTGCCCAAATAAGCAAATATTTCCAAGATTAAGTATGCGTTTCCTTGTAAACGCAACTAAAGCAGTCTTCTGCGGATTAACCGTAAGACCTGCATTTTTACACCATGCTTCAACCCTCCTAAGAGCAGTAGACATCATGTCAGAGACAGTGTTGCCAAATTTGCCCCTGGCAACGATGACAACATCATCAGCATATCCAATGCAAGAAACACCAGAGACATCAATGCTATCCAGAAGAGAATCCACAACAAGACACCAAAGAATTGGTGAGAGCACACCCCCTTGTGGACAGCCCGAAAGTGCATGCACAGTCATACTTTCTCCAAGTAAAGATGCACAGATATACCTGTTAGATAGCAGGTTCTTAATCCAATAAGATATCGTGGTATCAACACCTCTTCTGTTGAGAGCAACAAGAATGGTGTCAATGGGTACTTTATCGAAGGCACCTTCAATGTCAAGAAAGGTAGCAAGAGCAATTTCCTTGGCATTGAGATTTCTCTCTAAAATAAAGGAGAGACTGTAAAGAGCAGTGTCCGTAGATTTGCCCGGTTGATAGGCATGTTGAGAACTAGACAAGGGCTTAGAGGCCAGAATCACTTCCCTTAAATACCTATCGATAAGTTTTTCAATAGTCTTAAGCAGAAAAGACGTAAGGCTGATAGGCCTAAAAGATTTGGCCTCATAGTAATTGTCCTTTCCAATTTTTGGAATGAAGATTACCCTAGTATGCCTCCACGCATTTGGTATATAACCAAGGGCAATACAAGCACTGTAGATGTTGCAGAGAATAGGAGCAAGCATCTCTATTCCCTCCTGGAGAAGAATAGGAATGATGCCATCAGTTCCCGGAGTTTTATAGGGTTTATGGGAATTAATTGCCCATTTAACCCTATCAAGAGTAACAATGCTCCTAGCAATACCCCAGCTATTGTCGTCAGACAAGGTGGAGCAAGCAATTCCACTGTCATTCTGAACAACAGGATGAGAAACCGGAAAGTGAACTCTGAAGAGCTCACTAAGAGTCTCCTCACCAGTGACAGTAAAGTCACCATTGGGCTTCTTAACAGTGTTAAGTTTACAATTTCTGTCTCTAGCCATCAACTTAACAAGTTTTGCAACGGCAGGAGTATCATTAATACCTTCACAGTATGTTCTCCAAGAATTTTTCTTGGCATCCCTAACTGCTTTATTATAAGTGGTGAGGGCAGATTTATAAGTCTGCCAATCACCATTCTTCTTGGCTCTATTAAAGAGCTTTCTGCATTTCCCACGCAACCGGCTGAGCTCACTAGTCCACCAAGGAACAGTCCTTGGGGAGTCAGCTATGGTGGTTCTGCAGTTTTTATAAAAGGCGCCGATGATGGCCTGTTGCACAAAGTCAACAGCCAGATCCACGCTTTCAGTAGAGGAATACTCACCAATGTGTTTCACCAAATTGGCCCTAAGGTCTTCTTTGTAGGAACCCCAATTCGTCTTCCTAGGGTTCCTACCTTTGTCCTCTAAAACAGTTACAGGACCTTTAACAAAAAAAGAAATTAATTGATGGTCAGACAAAGATATATCATCTGAAACCCTCCAATCAATTACGGACTCAAAAGCAGAACTATTACGTTTTAAGGTCACAAAGGTAGGAGTATTACCCTTATTAAGTAAATAGAGCTTATGAAGAAGGATCTGATCCAAAAGATCATCACCCCTGTGGTTACAATTACTACTACCCCAAATAGTATTATGGGCATTTGCATCGCAACCAATGATCATTTTTTTACCATTGCAGTACTCAGTAAGATTAATAATGACCTTAGAGAGAGTTTCCTTATCTTCATAAGGAAGATAGGCAGAAGCAAAGATGTAATCCATCATATGTTCGTCCGTTTTAAGTTTCACATTGATAGCAACATTGTCACCATCAAGGAATTTAATCAGATGAACAGCATTGAGCTTGTTGCTAACAGCAATACAGGCTCTGGGTCTGGTACAGGATGTGTCATAAAAGACACTAAATCCTTTGATCCCTAGACCCAAAATCTTTCCATTACAGGTCCAGGGTTCTTGGATAAGAGCAATATCAGCTCTACCATTGAAAAGCCTTTTGCTAAGAATAGCAGAGGCAGATCGACTGTGATGCAGATTAATTTGCACAACCTTAAGACAGCCCATAAACAAAAAGAAGAAAAGGGCACCGAAAGACTAGGAGAAAGAAATTCACCTAGTATCATGACAATGATCAGCATCCAGCATGATATCATTGTCAAAATCCTTCATGCGTTTTTCCAACTCATCATCCGAGATCGGAGGGTTAGCATGAAGTGTAACATCTGAACCAGAAGCAATTTCTAGTTCGTTAAGTCTAGGTATCATAGTCTCAAGACTACCAATACTTACCTGAGAGGAGGTCGCCCGTTCTGCTGGCTGTTCCTCCATCTCCATCTTCCCCTTAGGCTTTTCGTTTGGATCACGAAGAATCTTAAAGACTCCACGGTCCAAACCGGTGAATGCACCAAGGTCAGCTTTGCGAATCGCATCCGCAGCCTCCGAATCCACCTCGAAGATCCATCTTACAGAGTGGGGTTCCACAAAGTTTTGCAGAACACGCCACTCCTCAGACTTCAACTCCGGGTTGAAACGGTTCAGCCGTTTCAGCAAGACGCTCGGCTCCTTTGTGTACACATCCCTGGTTTTAAATGCCACCTTGACAGGTTTGGGAAGGTCATTAGCACTCAAAACCATAAGTGCCTCTCCCAGAACCTGACTGTTGTTATGGAAGGTTCTCTTGACCCATTCCACAGTATTTGCATCATTGCAATGAAGAATCACAGCTCCAGCGTTTGAGCTGAAGAGATGAATCTTCGGAAGTTGCTCACCAGTTGAGATCTCATCTATTTTACCGAGAGTCACCAACTGGATGTTATCAACCTCCTCCTTGCTCAGCTTGCTAGAAGGGAAGGACTTTTTGACGATGGCCATCTTAATAACCTGGACCGCTTGGGCGTATGTTCCAGGTTTGATGTCCGTCCTCGATCTCTTCTTGTCGATAAGATCTCTTGGAGAAGGTGTGGCTCCTGTCGACCTAGGTCGTTTGGTGCCTCCAACTTTCTCTGCGGCAGTGCCGGCCTTAACAGGCTCCTGGTTCAACTGCCTAGGCGTGCGCCTCCTCCTGCGCCTCTGTGCTTTGGTGAGTATACCCTGCGTCACAGCCGTGGTTTCAGTGTGTCGGTCACCAAAGTTCGCGACTCCACTTCCTTCCACAGCCGGACTGCAGGCTTCCTCCTTTTTTCCATGATCCAACCCCAGAGGGGTTGTTTCAATGGTTGATTGGGAAACATCCGAAGATGTGCCCAATCCTTTCAACACTTCCTCATCTACATCGTCGCAACACGGAGAATCAGGAAAACTCGAAAGAGCCCAATCTGATTTCTCCATGCTGTAACCATAAGATAGGAAAAGGAACCACGGATTACTTCCAGTTCGATCGAGGCCCCCGCTAGGCCTCGTCTCCCCACACTTTTCTAACGTGAAAAGTGTAACCGCCGGAGTCATTCGCAAAGCTAGATGATAAGGAGCGGGTCATAACGTGCACCAGGTACACAGGGCCCAGGGATCAGCAAGGATCCAAGGGGGATTTCTCGATATGAAACGCTCCCCACCATCCAACCAACGCAACCAAGGGACTCGACCTCTGGAACCGTTTACTGCAAACGTTTCTTGAAAGCAATACTACAGATGCACGCCGCTTCGCCCTTTTCGCCACACAACCACCTGGTCCCGTTCCCGAGCCCAAACGGTATACCTTACAGCAGAGGCCGAAGAGTGGTACTAAGGCCCATAAGGTAGAAGTGAAGTTTACTAGGGGCTTGGCATTGATGCAATCTGCAGCTAGAAGAAGAAGTTTGCTCGGGTACCTCGGGATAGCAACACCCGTGTCCACAAAAGAAATGGATCCCTGAGGATTTTACAGAGTGGGACTGGTGTCTCACTTCCAACCCCCAACCTGGAGGACCAGGATGTCTTATTTAGTCGGGAGCCTCACCTTTGACCTGTCCGGCATGGGAGACCCTACCAGTAGCAAAAAGCTACCGCCGGCATAGCTCTCAGGATCATTGGAACACACAAGCCCCACCACCGCGACAAGGCATAGACATCATTCAGTGGGGTTCTGCATAAGTTAAAATTAGGCTTCGTTGTAGAAATAATAAGAGTTAAGGGATTATTTAAAATCACAACTATTGTAATTGCGTAGGCACGGATGGACCGAATTTCATAAAATTTGGTAGGTAAGATTTTTGTGGAAAACCCTGATGCTCATTAGATTTTAGTAAGATTCGTAATAAAAGAATCTGCCTTCTTTGCGAAATGGCAGGCAAAAATTGCCTTTATCAACTCTAGCTAAAAGCTAATGGACAAAATTTAACAAAATTTGGTATATAAATCACTTGTAGGTTATTCTGGTACGATTCGGGAAAAAGGAACGGGCTGTTTTTGCGAAGTGGCCCGCAAAAATCGTTAATTCTGAAAAAAGAATAAGACTAACCGTTCTTGAGATATTTTAGTTTTTTTGCGTTTTCGCTACTCCACCTTTGAGAATAAGTCCAGCTATCAAATGGGAACCAAATTTAAGTTTAACGTGCAAATTCAGTGTCATTTAAAATACTTATGGGTGTTATTTTGTGATTCAATGATTCGTAGAATTCTCAATGATTCATAGAAGTGAATGGGGATTATTTGTAGGCCATTTCGAAAAAAAAATGTAGGATCTATATTTGAGGATCCACCAAATTTTTGTAGAATAAAATGTTCTACAAATTTAAGCTGTGTACCAAATTTCAACTCTCTAGGACTCTAGGACATAGGAAAGTGCATTAAAGCATTAAAAATGCCATCAAATAAGTATAAAATGACAGACAGACAGACGACTATCAATCATGAAGAGTTATATAAAATTTAAAAAAAATTGAAAAATTGTTATCTGCCATATTTATTTTTAAATGTGAAATCTCTTTTATATACAAAATAATAAAACTCTTGGAAAGATATTTATTATAAAATATATCTCTTTTTTATTTCTGGGGGATATAGCAAGAGTCAGAATTTAATTGAATTTGTTTTTCTCCCTATATTAAATAATTTTTATTTAAAAAACTACCTAACATATTTTACTGAAATTTTTTTTATATATTTTATGGGATAATTTGAATATTTTCTAAAACTTTCAAAGCAATTTGTGAATTTTAAATTCGCTTAAAAAATGTTTGAAGAATTACTTCCTATAGGGTTCAATGTATTTCATTTTTTCAACCCGAGTTCAATTCAAAACTAATTGGGTGATATTAATCATTTATATATACATATTCCCATAGGTCCCACTGACCGTCTGAACAACATACTAAAATTTCATTTTGATAAAGTCATTTTTACGGCAGTTATCGTGCTAACAGACAGACAGACAAACAGAATGAACAAAGTCATAAACACTTTTCAACTATGTTGTAAAGTGTTAATAAAAATGGTTGCATTTTTGTGAATATCGCAGTTATTATAAGAAGACTACAGTATATGTTTCTACCTTATTTTGAGCTATTCCTTATTTAGGTGTCTCTTAATATAAGTTTGTTGCTATGTATGTTATAAGTGATTGGGTATTTATAAAAGAAACGATTTATAATACCCTTTGCATTATATTTTTTGCCCTGAAAATGGCCTATAAAAATTCATATTTTGTTCTAAAAAGAACAGTTTTGTCCTGAAAAGGACATTTTTTGCAAACATAGCAATGCTCAAGCAACCTTTCTCATTTTTATGGCCCTAAAAAGGACCTTTTATATTTAAATTATTTTGCTTTGAAAAGAACAGTTTGGTTTGCCCTAAAAAGAACAGTTTTTTGTCCTGAAAAGGACATTTTTGAAATGATAGCTAAGGAGAGAGAGGCAGTGAAATATTTTCTGGGAAACAGTTCTTGCATAAGCAAATCTTGCATATACTGCACTCCCACGAACTTTCGATTCTTCCCCCAGAATTCGTTTTCCTTTCATTTTGTCTGCAGACAACACAAGTGCGTTTACGACCACTTATTTTTCGCCTCTTATGTGCATGAGGAGAGGGAGATGTAGTACTATTATAAGGTCGCTTACGACTATGTTTTCCTAATTCTGTAGAAAGCTCCTCAATTAATGATAATTTGAATTCCAAAAGATGCATGTACTTCTTGGGTGCCGGATAATTTGAAGTCGAGTATATAATATGAGCGTTATTGACAGCAGTGTCAAATAAAAATGAAAATATGTACATCCACCATTTCGAGGATTTTCTTGATTGTGTGTAGTATTTTCGACGTTGATCTGCTAGGTCAACGCCGCCCATATATTTATTATACATCGCAAAGGACAAAGGACAAGGAACGGATAGCTTTTCAGCGCCTTTTCGCCGTGCTACATGGCAAGACTCATTTTTTGCAACAGTAGATACCATAAATATTTGTTTTTTATCCAGCCAGGTTGTGCAAAGCATATTTAGATATTCAATACATTGCAGTGATTTACTTTCATTACATGACGATAATTTCAAGGTTTTGAGGTCATTTGGAATTTTTTTTCTATTGGTCATTACAGTTCCACCAGCCATCATTCCGGATTTATATAAATCTATGACCAGTTTTATGCTGGTAAAAAATCTATCAAAATAAATATCATGACCTTTACTTTTCAAGCTGTTTACCAAATGAAAAACGACATCGTATCCAAGGCCTTTCCCTGATCTGTGAATGCTGTCATTTTTTCCACAATAAACATTAAAATTTAGTGTATAACCTAATTGGGGTGTACACATCATCCAGATCTTTGCCTCTTTTATCAGGTTTTAATGGCATGTACTGCACAATTCCAAGTTTTCCTTTAAATTTTACCAAAGCTTCATCGATGGAGATCTGCTTATAAGGAGTAAAATACTTGGTAAATGTATGCTGCAAATGAGAAATTAAAGGTTGAAGCTTTTGAATTACAATGAAATTTTCTTCACCTCTTTTCTTCTCAGATTCCCTGTCAGATACATGAAAATAATGTTTTATTTTGAGAAATCTGTTTCTGCCAAGAAGTTTTTTCACCATGTCATTTCCTAAAATTGGGCTTGAAGACCAATAATCTTTAATTCTTGGTAATTTATTAATACTCATGATCATCAAAATGGTGAAAAATGCCCATAACTCGTTTATATGGCTAATAGGCACCCAAGAAGAATCTTCTTCCTCGCTCTTTTGCACAAAAATCTGCATATTTGTTGGTATTTAACAGAATTGTTTCTACAGCTTCGTCTGTGTAAAATAATTTTAAAAATTGCAATGGACTAGCACCGGGTGATAAATCATGGACAGGTCCAGAACGGCAAGTAAATGCAGGGAATTCCATTTTTGTATTATCTATATCCATTGTCCAATTAAGTTCCTCATTTTCATCCATCATAACAGTCTCAATTTCTTTTTCTTCTTCATTAATGGAAAATTCAAGATTGTTTTCATCTGTCTTACTCTCATCCCAGCCATCATCTTCCAATTCAATGCAATCCGATTCATCAGTATCATTGAATAAGATTGCATCTATCTCATCCTGAGTTAAAGTTTTGTGAAACCGCCTCATTTCAGAATACGAAAAACAAACGAATAAAAGTAAAGTATCAAAAAAAGAAACGTAGTCGTCAAGAAAGTCTATCAAACTGATAAATATTACACCTGACACTTAACTCCAGTCCCTGTATTTCGCCAGATAAGGAGCCAAAACTAAAGACCTGTCGCCAAAGTACTTAGGGGTAGAATGAATGACAGATAGCCTCTTCCCCTTTGTCGGCGTTTTGAAGTCCAACCTCCCACCTTGAAAATGGGGGTCAGAATATCTTTCGACCGTTTGCGGTCCTTTGCTTGTAGGGCCTCTTTGGCCGCTTCGGTACTCAAAGGGTTAAAGCACACATAAATAGACTTCGAACTTTGCCTGAGCGAAAGCCACACCTAAAAGAGCCGAGCATAAACAAATGTAATTCACCTCTTCTCCCCACTCCTAAAATCGCGCAACAAAACACAGAACCAAAACCGGAACTAAAGGGCGAAGGATGTCAAAATGAGAATATTCCGCTTTTCATTTGGGAGGAGGAGATAACAAACGAGTCAAAGCATCCTCACAAAAACAAACTTACAGGCGCGAAACCTGTTGCAGGAGAAGTACAAGGTGAAAATACACACAGCGCACCCGAGAACGCAATCATCCCTCCAGAAGACTCTCCGAACGCAAACATTCTTTCAGCACGGGGGGACTCAGACAGACATAGCATGCTAGAACCGCAGGAGAATTTGGAACATACAGAACAGGGAGACTGTACACAAATTGAAGGAAACAATGATAAAGTGGCGGAAGAAATGGAACGAGATGCACAAGAGGGACCAACACAAGTAGATGGGGGTTGTATACAGATGGAAAAGGGAATCGCTCAGGGGAAGGATGAATCGACACAAAATTTACAGGGGGAAAGTATAGATAGAGGAATTCGGTTACGCACAGTGCTTCTGCCAACACCGGAAAGGTCCAAACACAACTATGCGCTGAGATCTTTAAAGAATTTAAATTTAAATTGATACATTTAAATCACGGAATGAATATAAACATAGGTAAGAATGCGGGCAAAGCTTAATTCAAATTTTGGAAAGATAAATAACAGAGAAGACACTTCGTCATACTTCGTTTGAAAGCAAAAAGGGGGGGGGGGAATTGTTACAAAATGCATAAGAACTATCGTTGTAAGACAAAAGTAATTTTAAGAATGCTAGGCTACAGATGTGGGTATATTAAATTCAAACTTTAAGAGCATAAATAGCAGAGAAATCAAATTACAATTTGTTGAGAAAAAATAAAAGGGGGGGGGGGGGACATTGTTAGAACTCTATAAAAAGTCCTTATAACTCTATAAAAAGATGATTTTTTTTTAAGAGAATTGTAAATTCCAGTCAGTAAAATTTAATTGGGTAAGATAATAAGGAATATCAAATAAAGGGATATTTTGAATTTTTAAAGACAGTTTTAAAAGAAAAGTGAAATCTTTTAACAAAAATAAACTTTCTCTTCGCGCCCTTTATTTAATTAGCGGACTGATCAACCCTTGTTAGATGAATACGCGAGAGGAAATAGGAAATTGTTGTTTGAATAATTAGATAATTGGTAATTAAAAATAAAAATTGTAATTTAAATAAAGAAATAACTGGTAATTAAAAATAAAAATTGTAATTTAAATAAATAAATAATTGGTAATTAAAAATAGGAAATTGTAGTTTGAATAATTAGATAATTGGTAATTAAAAATAAAAATTGTAATTTAAATAAAGAAATAACTGGTAATTAATTAAAAATAAAAATTGTAATTTAAATAAAGAAATAACTGGTAATTAAAAATAAAAATTGTAATTTAAATAAATAAATAATTGGTAATTAAAAATAGGAAATTATAGTTTGAATAATTAGATAATTGGTAATTAAAAATAAAAATTGTAATTTAAATAAATAAATAAGTGGTAATAAAAAATAAAAATTGTAATTTAAATAAATAAATAATTGGTAAATAAAAAAATAATATAAAAAAAAAGGGAGAAAATAGATAATTTTAATGAAAATATATACGCAAATTATAATTTAAAATGAATAGGTAATGTTAATATAAATATACGCAAATGGGAGTTTAAATCAATAATGAGAAAAAAAAATGAAAAAAAAAGCGTTTTGGCAGGTATTAAATAGAGGTCTACACATATATTTTGAGAGAAACGAACTTTCGAAGGGAACGCTAGACAACGGAGGTTTTGGATTTAGGTACTCTTAACGGGAATAAACAAGGTATATAAATAAAATACAATGTAAGAACAAAAGGGACACTAACCGTTCTTTTTTAATAATAATCCGTGGGTAATCCAGAGAGGAGGGCTTGTAATCCACGAGACGGTAATCCATTGGGAACACATAGAGCATGTACACTGCACACCTACACAACTCAAATCAACTGTGGCCAACATAGCGGATGGAGAGTTTGACCATTTTCAAAAAAACGACATCTTCAAAAAATTTGTACAGCTAATTGGGTATAGGACCCCACACGAAGAGATGCCCTTATTAGCCGCAGGTCAGAAGGGGGAGCTCGTCCAGGAGAATGACACAATAGCCAAGGACAGTGCGACCTTGTGTCCAGGGATTAGATTTTCAGTTGAACAGGGAATTCAGAGACTGAAATAAATGATATACAAATTTTCGAAATTGAAAAGAGGAAAAGGAGAGGTGGATGAATTCGATAGATTTTATATAAAGGGATTTCAATATAGTTAGAAGGAATATGAAAAGAAAATGTACATTTTTGTATTCAAGTATGGGATTTGAATTGAGTTAGATGATATTTGAGAGAAAATTTGTAATTATGTATGCAATGATAGAATTTCAGTGAGTTATAAGAATTACGGAGAAATTTAAATACGGTTTCATTAGGTGGGAAAGTGAATAATTTAATGAATTCGGGAAATTGTGTATCCAAGTATGGGATTTGGATTGAACCAGGTGATATATGAAAGAAAATGTATAATTATGTATACTATAATATAGAATCACAGTGGGTTAATAAGAGTTTGAGTAGGATGGTAATTGAATGATTGCATGGGTTTTTCTTTCATCTCAGAGAAATGATGTAGGAAAATTTTAAAATATTGTGCGGAAATTTCGGAGTGTGTATAAGTTTTATTTTGGTAGTATTTGAGAGAATAGTGTAATTGTTTAAGTATTATTATAAGTACGTACATGAGTTATATTTATGGCATGTTCGGTGGAAAACACATGATGAAGTGAGAAATATATATATAAAATAAGAGTGGTGAGGTATAATGTATAGAGAGTGTAAGAATTTGAATATTTTAAGTTTGAGTAAGGTATCAAATTTAAATGGATAGAATGAAAAAAAATGTATAAAATATAAGGCAGAGAAATGTAAAATATATAAATTGTAGGAATTTGAAGAATTTAAGTTTGAATAGAGTAACAAATTTAAATAAGAAATGTATATATATAATGTGGAAGGATATAAAATATATAAATTGTAGGAATTTAAAGAATTTAAGTTTAAGTAGAGTAACAAATTTAAATAAAAATGTATATATAAAATGGAAGGATACAAAGTATATAAATGGTAGGAATTTGAATGGGGTAATTTTGAGGATGTTACCAAATTTAAATGGGTTTTGAGAGAAAAAAAATAGTTCTTTTTTTTTATAACGTTTCTTGTGCAGAGTGCCAAATTAAAATAGGGATAGTGAATTTTATAAAGTATACTTAGGAGAGTTTTAAGAGAGGAGAGTATTTTATTAAGCCTGAGTGTAATTTATGTGTATTGATTGGCCTAATCAAAACATGAAACAGCGTACAGATCCAGTTGCCCAACGATTCTCAAATGGTCAGCAATTCCTGTTGATCAGCGATTCCGGTTGCTCAACAATTCCTGGTGTACAAACATTCTCAATTGGTCAGCGACTTCAGTTCAGCGAATTCCAGTTAGACAGCGGTCCAGTTCTTCAACGAGTCCCAGCAGTGGAGCGATTTACAGTTCAGCGGTTTCCAATTGTGCAGTGATATCGGTATATATTTCAAAGGAGAGATATTTTACACTTTTTCCGAAAAGGTACGGCCAAGGTTGTGATGCTACAAAAAAATGATTCCACCATAACTACGAGGGGACAAAGTGCTATTATTAGGGGCCATACGTGTTAGCCCCTGATTCCAACAATTATCCAATTGACAGTCAAAGTGATTTTGGTTATCATATGTGAACAATTTTGTAGATATACACGTTGAACCTGTGTTGAACTATAACAAAAGACGTATCAACAGTGGACGAACTTGTGCTTACATGAATAAACTTTCAATCGATATTAAGTACAGCTGAACGACACAGATATCGTCATTTGCAGACACATTGAGAATTGTATTTTTATATAGTATTTTCGTGTTCTTTTAATGGCATGTAATAGTAGTGTATATGATAATATGAATTGTGTATATGTGTATATAGTGTATTTTTACAGAAGATACAGATGAGAGCAAGACAAGTTGTTGGACTACACAGTGGACACGCCTGCAGTAACTATGAGCTGGACACTTTGTAATTGGCTTTTTTCCCACCAAATTTTGGGGGGGGAAGAAGGGTAATTGTTATATTGTAATTTTGCAATACCAATATAACATTGCTCTTTTGAAAGAGAAAGTAGACCTAAGAAGACGGTCCCTCATGCAGTGAGGCAATAAGTATAATGCTCCCTCTAACGCAGCTGAACCGGACATGGTTTCGAAAAAGAGAGGGGGCTTCTGAAGTTCATGTTAGCATTAGGTGCTGTGACAAATGGAAGAGGTTGAACTTCATGACCCGAGAGGTCAATTCATATCACTTAGACCATGGAAAAATTCGCGTAAGAACTTTCAACGATTTAAAACAGGAGACTTAATATCTTATATTTCAGGGGGGGGGCCTTGACCAATAATATAGCTGAAGGGCGTAGCTGGTAACTTACTTGGCCAATTATGGACAGGGGCGCCTTGTAAAGGGGGAAGAGACAGAGAGCAACTTTGCACTTTAAAATTTTGAAATCGAGGACTTGAATTTTGGCGGTGAAAAGGGACGGTCGCGAGTGCGACGGGAGAAAAGCGAACTCAGCAGAGCGGTGCAACCACGAACGAGCCGACAAGTCCGGGGTACTTCGATGATGGCAGAGGTAGGACCTTTCTATACATATTTTTACACGAAAGCTTTTTTTTTACTCTCTGATCCCTAAATAAGGTTAACCTGGGCCAATAAGACAATGGCATGTAAGATTAGTCCCTTAATGTACATTAATAGGTTTATAATTGTAAAACTCATATTTTGATAATTGAATCAAAGGAATTTATATACCGTAATGTATTATACTAAGGATGGTAGTATGTGAATTACAGATGTTAGAAATGCTAAATGAGGTTTTATCTTAATAAATATTTTTTTGTTATTGTTCTTAAATTAAGTCTCTTCATTTTAATTACTTGTATCATGTATTTTTTTACTTACTCCACTTTACGTGATCGGCCTACTTAGCGTCTTTACTAGACGTGTGGTTTTCCACATACCAGGCTTCTCTTTACACAGTACACCACCACTACTGAAATTGCATAATGTAAAACGGTTTTTCTCTTAATCGCCACAAGTTTTCTTATTTAACACATTTTAGGATTATTATTATCACCCTGCCAACATTACAAGTACTTATTTCATTGTGGAAAACTTTTATTTAAAAACATTATTCTATACTAGAATACTCCCTATACTAGACGAACAATATCATATTGAATTACAAATACCAGTATCTTAACAACTTTATTATTTCTTTAAAAAGATGACTTTAAGATAAAATTAAATTAATACTAAATAATACAAGTAAAACATTTACCCTTCCTTATCCATTTCTTTGCTCATTCGATTTTTCTACATAAATATCTATTACTTCAAACAAAAATGTATTAAACATTATTAACTACACTATGTATTAAAATTAAATATTAATGTTTCACAAAAACGCTAATATTTCCTTAACAAAAACGCCAAAATTATTTTTGACGTAATTAAAATCAAAATGTTTGCTTTAAATCAATTTAATTGTCAGTTTTAAAAATCATTCGCTATTTCCTCCTAAAAGGATTGTTTCACTTGTTCAAAAAACTTCTTCAAAATAACAAAACAATTTCAGTGATTTCACTTCACCAAACATGATTTTATTTTGAAATACAAAAAATGCTTGTATAGCTTTAATAATTCTGCAAATAAAACTATCCATCGTCAATCGAACTATATTCCAAAACCATCTAATGAGTAATAACTACTATCATTTGAATAGAAATTAGTAAAACTACCGCTTAATCCGAATGAATCCTATTGCCATGGCCGATATCATTACTATATTACAATTACAATCGTCTAAATTCATTCGAATACTTTTAAAACACTACTATGAAAAACAGTAACTAGTTCCGAACGAATACTATCGCCATTGCCGATAGCATAGCCGATAGCATTACTACAATAAATAGTACAATCGTCCAAAATCATTCGAATACTTTTAAAACTATTGCCATGGCCGATAGCATGCATTACTACAAAAAATAGTACAATCGTGTAAATTCATTTGAATACTTTTAAAACTATCGTATTGCTAAAAGATCTTCGCTGTGATTGGCCAAAAAGCATTTGAATAGTTTTTGCAACTATCGAGACTATCGACTGATTTGAAACTATCGAGATGTTCGATTATTTCATTCGAATGAATCCCATCACTAGTTACACATTCAACTTGATGTAAAATGTGCATATTTGTATGCGAAATTAAATGAGAAAATCTTTATGTACCAGTCTCCTGGATTTTTTGATAAAAATAAGAATAATTATGTTTGTCTATTAAATAAAACCATATATGGTTTACATTAAAGTGGTCGAGAGTGGTACTTAGAACTTGATCATGTTCTCAGAAAGCTGAACTTTGTTAAATTGAATTGGTGTAATTGTGCTTATATTTATAGTAACAATGCCTTGTTGATTGTTTATGTTGATGACATAGTATTTGCTAAAGATCAAAATAATACAAAACATTACTTCACTTTTAAAATCTAAATTTGTTATTAAAGTCTTGGGAAAAATACTAGGTATTGCTACTAGGTATTGAGTTTGAGGAAAACCAGCATAACTATGTTATTCATCAAAACCAATACATTAGAAAAATTTGTGAAAAATTTTCAAATTTCAAATACCCAATATCAAGTTTGCCAATATCCAAAGGCATTATACTTAGCAAAGCAGATTGTTCTGCTAATCAATTTGAAACTAAACAAATGAAAAAACTATCCTACAGGAATTTATTAGGATGTCTTTCATTTCTTGGTAGTAGAACTAGACCCAATATTTGCTATGTAGTAATCCTTTTGCAATTTCAAGAAAACCTAGGTATAAACCCTTTTGGGATGGCGGCATTCCAAAATTACCGTGACTCGAAGGACGGAGCTCCCAAAGGATGGCTAATTTGTTGTGCTACGCCCAACTCTCGAAATAAATTCACTAAAAATCACCTCTTCAACACAGAAATCTACTTTTTTCAGAAATAATAGAAATACTTATTTTCTATTTGATGTATATTTTTCATACGAATTGCAATGCAAAATACTCGTTAGTTGCTTTTACTATGAATTCTACTATTCATCATCGAAAAATTTGCTAAAAAAATTAATTTCCTTATCTAAATTAGGTGGCATAATATTGTTATTGCCCAGGTAGCACGATCTGGATTAAAAACGTTGCAAACTTGTTGCTATCTCGTTTGGTTACAAATATTGCGATTTAAAAACTATTTTAAGACGAATTATGCATTACGTTGCAAAATGGATAATATATTTAATTTTTAAATCATTTTAATGATGATGCATTTATCTGAAAAGTTTTATCTTCATTATTTGCAACAAATTTTTTTAATGAATATCTCCAAACAATCCATTTTTCTAACGAATATTTCCAATCAATCCATATTTTCAACGAATATCTCCATACAATCCATTTTTCTAATGAATATCTCCAATCAATCCATATTTTCAGCGAATTTCTCCTTCTCCCTATTTTCATCTGAAAACTTATCGAGTGTTAAATTTTGTAATAAGTACAGCGTAAAACAAATTGTATTCTTAGAGTTTATGATGTTTAATGGGTTTTTTTTGTTTCAAAAGTTTTCAATATTAAATTTGCATTTTTATACATATTGTTATTTTTATTTAGTTTAAATTTGTTAAAATTTTAAAGTTTAATTTTCCAACAGATGATAAATTTTAAAAATCAAATTACCATTGATATTCATGGCTTTGAATATTCATATTTTAGTTCTTTATCATCGAATAAAAATTGTATGACTTCTGCTAAATATGTACTTGGGGGGGGGGGGGGGGGATTTACCTGTTTTTTCTATTCTGACCAACACTCAGAAGTAAAATTACTATGAAATAGACAAATGCGAAATTTTAGACCAATAAACATAATACATAAACTTAGGCGTAGTCGAAATGAGGGAAGGCGATCGACAATCAAGTACTTTCGATAGTGATAAATATTTTCAGCTAATGAGGAAAATATGACCTTATTAAGTCAAAGAGTGGGTGTAGAGGGATTAGGAGATTATCACTCTTCTTACTTTTGTACAGTACATGAAGAAAATGCTCAAAATAAATTTAATGACTGACAATTGTGTCTGTATATCAACTTTATGTATAAATTTGATATTTCCTTTTTAAATAGTTAAACTACTTTTCTCCTGTATTTCATTATGTCCTAATCTAAATTTGACAATCAATATCTGTGTTTTAACATAGGCATAACCAGGATCTTCTTTCTAAAAGGGGGGGACGACGATCAAATGTGATGGATTTCATTTTTCGATATGCATGATATTGGGAGATTATATTTTTTCAGTGCATTCTGACGTTAATACGGTAAGTTGTGCCACACACCCATAGGCGTAGCCAGGATTTTGAAACGGGTAATAAAAGAGCCTGTGCACAATCCTTACAATTTTAATTTCATCTGCTAACCATATCATTAAGACATATTATTAAACAAATTGCCCCAATTAATAACAATATATAGAAACAAATTTCAATTTCAAAATGTTCTTCAGTTTTCTCTCCTATAAACTTGTATGAAATTATTTCATTTCAAAAATGTTATTTAAGTTATACATTTAAAAAATATCTAATATATTATAAGTGTTTTCATTTGAAAAGCGATAATACAAATTGACTGAGTAGATTTCTAGTGGTGTGATTATAAATTGCGTGAAGTGTATTAACACAATGACAAAATTTTCATAAACATCGCAGTGGAATCATATCTGTCCTGCGAAACCTCGATTATTATTTAAATGTGCCAAATTTAGCAATAAGTATCACTTTCCCTTAACTCCTATAGCAGTGTGTTTGTTCCCTTGTGACTAAATGACCACACAAATATTGGTGCCAAAAGTGTCTGCCAACTTGGCGTGGGACTTGGCTGTGTTGCTGACTTGCATGTTTTCTTTGTCTCTCAACGTGCCGGGTAAGTAAATTGTTTTTTTTTTTTTCGAAAAGTAATTTTAATGATTGTATTATATGTTAAATGTTTAAATTATTATATATTATATGTTTTGTAGTCGTGTATCTACATCGTAGTTTGGATAGTTTTAGGAAAAGGTATTAGGCATTTGAATTTTTTGCTGCATAACAGCGGCGTTTACTTTCCGGACCAGTGCTGGTAGAATCAAGTTATTTTAAAACTGCAGTAACATAACAAAAATATGTTTTGTCTTGGATGCAGCAAAATAAATTTCATTTTTGCAGAAATGATCAGTCTGCTATTATTGATCAAGTGCAAGTTTTAATTTGTTTATTTTTAAATTTATTGCAAAAAAGTTTAATCGATTTTGTAGCGAGATTGCTTGACTGCTGGTAAAAATATGAAATCCAAAGTACTCTTTACTTTAAAATTTAATATTGATTTTTTATTTTCAATTTCTTCTGTGATTTTAATTTCAATCATTAGATTCCGAATATTTCAATATTTTCAATTTAAATAAATTATATTCCTAAATTAAACCACAGTTCCCTCGATTTCTGTCCGATAACAAATATTGAAGGAAAATGTATTTGAGCAAACTCTTATAGTTTAAAATTAATATATTGATGAAATGAATTATTGTCCTTGATTTTATTTATATTTGTATTCAAAATATCTGGCACTTTTACTTTAAAATTATTAAATTTTTAAAATATTCATGACTATGTCATATTCAAAGAAAATATATGTGCATACGTACATAGAAAGCTTAATGTCATTGAATATTTTTTAAAAATACTAATAATTAAGTTGTGGAATATGACATGTTTATTTTGCAACCACTGCAGTCAAGAATATTTGGTGCTAAGGAGCTCTAACAAGAGGGGCATTGCAATGTTCACTGATAACTTAAATCGGTGAAGAAAGAGAGAGAGAGAGAGAGAGAGCATGTTTTTAAACTCAGTGAAGAGCTGTTTTCTCATTATTCAACTGGTTCTCCGATTATTCAACTAAAATGATAAATAAAATTCACTTTACGGCAGTGCTCATTCTTGATTTGTGCAGATTTTTCAAATTGGGGTTTTTTGATTTATTACTATATGTAACGTAATTTGTGTTTAATTCTTTCAATGACAAATTTTGATCATCATATGAGGCAACAAGTTTCAATGTTAAAAAAGTTGGGGCTGGCTTTGAGTGCTTTTGAGATGAGTCAGTCCAGCTCGGGTGAATTATTTTAAAAAGTTTTTGTGCTTTAACCAAGTCAAATCTTAATATTTTGGGGTCAGGTAAAAGTTTTAAATTTGGCCCATGCAGACCTCTAGTTTCTAAATAACTGGCTTTTGATCTTAGCTTCTTCCCTTTCTTCTGCTGGATTTTTTTTCAAAGTTGAAGACTGGTTTTACTGTAGTAGAATTTTCTCCTCTATTGCAGTAACGCAGTAGCCAGAGCACATTTTTTTTATTTATTAGTTTCTAAAAGTTCCTTACTTATTCATTTTTTGTAATTATTTATTTATTTATTTTATTGGAGGTAAAAAACAGATTGTGTTTCCAGTTCTCAAGGCCTTCAGAATGATAAACTACATTGGGATTAAGTTAATTTTTTTCACAAGTGGTTTAGGAAGCATTTTGAAACTAACTGTGCCCCCTGCTGCATAATAAACTGAAATTGTAGGTATAATAGGTATCTACTTGTGCGTCAACATCAGGAGAGTACAATTTTTTGTGATATCAGACCAGTTTGAAAAAACAAAATTCTGATAGTAAACAATTTCGTGTAAAAAAATAATTTATTACTAGAATTAAACAAAATAAATTCTAATTTGTTAAAATGGCTGGAGTTTGTGCTGGGTCTGCATTATATAGTTCTGTTAAAATAATATAAATCATTAAATATAATATTTTAAAAACTAAATTTAAGTATGCCATCATCAAACGTAAGAATACGTTTCTAAATAAAAAAAAAAAAGAACATTTGGAATTAGGCTAAAAATTCTTTATAAAATAATACCATATCATGTATTTGAAGCCTTCTGTTCTCAAACATTTTTTGGTTTCCTTCCCCATAGTGTAGCAGTTCAGTTCTTAAACTTTTGCATGTTAAGGAATGCATGTTGCCTTCTCTTGAAAAGCAAATTTAACATTGGTTCCGACATTTAGGAAAAACAAAAATCCAATTTTGTAACATTTATTTGAAACCGTTAATTGAGAGGGTGTAAATAATATTTATGTACAAATGTACAACAAGTAATTTACAAATTTGAGCAAATTTTCCTGATAAAATATGAATCTAGTCTTTTTACTGCATGCATAGGTATACATACCATCATAACTCCGGCCACTCATATAGCTACTGGAAACCCTCAGGTGTGTGTCAGTCGAGTGGTCTGGGTCTTCAACATACAATCATAACATGCTTAATTTGTTGTATTGATTCTAATGTCAATGTGCAAATAATGATTTGTTTTAGATATTTTTGATAGTTATCTTCTATTTTTGGAAACGCCCCTTCTGGCAGGTTCTTGTGATTTTGAACATAGACTTTGCAATTCTGTGTAGCCCGAGCTAAATTGTGAATGAATTCTATACTGGCTACGTTGAAGGACCACAACTGTCAGTTCCCACCAAAGTTAATAAAATTGCTGCAGATATCAAATTTTCTTGCTGCCATTGCAGTTAATGATTATTCCATGCTGATAAATGCATAATAAGCATAAAACCAGTCCATAAATATTGTTATCTGCAGCAGTGTGTCTTCCTTAGTTATCTCCTAATTTTTTGCTACCATACATAACGTTTGCAGCAAATTTTATATCAACATTTATGTTCACAGATACTTTACATTTTTTTTTCTTCTGGGTACCTATTTGAACTTGAGCACGAAACTAATAATTTACATATGCGCAAAATAGTTCAGTCACTATCTGCTATTTTACCTTTTGTTTGTAAAAAAGGCATTTGAAATGTGGTTTGCAGAAATGAGTCAAAAACAATTGAAATTTAAATATCATATTTTCATTCAAAAAATTTTCTATTAAAATATGATATGTATTATATTTATTTTTATATTTTAAAATATTTTTCAGTTGATAAATTTTATTTACCAGTTTTATCTGGATAACTGTTATTACAGAAAAAAAGTACAAGTACTGAACAAATCATTAACTAAAATACTTCACTTTTTCTGAATATGAAAGGTATATAAGTCAAGATCATAAATTAACAAATATTTTTGTATCTTGTGAAAGAAAACTCAAAATGATAGTCAGAATTTTAACAATGTTGAGCAAGCAATCAGAGATTTACTTTCCTATTTTGTGATATAGTTTTCATATTTCTTAATTCAAAACATTTTGAAAAAATGGTAAAATGATAGTATTATTAAAATCTTTTTCAGAAACAAGTTCACTTGAAGATTTAGAAATGTTTGTGATCAATAAATATTAGGAGAGAAGCTGATCAATAGTATTAGTATTTAAATACTAATTAATCTCAGGATTGAGCAAATCCATTCTGAAACACAATGAGCAAGCATATCGAAAATCGGTAATTTTTTGGTTCAGCAGAAATTTTTATAAGAGCAATTATAAATGTGTAAAAAGATTGAAAAAAGTCTATGAAAGACCATAGGGAAAATAGTCATTTTTCCCTATAAAGTATACATCTAAAGATCTTAAATAGAATATTTATATTTTCCAGCTGTGTAAAACCATTGTCTCCATATAGTATATTGTCTCTTCTTTATCAGTCTAGGATAACTACATGAGCCACTGTGGGGTTAAACCCCACTTCTGTTGTCAATTAGCAAGTCTTATAGCAGCCATGAATGGCTTTTAGGTAAGTCAGTTATTAATTGCTGTTAATCTCTTACTGTGTCTAATTTATAAATTAAATTTTCTCGTAGTATTAAACTTTCAATTGTGAAGGAAATAACATTGTATAATATAGGGTTCGATACTATCTACTGTTCCAACTATCCACTTGGGAACATATTTCTCTGGATAAGGGTGGATGGGCTAATGTAATTTAAAATTTTAAATTACTTCAATTTATATTTTATAAACAAAATCATATTTGGGTTAGTTTTGTTCTTTTTAACATTCATTTGTCCTGGCTTTATAATGTTATGGAGCGTTATTTAACATCACTAGGGGTGATGGCAGAAAATTACTAACCACAGTTGTTTCTACTAATACAAAAAAGTTTACCAGTCATATTTGAAAGTTGTTAGCCAGCTGTTTAGTAACATACGACATAATTCAATTTATAAAAGGTAGTAATCCTGACCTGTGCATAGAAAATATGAAAATCCAAAAAGAATAAGTTTTTTATTATTTTCAAAAGTTACTTGGTAACTTCTGTACAGAACAATGTGGCTTATGTGAAAAATACAAAATATACCTCTTGGACATGAGAACAAGAAAAAAATAACTGCCCCGAGAGATGTAACCTCACGTGAAATTTAAAATCCGACTAATTTTCACAATCAAATAAGGGTCTCACACTTTATTCCATGGTTTACCTAAAAAAGCATGCAATTTACCAAACCATTGGACAAGCTAAAAATAAACATTATGCAAATTTGTTAACAACCAGAAAAATCCAGATCACAAATAAATAAAACGGAAAAAGCTCACCACCTATTTTAACACCAGACAAAAAGAAATAAGGAAATAGTTGCTTATTACATTTATTTTTCAATTTATATTTAATGCAATTGATAGGAAAACAAAGGTGAAATTTTGGAAATTCAGTTTCTCACATGAAATTTACAAAATGTAATTAACCGTGGATGGATATTGAAGAAAAAAGATGATTTTTACATGACAAATGTATTAGCATGGGTATTACACCTTACATGAAATTTTAAAGAAAAATGTGCAACAGTAGAATAAGATTGCACCATACATTGTTACTTGTATCTCGCAGATATATATACTATATGTTACGGTCAATGCAATTAATCAGTTATTATTAATAATAACTGGCTATTATTAATACTAACCAAATAAACCAGTTAAAGTGAATAATTTATGAGAATTTATCACATGAACCAGTTGTTATTAATAATTACCAATAAAGTTTGGTCAATGTAATATTTTTCAACGCATTTGTAATGTAATTTGTTTGCAATTTTTTGTCACCGGTGTTTGTGTGTAATGTAATTTGTTTGTTGTAATAAATAATGAATGTATCTGATAAATAACAGTAATCATTATTATAAAACATTTTTTACATTGACCAAATTTCATTGCTAACTAAACTGTTAATGTATGTAATTTCATGCACTTCCTATCGCATGACATAAAAATTACATTAGAGTTGGGGTTTCAGTAAATTATGCTTAATTAATCACAATGACCAAACTTCATTGGTAATTATTAATATTTACTAGTAAATGTGATTAATATGCAATATTTATCTAACATATATATATATATACAAAGTAGGATCAAAAAGTTCGAAGACTGTGCTGGTATCTCCAGCCCTGATTGGAGGAGAGGGGAACTATTTTACTGTGGTGTAGAGGCACATGTGATGCGAGATATGAAAAGGAAGAAGCAGGTCCGCAGTGTAAGGTTTTCCCAGACAATGCGTGTGAGTGAACTGTAGTCGTTCGCATTCGTCAAAAATGGAAATGGCTTTTGAAGAACAACATGCAAATATCAAATTCTGCCCGCATTTGGGGAAATCGCCAACAGAAACATTGCATATGTTGCAGCAGGTGTATGGTGAGAGAGCAATGTGTCATGTGAAGATGTTTTCATAGCACTCCCGATTCACAGCCATCCATGAATCCATAGAAGACAATCCGCAGACTGGGCAGCTTTCTTCAACATCAATTACGGAGGACAACATTTGAAAGTTGGCTGAAATTGTGCGTGCCAACCGACGTCAAACCATCAATGTCGTTGCTGAAAAAGCTGGAATTTCATACGGGAGCTGCCAAGCTGTCGTAATGGACAAACTGAACATGCATCCTGTATGTCAAAACATTGCACCAAAAATACTAACCGAAGATCAGTGTGATGAGCTCATGCAGATTTATGGAGAATTGGTTGATGCTGTTGACAAAGATCCAACATTCCTTTCAAAAATTATCACCAGTGATGAGATGTGGTGTTTCTTGTATGACCCACAAATGAAATGGCAGTCCTCACAGTGGAAGTCACAGTCTTTGCCAAAGTAAAAAAAGTTCCGTTTGGACCGTTCAAAGGAGAAGGTAAAGCTGGAAATGTTTTTTGACCAAAAGAGCTTTGTGTATTATGAGTTTATACCGGAAAGGGCAACAGTGAACAAGGAGAGGTACACACAGATCCTGGCTCGTCTCTGATGCTATCCGCAGGAAATGCCCAGAACTCTGGAAAAGCAAGGATTGGGTGCTGCAACATGACAATTCCCCTGCTCATCGGCCTTTCATGGTACGGTCCGCACTGGCCAAACATGGAAGTTCAACCCTTCCACATCCTCCCTACTCACCCGATCTCGCCCCATGCGATTCTTACGTGTTCCCCCGTCTCAAAAATGAACTCAAAGGATGCCGTTTTAAAAGTGCATCTCAGATTGAGGAAGCTGCGATAGCCGCTCTGTGCAAAGACTGTCAAAGACCATCTTGTCCAAAGGCTTAAAGGAATGTTTTCAGCAACTGTACTCGCACTGGTAGAAGTGCATAGCTGCAGAGGGGGAGTACTTAGAAGGTGGTTGTGTGTAACATATGATATCAATGAATCATATCCATCAAGTAAGCCAGTCTCCGAATTTTTTGATCCTACCTTGTATATATATTTTTGCTTTTATGCTAGGACTCATTATGGCAGAACTAATCGTAAGTGTACGATATTCATATGATAAATCTATGAATGTTGAGATTATCTAATTAAAACTTTAACTGGATACTGCCAAACATTAAAACATGACTGTATTGTTATTAAACCAATATTCATAATTTATGGGCAATCTTTGTTAAAAGATTAGTATATCCAGTTACTGTATAAGCGGAGAATTTTAGTAAATTTTTTTCACTATTAAAGTAGCGGCGTCAACTTATAAATTTAAAGTTAATTTTAAAAATTAGCACACTAAAAAAAGAGAAATAAATGCCCAAAACACCATTTTCAGCAGTTGCATGTAATTTTTCATTTCGTCCTGCCTGATCTCACACAGTCATCCATCAGCATTCAAACATCTCACAATGCTACAAAAATTCTTTTAAATTTCACCTCACACAGAGTTTGTTAAAATGTATAATTACGCATCTGGTATGCATCCAAATACATGTTTACTTTCCAAAATTTTACTAATGTGTAAAAATTGTATTGTTATTTTTTATGCTGAATTGTATATTTTCTGTCATTTTTGTGTTTCATTTTTTGCATATGTAGGATGTAATTTCAAAGCTGCTACAAATGACTAAAGAGCAACTATTTTTCACACAAGACAAATATTTTAATATTGAGTACTGCCAAAAAGTGACTAATTTTACACAAGTGGCTTTTTTATTTTTGTTTTGATGACTTTTTAAAAATAATTAGACAAAATTGGAATTTAGTTTTCTTGTTTATGTTTCAAATTTATTTGCATAATATAGCATTTTTCCGTGAAACTTTTGGGTTTCAGTGCCAATATTTTAGGGGTTCCGGGATGTGATAGTTTCATGTAAATTTTCTTAAAAATTGAAAAATTGTGTAAAATTTGAATGCATACTTTCGACCACATTTACCTTTTTCTCATTTTGAGGGTCCACCATCAAATTTAATTTCAAAAGGGTTCCATGGTGAAAAAAGTTTGTAAAAACCTGATATAATAGAATCAACGCTCACTTTCAGACATCATGCGAGACATAACGGGATTCAACCATTTCAGTGGCGTACGCAAGGGGGGGTTACGGGGTTAACCTCCCCCCCCCCCTTGAGCCAGAATATAGTGTCAGGATTTAAGTTACTTTCAAGATTATTTTTTTAGTAATTTTGAAAACTGCTGATAAAGCTAAAAAAAGAAAATACTGTCATTTTTCCCTTGCCCTGGCTCACCTACCCAAGTTGACAATGGAACCCTCCAGTTTCTGTGATTAACAGAGCTCTTTTGGAAGACCTCAAAAGTTGGGGGGTGAGGGGTGGGACGCAACCGGATTCCGGTTACTGGAGGAATGTAGCAGTAAATAATCTGTGAGAGCGGTTGGTTATGTGCTTATAAGCACGTACACCAACCGCTCTGACATATATGTCATGTGCAGTTTTTGTCACAAAATTTCTGTAAATTCCACGAAATTCTTCAGTACAAAGCAGATTGTACTCTTCTCAAAACCAGTATCATCTGAGGTAGTAAGCATCAAACCCAGCTATAAGAAAAAGGAACTTTAATTGTTTCATTTTGTTCTTTTGTTATTCAGTTCTGACTCTGACCCCGCAAGCTAGTGCTTTTTATTCAAGCTTCGAATTTTCATCAGTTAATCACAAATTGTGCTTGTTAAATCAGTGGCGTTGATATTTGAATTCTATTTTTAAATTATAATCTGAAGTTACTGTATACTGCTCGGTTTGTCTAAACTATCCCATACTTCAATTTTACATTTCTTTGGTAAAAAGCCACGTGTAAATGACTCTCGCATGAGTAGTGCAAAGGCAGACATAATGCCAACCATCCCAAGTGCTTCTTCTTCCACTCAGCACGAATGGGGTGCTTTTATTGACAATTTCTCCAGTTCTTTTAGTGAAGTTGCCCCTAGTTCAACACGGGGGTTATCGGGATCGAATAACGGTGCAAAGCCATGTGTGACATCTAAACCCGACGAATGTGAAATGATTCTGAATGCCTCTCAAAGCTTTACTAAAGCACACCCATATAATATTGGATTGTTTGTAGCGAAAGATATATCGAATGATAAAAAACTGGACATACTCAACAGCGTCTGGGAACCCAATCCAGGATTTGCTTTTCCAACAAAAGGAAAAGGAAATTTGCGGTTCCAGTGTAAATGGCTTGCTTATTCAGACTTTCTGGGTGCAGCCTTTTGCAAATTTTGTTCACTTTTTGCCCCTAATGATGGTGCCAAATCTGGTAAGCAGCCCTTAAGTCAGTTATGTAAAGTTAAATTTGATATCTGGAAAGATGCCGTCAAGCGATTTTCCGAGCATGAAAAGTGTTACTATCATAAGCAATCAATAGAGATTGCTGGAACTTTGAGTGACATCACGTGGGGAAAGAAAAAGTTTGTGGAAGAGCAATTAGACACTGCGGCAGTGAGAAAAAAAATTAGAAAACAGAAAAAATGTCATACCAATCATTGAAACAGTTTTGTTTTGTGGAGAGCAAGGACACGCGTTGAGAGAGTACAGGGATTCAGGGAGAATTGCAATGACCAAAAAACCAGATAAGAATGATGGAAACTTACGAGCACTACTTCGTTTCTGAAGTAAGTATGAATCCATTCTGAAACAAATGTTGGAATGCAGTGGTGGAAATGCATAGTATATCAGCCCCCGAATCCAGAATGAAGTAATTGAAGCCTGTAATAATTTGATACTTCGCAAGCTTGTTTGTGAAATAAATGATTCAACTTTCTTTGCCATCCTTGCCGACGAAACAACTGCCATAGCAGGTGTAGAACAATTATCACTATGCGTTCGTTATATTGACAGGGAAAAATTCGCCGTGGAAGAATTTTTTTTGCAATTTATTCCTATCCATGATGTAACGGGTAAAGGAATTTCAACGACAATAATAAACAAGTTGCAATTATTAAACGTGGAGATCAAGAAGTTGCGTGGCCAAGGCTACGATGGAGCAGCCTCAATGAGCGGAAGACTAAATGGTGTGCAAGCCCATGTGAGGGAAGTGATTCCATCTGCCCTTTATGTACATTGTTCCGCCCACAGCCGCAACTTGGCAGTATCAAAAGCGTGTGAGGTCACAGCAATAACAAATTGCATGGGGACTATAGCAACCTTGTATAAATTCCTGAATACTCCAAAAAGACAACATGTACTCACGACCGCAATAAATGATATGGAAACATCTACTTCACGACGAGTAAAACTAAAGCATCTCTGTGCAACCCAATGGTTGGAAAGGTATGACTCTGTAATAGCAGTAATAGAGCTTCATGATCCAGTTGTTGAAACACTCCAAAAAATATCAGACTGGATAGTTAAGGATTCGTCAGCACAAGCCAATTCTCTGTTGTGCACGGTAACAAATTGCCAGTGTGTGATTTCACTCTTTTGCATTCACAAGGTATTCTCCTTAACTGTGCATTTGTGTAGGTTTCTGCAGAAGTCGACGATTGACTTACGGGAAGCAGTGAACTTGGCGGAAGACATTAGTAGTGAAATAAAATCTTTGCACGAAAATGCCTATGGCGAATTCTCTAAAATATTTAGTCAGCACAAGCCAATTCTCTGTTGTGCACGGTAACAAATTGCCAGTTTGTGATTTCACTCTTTTGCATTCACAAGGTATTCTCCTTAACTGTGCATTTGTGTAGGTTTCTGCAGAAGTCGACGATTGACTTACGGGAAGCAGTGAACTTGGCCAAAGACATTAGTAGTGAAATAAAATCTTTGCACGAAAATGCCTATGGCGAATTCTCTAAAATATTTATTTCTGCCTCGGAAGCCTTAGAAAGTTAGGATTATCCATTATAATTCCTCGTGTGGCTGGAAGACAAACAAATCGCTTCAACGTATCAGCAGCGACACCAGAAACATATTTCCGTGTCAGCATTTTCATTCCATTTCTCGATTCTTTCTTGTCCCAGCTGGGTTTATGCTTCCTAACACACATAGAGATTTTAAAAGGATTCCAGTGCATTCTACCAACTGATCCTTCAGTTTTGCAACCTTCACAGCTTGAAGCATTCACAGCGCTCATGCAGTTTTATGCTAATGACTTAGACGGTTGCCAGGAAAACTTAAATTCTGAGCTAACGCTGTGGTATAAAAGAATTATGAGAGCAGGGGGACACGATAAAGTTAGCCCCCCAAAAAACTGCTATAGAAGGTCTGGCTATATGCAACCAAAACATTATGCCTAATATATTTAGACTTCTGGAAATATTAGCCGTCCTTCCAGTTTCTACTTGCACAAGCGAAAGATCATTCTCAGCCCTTCGCCATCTTAGGATGTACCTATGCAATTCCATTGGAAGTACAAGGATGAACGGTCTAGCTCTTCTGAACATTCACAGGAATCATACCCCAACTGCAGAAGACATATTAAATGAACTTGCAAAGAATCCTCGTCAACTGGACATTGCCTTATAACCTGTGAAGTGCGCAGTGACAAATCCATGCATTGATTCATAAGTATTAAGAATTAATTCTTTCATAATCTATTGGAACTAAAAAAATAACTTTTATATTATTCTATACATATAATTTACAGATATGAATATATGTTAGTTTTCCCCTTTGATCACCTGGTGGGCGAGTTTATTTTATGTTATTTTCTAATACCTATGCCTTGGGCTTCTTATTGCAAATACGTGCATGTAGTATATTCTTAACACCAAAAGAGTTTTTATATAAATAAAAAATAAATTTACCATTTGTATATACTGTACTGGCGTCACATCAACATGCATTGCCAATGCCCAATAGGAAATGCTCGAACGGATTTACGAGTATAATTCGAATAAACGATTTATTATAAAAGAATTGCACACACAAACATATATATATATATATATATATATTGGACTTTCAAACTATTATACAGTACAACCTCGAAAATCCGAACTTTGCCGATTCCGGATTTTCGATTTTTCCGGATTATAGAATTTGAATAAAATTCTGATTTAATATTAACTAAATACACTATAAAGCACTATTTTTAGTAAAAATAATTGCAAAAGTTAAGGTAATCAATTAAAACATATTATTTAATCTAAAAAATAGGGCAAAAGAAATTTCTAAGAAAAAATATACACATTAATAATTTAGAATGTGTGAACGAAACGAAATGATAAAATTACATTTTATCATTTTGTTTAAATATTTGAATTAATATTTGTTATTTCATTAATTTTGGTTTATGGGAAAGCAGTTTTCTTTATCCTGTAGATGGACATTATTTCTGCTCGGTTATAAAGCTTCTTTGTTCAAGACCTTTAATTGCATAATCGATTGTTTGCATAAGATTATCAATGGGTATTTTTTCTTCTCCACATTTATCATCGCTACTTTGATTTTTTTTATTTAATATGATATCGCGAATTTCGCCATCACTCAATTTATTTAAGATTGGCGCATCATCATCACAGTGCAGAACTTCCGTTGTATCGGCTTTGCCGAGATTTAATGAAGTGCCGAGATTTAATAAAGATTGAGGATTAGCACTTTTGACGATATATTTAAAGGTGTAAATGTGTTTAAACCGTTTTCGCTATTAACGAATGAAAAACAAAAAATAAGAACTTAAAAGTTTTATTTATTCTCTAGCATCTATATAATGTTATGTTTAAAAAGGCTGATGACTCTGAAAAAAGTAAAAACTTTATTAGTAATAATCAAATATGTAAAAAATATCGCAGTAGATAAAATAAATATCTTTTCCAAAAAAGAAAAATATCTCTCCTCTCAATGATTTTTCTAAATTACGGTGAGTCGTTCCTAGGCTGCAGCAGCACCGAGACTTGGAGGGGCAGGGAAAGCGAAGAAAGGAATTTGCTTAGTTCCTAATCGTAAACACAGCCGACCCCTTTGAAGGGTCTGTGTGTTAATGAACTTGTTGCTTGGTTCTGTGCGATACGATACTATTTAGTTATTTATTTGCTATTTATAGTATGTAAATATGGCTTTCTAAACAAAAAAGGCAAAATATACAGTCGATTTCAAGCTGACACGTTCGACGAGAGCGAAAAAATCTTCAAATATCGGGAGCGGGGGGAAATTCTGAAGACAAAATAGAATACATCGAAGAATGGAATTCGTACTACGAAGTGAACAAAATAAATTTCCGTGAGCGTTAATATGAATTCTCAGGATTTTTAGTTTTAATTGAACAATCTGTGATAAAATGTTACGATAACATTTTAAAGTGTTTAATATTAAAAATTACATTGTTTCCGAAAAATGTCTTTTTCAATAATGAGAAAAGGAAATTTTGATAATAAAAATTCTGTATCTACATAACGATGTATTTTTACGCGAAATAATTCATCGGGAGTTGTGACTTGAATAAGGCCGGATTCAGACTGAAGCGTTCGTCCGTTGCGTTGGCTATCCGTCAGAGGAGCAACACAGATCATCGATTCACACTTCCGCCAAAGCATTGAGTTCTTGAGCGCAAGGGATTCTCCTCTTTTTCCATGCTGTATGAGGCAATGGGGGTGCAAATGGTGTTGGAAAGAAGAAATCTTTGTGCGGCTGAACTTGATTGGTTAGGATTTGTTTACTATTTGACAGCAGCTGTTCGATTGATTTTCATATTGTTCTATGATAACATATTTACATTGAGGTCTGCTGTGGTCTGGTCCATTAGCGCAGGCCCGAATTGTCCTGTGAGTAGGGTCGGGCCGGGTGTATTTAAGTTTGAAAAAAATTTAAGTAAATTTTAATAGAGTACATGATATTATTGTGTGGAATTTAGCTATATGTAAATATAAATGTTTGAAAAACTTTTATTTTAGTTCTTTGTACAAACACATTTGAATAAAATTCATTTCATCCATGACTTAAGGGTCTTCAGGCTGAGAACGTGTTCTAAATTATGACCGGCTTCATATTACAGTTTCCCTTATGAATATTTCATGTTTTCTCCAGCTTAAAAAAATTACTGGAGGTCTAGGCCTGCCGCTCGAGTCATTCGCCGGGTGAAGAAAAGAATGCAATCTCATATTTTACAGGATATGGCCATATCCCAGTATATATGTAAATCTGTTTTTCACATTCTCTATTTTCAAATGAAATTATCTATTTTCAAATGGATTTTTCAAATGAAATCCTATTTTGGTAAATTCTTAAATTGAGCTTATGTGTATTTACTGTGTATTTTTGACCACAATTCTCATTTAACATATTTATGAGATTATTTATTTGTGAAAGTCTCTCTCTGCCAATATTGCAAAAATGTTAATTATATTTCTTCTTAATTATTTAGTAATTTCGAAATGCATGTCAGTATAAATTTAAATAAACAGCCTTGGGTTTATATATAATTGTAAAAATAAAATCTTTTGAATTCCCATTCATTTTCTGATAAAAGAACTCGGATTTTTAATAGTATGTTGGCTGTGAAAATCACCTAGTTTATGGATCTTTACTAGATATGTTACATTTTTTAAAAGTAAAGTTGAACAATACTTACCTTAAATATAAATGTTATTTTGTTTTCCAAATTTTATAATTTTTGACTTAAAGGCTTCATGAACCTTGTGCACTACTTAGAGGTTTTAGTGCATATGTTGGTAGATGTACCATTTTGCAAATTTTGGGTACTTCTTAATGACAATTTCGTGCCCATTCTGCTATGCATATATATTTTACATAATATTTTGTGTCTTTTGTATATTCATCAGTGTTTGTTAAAGTATTGTTTGACTACCAAGGTATTGCTATTTATGAAATACCTAGACTTTCTTGGTATTTTAAGTTTTACTACTGAGAAAGTGAAAAGTATTATCCAAACACAAAAAATTTAATCTACTTTTTTAAGCAGTAAATTAATTTCATATCTGATCCAACTTAAGTTAATCCTGTTTTCTGATGTGGAACAATCAAATATTAACATGATTTAACTTTAACTGACTACAATTATATTCTGCAACTGTCAGCAAATAATATTTAAATAGACAAATGTGATTAATATGCAACTGACTCATAGTTAATGAGAATAGTGCTAAAAAATTATTAAATCAGATATCAGCATTTTGTGTGAAGTATGAATATAATCCAACAAAACAAATGCTTATTTCTCTCGCATAAACCAATGCTCTTCCTAGCTAATATCTTCTATAAAACAATGCACATTACTATATATTCTTTTCGCTTCTTATCATTATTTGATCCTTGAAATATTAAATTGCTTCAACAGATTAAACTTGGTGAGTTGAAGTTTATTGAAGAAGAAATTGACATTTTAAAAAAATTGAAGTAACTTCTTTCTTATAATATATTTTTTTACCTAACATATTCGTCAAAGTAAAAAGAAGGAAATCTGAGTGATAAAAATAGCCAATAAAGTACCAGTAAGCTTTCCGATATATTTTAGCAGTAAAATCAGCTTACCTTTAAAAATAAAACCATTTTCCCACAATATTGTAACTTTTAACATTTCCACTTGCATTTATAATTTTTTTTTTCTATTTCTTTAATCAGTTTAGAATGCTTTCAGGCCAACAACTTTATAATACCAGCCAATGTCAAAACTTTTTGATAACCTCACTCAATTTTAAGTAGGATTTTACTGGGTATTTCACATTACTTCATAGAGAATACAAAATAGATAAATTGAATAAGCCACATTGTCGTGTATTTCAAAATTATGTTGGTTTGAGAGCAATCAAAACAGGCTGTTTGTTGAAAACCCAGGCCAGCCGAGAGCATATAGCAGCTGGTGGAGAAGCTGGTAACAAGCTGTTTGTTGCAATATATATATATATATATATATATATATATATATATAGTTAAATAAATAGTATTTATAAATATAAATGAATTCTCATTATTGATGATACAGCTCCATCAGGCCATCTTATGGGTTTCCTTAATAGTTCCTCTTTTTGGCTACTTCGCCAGTTTTGCTTTTCACATCGACATCAAACCATCAAAATAATATGCAAATTATATTCAACAATAAAAAAAATTTAATCCAATTGGACTTCCAGAATTAACCCTTTCGCGACGATCGGCACACCCACGTGCCAGCTGCAAAATTACATTCAAGGACGAACGGCACTCACTCGGGCCAGAGGAAATTTTACCGCAAGCGGATAGTGGCACCTATAAGTGCCACCATGCGGAACGTTTTAATTTGTATACTAGATGGCGTTACTTGTCCATGGAACTAACTTCAATGTATTTTGCAGAGGCATGACCTTGGCAGAAGAGGATCGAATGAATTATTTCGGTGAAAATCATTTTGTAACATAAACAAACAGAGCAATTCTCGTAGCATCAATAATTTTATAATTGAGTTTCGGTTTTTATTTTTATTTCAGCGTTATGATTTAGTTGGTAAATCATAGGAATATAAGAGAGTTTTTTTTTGTTTGGGTTTTAGAGGCAGTGAAATTATTCATTTATTTCGGATAAAAGAATGGGAGCAACTAATGAGTATTTTGTATTCAGATTTGTATGAAAATTATACATCAAATAAAACATAAATATTTCTTTTATTCCTGAAAAAAGTAGATTTCTGTGTTGAATAAGTGATTTTAGTGAATTTTTTTCGAGAGTTAGGCTTAGCGCAAAAAATGCGCCGTCCTTTTCGACCAGTTCGGAAGCGAAGCGCTTCGTCTTTTGGGCTACGACAGCTCCGGAATGCCGCCGTCCCGAAAGGGATATCATTTAGTTAAAAATATAAAATGTACTCATTTTGTTAGAATTTTGAGTTGTGATAATTTTTACATTTGTTTAAAATTTCAAAGCTGAGTTCAGTAATTGACATTGTCTCACAAAAACACATTTTGATTTTCATGATTTTAATAATGATTTTTCAACTTTCAAATCTGTAATGTTATATTTTTTATATCAATATAATAAAACTAGCTTATAACCATTGAAAATCAATGATGCAAGATACCGTATGTGCTTGTAAAAATTTTGCAGATATTGTTTTCACTTCCACTCAAACCAGAAAAATACTTAATAATGAAAAAAGAAAACAAAGAAAATAAATTATCATTAAAGGAGAAAAATAATTATTTTTTATTAATGTATTAACATTAATTGAATGGAAATGAAGAACAGATGTTTCTTATAATAAATCTAATAGAATATTTCAGTATAAACCGCATATTTAATAATTTTTTTTTAGCAAATTAACTGAAATCTACATTTGAATCCAAACTAAAAACCAATATAACTAACTGTGAATCCAGTTTTGAAAACATATCTAAATTAGAATTCCAAATTTGTTGATCAACAGCCCATTGCTGAAATATTTTTCCTCTATACAGAAAAGTGTTGAACTTATTGGGTCTTACCGCAGTCTGATAAATTTTTTATCATAGAGATATTTCTTCGTTTATATGTAACCGTTTTAATTTCCATATTTTAAATGTCTACAAGTCTTTTTAGTTAACTGACAGTTTGCTTACAACAATGGTAATATGAATAGCCGTTGATAAGATAGTTAAAAAATAAGATAAGATAGTTAAAAAAGAGTAAGGTAATAAGATAGTTAAAAAAGAGTCTAATATTCAGCTTCGCTTCTACAGAGAACATTTTAATAAGAACAGTAAAGCTGAATATTGGACTTGTCTTATTCAAAATTTTTCACCAGACAAAACACGTATTGGAGCCCAGCACACCCCTCCGAAAAACTTTGCATCATGATTACTCATGCACCCTTTTTGAGTAAGAACTAAATACTTACCGAATTTTAGCTTCCTATACATTATGGTATTTGAGATGTTTTTGGGCCGACAGAGAAACCCAACTCAAAAGGTAGCACACTCCCTGGAGAAAATTTCTAAGGTATTCACATCAACTTTTGGGATAAGAACTGATTGCCTACCAAATTTCAGTTTCCTAGGCCTGACGGTTTTTGAGATATTTTTGTCCCAACATTGAATCCCACACATATGGATAAATTCAAAACATACTAATTAACAATAAAATCAAATACATAAATTTAATTTGTTTATATTTCAGAAATATACAGCTAAAATTTTTAGATATAAGATATAAAATATTTTATAACAGATTATGTTCAACAAATATGAATATTTTTTTAAAACAAAACTAGATCCAGTCAAACTTTCTTTAAAATTTCTAATCCATACTTGAATTCAGAAAAACCTGTAAAAAATAAAATGTATATAGTTTTAAAGAATTCTCATTTTTAACTATTTTACAAAATTAAATGAATAGAATATCAGCAAAGGCAACCCATGTCTTCATTTTTTTTTTTTTTTTTTTTTTTATGAATACTTTTTTTTAAACTTTAAAATTCTATTTGAAATTTATGCATTTTGATTAATATATACCATAAAGCAGTAGATTTTGATCACAAAAGTGAGACTTTCAGTTCTATCGTTAGTCGTACCTGATAAAAAAAGTAACCACTGATTGTCGGCTAGTTATACAAAAATGCAATTTTCTACAACCAAATATGACTTTTATGCAGAAGAAGCAGATTAAAAATAGTATTACTATCTTAGCTTATATGAAACATTTTCAAAAAATAATGTGAAAACATAATGGACAATGAAAATGCTTAGACTAAAATATTGGAATAATATTAAGCTTTAACTTTAGTGGCAACAAGTTGCTAAATCTTAATCCCCATTAGCATGGCATATTTCACATGTCACATTTCTATATATATAATGGTCATTAGCAATTCTTCCTTTTATGCAATATTTTCATCATATGTTTACAAAGTGATCATTGTAAACACTCAGGGCTGTGCAGTCGGAATTAGTAAAAATATACCGACTCTGACTCCTAAATTAAACTATGTAAAAGTAATTTTATCTTGGAATATTAAATTATTTTATTAGTTAAAATAGTTTTAAAAAATCATTAAATGTTTACCAATTAAAAAATTAATGAATTGAAAAATTAAAAATTGCTATCTATGACAGTCACTGTTTTAGCAATAACTTTTATAAACAAATAATATGTGAGTACTATTTTATTTAGATATAAGTTGCTATACTACACTACCTATTGACCTGCTCATGTCTTCGGACGAGTCGGTCGTCCTGGGCTTTCGACTACCTATTGACCAGATTGATTATTGTAATGAAAATTTTAATTTTCAAAACTTTAATTTTTTAAAAATATTTCTTTATTCAGTGAGCTGCTTGCATGGTCAGGTCAGGTGTTTCCAAATGATCATCGGAAAATCCTCGAAAATGAAATGACTAACCCACATGTGTGTGTTTAAGAGACTGATAAACGAATCACGAGGACTCAAATTGCAGATAATGAATTAAAATTACTACAGCAAGATAGTATTTATATGTTAGATGTGTTTGTCATTATAAAAATTTACTTAGCATATATTATAAATATGGAACAGTTTACCTCACAAAGTCCTATATACAAGTATTTGACTTTTAATAGCATGGCAACATCTAACGTTTACTTAAATTCATCCACTTTACATTTTTTAATCACTAATTAAGGAATTTCTAATTTACTGTATATCAACTAGGAATAGTAAATGTCAAGCACTGAAATTAATGTGACAAAAACATATCTTAACTTCTTCACAATCTTAAGGGATCAGAGCAGACGATGTGTGCATCAGCTATAGATTTTTCAGTCCTTCAAGAAATAGAATTGGGCTTTTTCTACACACTTTAAATTCCTGTAACAAATTAAATCAGAATTAGGATCACTTAATAAACCTTGGTAAAAAAAGCACATCAAAACTGCTTGTACTCATCTATTAGAATGAATATTTTTAAATTATGGTATCTAGCTGTAGATAAAAATTCATGGTAATAAATATCAAATTTGAACTTGAATACCCACACGCACCTTGAAAAATATTTCTGTTTATCAATATTAATAGAAAATAATATATAAAAACACGTATCCATCACTTCAAATGAGAATTTGTAAAAAAAAAATTAAAATTTCAGAATCCAAATTTTGAGGAAACATGAAAGAAAAAAAAAAGGTCAAATAACACTATTTATTTTGCCTGTTAAGTTTTTACTACAATTAAAATACAAATGTATAATACATGCTCACAAACTTTTATGAATTTGGTCACTAAAAACATTCCCTTTCATAGCAGATTTCATATTGTTTAGGATGCTTTATTTAAATTGAAACTAAAAAATCAGAATAAAATCTGCAATTATTATATCTTTTTAATGGACCAGGTTAATTATTGTAATGAAATATATTCAAGTTTTAATTTTCAAAACTTTAATTTCAAAAATGCAAATTTAATTTCTTGAAAATATTTCTTTAGGCAATGGACTGTGCACATCCACAGATATTTTTAAACAATCACCAGGAAGTTCTCGAAAATGAAATGCATAACCCATCTATGTGTATTTAATTAAGAAACTAATAAGCAAAAAACACAGGGATTCAAATTTCGAATTAAAAACTACAACAACATACTATTTACATATGTATTTGTCACACAAAAATTTTACTTAACATATATTATAAATATGGATCAGTTTACCACACAAAGTCCGATATACAGGCTATAATTTTTAAGAGCATATTCACATTTACTGAAAATAACCTGTTCCACACTTTTCAACCACTGATTAAAAGGAATTTTTAATTTACAACATATCATTTGGAACAGTAAATATCAACCACTGAAATTAATAGTTGTGTAAAAAACATACTTCAGCTTCTTCATAATCTTAAGGAATGGAAGGATATGTCTGTCTGTCAACTCCAGATTTTTCAATATCTTCAAAATATAGAATTGGCCTCTATACAAACTTTAAATCCCTGTAACAAATTAAACTAAAACTACTTTCACTTTATATTTCTTGGTAAAATAAAGACTTCAAAACTGCTTGTATACTCAACAATTAGAATAAATATTTTAAAATTCTGGTATCTCGTTGCAGATTAAAAAACTTTGATAATAAATATCAGATTTATATTTGTACACCAGACACACCTCGAAAAACATTTCTAAATAAGTTTGCTTATAAACATAGGTAGAAAAATATATAAAACATGTCCATTACTTTAAATAATAATTTGTGAAAGAAAAAATATTAAAACTACAAAATCTCAATTTTGAGTAAATGTAAAAAAAAAAAAAAATCAAATAATACTAGTGTTTATAGTCTGACTGTTACATTTTTACGATGATTAAAATATACATACATTTATAAAAAAATATATGCACAGAAATTTTTGTAAACTGGAATTAAACTACCCAGTGGTATAACGACACATATTAAGCACCCCACTCCACCCCACTGAAAAGATGTGATCTCACAGTACATAGCTAATATACTTCACAAATGTATGATATGAGTGCCCCACCATCGAAACTTGTAGATTATTATTTCAAAACAAAATTATGAATGTTTATTTCACAATCAAAAATAGTCTATTTTTTAAGCTAATCCAGCAGTCCGACTTGAAATATGGTACACCCCATCCTAGTCAAGCTGATCAGATATACAACTCAATACCAATTTTACTTCTCACCTAAATTAAGACCGGTCTTGGTCATGTCAAATTTTCCAATTTGATGTAGATTTGGGCCAGTCTAAATTTTCTAATGTAATCCAGGCTTGGGCTGGGCTTAATTTTTAGATACTTTTGGGCCTGGTTAGGCCTTAGATCTTTTGTTCTGGACTTATTTTTTAAAAGTAAAGTAAAATAAATTATTTTAATATGTAAGACATTCCCCATTATATTATGTTAAATAACAACTTTCACATATGCATTAAATATGCACAAATTCAAACAAGTTAGCAAAATGAAAATATAACAAATTTAATTGTAATGCTTTATAATATGCTATAACATTCTGCTAATAATGAGTGAATAATTCAGGATAAGAAATTTCAGTTCAGAGTTCACTCGCCAAAAGTTTATTCACACACCAGTATCATATAAATATAATAGCTGTGCTTAACTCTTTTGGCATTTTTTCAAGAAAAAAATAATAATAATTAACAGTAAAATTTATAGCCAATTATGTAAAAAAATTAACATAAATATATACATAACATATCAGCAATTAAGATGTTGCTTACAGATGTAATGGACAAAATGTTGTTATACAAATATTGATTTAAAATTTCAAAATCTGCAAGTCACTACTTTCAAGATTCCCGGGATTTACACGTAAAATGCGAATATGTACAAACTGCCTGTTACATAGAAGTGTATTGGCACTGGATAGAAGAGAACATACATTTCATATTAACAGTGGCGAATCAGAATGTGGTCCCAGCAATCTTTTCAGAACCTCCCCCCCCCCTATAAACGCCAGTTTAGAAAAAAAAAAGTACTTAAAAATAAACACGTTGAATCTTGTTCTATACAAATCTTGCTAAGCTTTTTTTTCATCTAATAAACATATTTGAAATATTTGCACCCAAAAGTTTGAATAGAAATTAAATTAAAATGAGAATAAAAATATGTAAATGTAATACATATAAAATCTAACGTTTTAACAAGGTCGTTTCCAATGCTAAGAATTGACATGATTTAGCCTCTTTTCAGTCATTACCAGTCTAAAGTTGTTTTTGATTTGTTTTAATTTAGAGAATGACCTTTCCTCACTAGCGTTAGAGATCATAAGTATGAAGTACTATTTCAACATTTGGAAACGCTTGAATTATGTTTTCTCCACACATAAATATGAATACAAATACTTTAAATCCAGCAGAAACAACAAGATCACAACTATAATAGAAGGTCTTTATTTCACTTCTTTAAGACATGCAAAACTTTAAATGGCCAGAGCGCTTTCGAGCGTAAATACGCTCTTCATCAGTGGCTACATGGATTACACTTTCCATGTAGACATACACTTTCCATGTAGCCACTGATGAAGAGCGTATTTACACTCGAAAGCGCTCTGGCCTTTTAAAGTTTTGTACGTCTTAAAAAAGTGAAATAATGACCTTCTATTATAGTTGTGATCTTGTTGTTTCTACTGGTTGAAATAAGACGTGATGCCATTTTTATTTACTTTAAATCCACTTTCTGGGATTCATTTTCGAGTTTGTCCTTATTTCTTTCTTCACTATTAAAAATCTTTAAGAAAATTTTTTTTTCTTAAAGATTTTTTACTTTTATTTTTCGTTTAAAATGAGGCCCTCTGAAGTGAGGTCCCTGGCATTCGCCAGTATGTTAATTTACCACTGCATCTTAACTACTATTACTATTTTGCATGAAACAAACAAATATATAGTTACAGCCTGCATATCGTGTTAACCAATATTTCACTTTCGTGTTAAGTAGTTTCAATAGTATATATTATCACAACTTTCATAGCTAGGATGAGGACCCTGTGTTGAAGTTGATAGATGCTAATATAAATACCAGAATAAATTGTGCAATAAAAAAAATTACGGAAGTGTATAAGTTTCCCAAATTTGCATGCCACATAACAAATATGCTATATGTGAAGTCTGCAACAAAATATGGTTTGGGTTATTCAAAATATGGAATGCTTAAAAACAACACACATTATAGGACTCAAAAACATACAAAACACATTATACAAATAATAATTATTTAAACCATTGTTTTCGGATATTAATTTAATTATAATTTATTGAAAAACTGTTATATCTAAAGGAAATTTCAACAATTTATAAATAGCATCACATACGCATCCTGACAGATTCTTCATGAAAACTATGTGAAAAAGTATGACATCGCAAAACTTGAAATGCCAATAAAGTCCGGAAGGGATAGAAATATTTAATATGGTCATGATGAATAACTGAGTTCGATTATATGTTATGTTTCTATAAAATATTTGCAATAGATTTTACTCAAACATCCATTCATTGAGAGCGTACTAGTTTACATTGTTTAACATTAGAAGTGGGGAAATTACTTTAATCACAGATATACATTTTTAAATTGGATCCAGTCAGGTCATTTTGTACAGTTCTAAATTAGTAAATTGGGCGATTGATATATATTAAAATAAAATTTTATAACCACACGTTCAAATGAACAAGTGATCACACAAGTAATTTATCTAATGATTGTCAAACTGGTATAGATTTAAGAATAAACTTCCCTATGTTTTTTTAAATAAACAAATCATAACTCACCAATCAGAATATTTTTCATATTGTCTGCCGTATATCCGAAATCATTGGAAATCATTTGGAAATCCTCTGATCAAAGTGACTGCCATCTTGTTTATTAGGAGAAGCCTTTTCATTGGTGCCTTTTCAGCGGTAACGCATCACGTGACCAACATATCCGCCAAAACATGAACTTGAACCATGTTCAACGGATGAACGCACGGTCGTGCGTTCGAGCCTGTGATTGGTTGACATACAGCTCCCAACAAATGGGCAACGCACGAACGGGTCAGTCTGAATCCGGTCTATGGGGGAGGAGGGATTAACGCTAACAACGTAATTCACGCTCCAACAACGAGCCAATCTACGGCGTCCATTTAAACTTTTGTTTCATTTCCGAGTTGAGAAAGTCGACCGGAAAATACGGTAAAATAAATAATCTTGCGTATAAAATAAATAATCTTACCCTGTTGTTTTAAATCCGCGACTTCATCAGAAAAAAAATGAAAATTTGGAAAACGTCTAGATTTTGGATGTCCGGATTTTTGAGGTTGTACTGTATATATATATCATGTCACTGGCGAAAAACTATCTTAAGGATGAACCCCCCCCCCCCTTGAAGAAATCCTGGGTACGCCACTGAACCATTTAAAACATTGTATTCAGTGTCATTTAGAAAGTACTATGTTCGCTCCTCAACTGCTGAGAAAGCAGTTCTGTAATGAAATATGAAAGTATGTGTATTATTTCAAAATTAAAAATATTTTTTAGTTTCTAAACATATGAAACAAATGTTTCCCTACTTATAGTATAGTTCAATGCTAAACGCAAAAATTTGCATTTTTAATATTAGTGCTCAAATTTTTGCAATTTTTATGAAGTAATGCTAAAATTGCCTATTTTTAGAAAAGCATTAAAAAAGTAAATTTGATTTCGATTAAAGAATGTGAACCTCCATAATTTTTACAAAATAATACAAACATCTGGTATTTTTATAGAAGAACACTAAAATTTGTGACTTTTATATGATTTTTATGAAATAACGCTAAAATTTAAATTTATGGTTTTATACCAAATCATTAAAATTTATGATTTTTATGAAAGAACCCAAACATCCGGTGGTTCCATAAAGGAATGCTAAAATTTGTACTTTTTACGAAAGAAAATGCTAAAATTCACGATTTTTGAAATTTGGATGTTAAAATTTCAGATTATATATAAAAAGCACTAAAATTTCTGATTTTTTAAAAGAAAGTGCCCAAAAAATTTTCAAATTACTAAGAAAAAAAATACTAAAATTTGCATTTTTATGAAAATTTGGAATTTGTATAAAACTGAATTTTTAGTGTTTTTATCACTGATGTTATTTTAATGTATGCTACTAAAATAGCAACTAAAATGACATGATCTGCTAACTAAATTGGCTGCTATTTATAGCTACTATTTTTATTGCATTCTCTTTGTGGCAGCCCTGTAATTTTTTTTCTGTGTGCCCAGCCAGTAATCAATTTTTAACACACTCTGTTGTAATATATATATATATATATATATATATATATATATATATATATATATATTGATCCATAAAGAAAATGAGATATAACTGCGAAACTCAGCATGCAAATAATCAAATTGTCAGTGCCAATGGTGTTATAGGGCTCATACAACGTGTATGACAATAATGCTTTGAGCAGCATTTGAAATGACCGGTGTTCTCACTCATGGGCGATTAGAACTGGATTTTCTGCTTTGATACTGAAAATTCTGTACAATGATGCCTTTGAGACTTACTCTACTGTGCTATGAATAATTGTCAGATTTAGAGGGAGGTTGCGTTATAGACTTGAGGGAAATTTCTAATTGTGCTCTCCTCTAATAAATTGTTGATCTTCTCTAATTGTGCTATAATCCAATCTGTTGGCTCATTTGTATGTCAACAATATTCTACTGCCAATTGTTCTGCATATGCTATCAAGCTGCCCAGGTTCCATTGATCCAGCAAACGTATCAGTTGCCATCTTGGTCGTAGTGATATGATACTTGCTCGGTGTTGACAGCAATGGATCAGAAAAGCACATGTAACCAACACAGAAGTTCAGAATGTCCCAGACAAACAACTGCTCGAGAGGATCGTACAGCCAGTAGAGAAACCACGTCCACGCCAATGACACTGCTATCAGCCATTCAAAAGGCATTTGCCATCCTACATGGAATTAGATGTCGATGTCCATAAAGATGCCTACCACTGACCTCTCAACATAGATAGAATCCTCTGGATTGGCGTTGAGCTCAGTCAACCATTACAGGGTCTGATTGGAAGTATGATATATTTAGCGAATGCCATTTCTCTCTCAGTGCTGATGACCGCTGCATATATGTGTGTAGGAAGGATGGCCAGTGTTTTAATCCTGCATTTGTTTTCAAGCAGCACACAGCCATCAGACTTGGTGTGACAGTCTGGGGAGCTATCTCATGAGATAGCCGATCTCCTGTAATTGTGCTATAAGCCAATCTGGGAGCTCATTTGTACATCAACAATATTCTGCTGCCAATTGTTCTGCATATGCTATCAAGCTGCCCAGGTTCCATTTACCAATAGGACAACTTTTGACCACATACTGCATAACTTTCACAATAATGCCTTTGAGAATTTAATATCCTCTCATGGTCATCCGGGTTCCCAGACCTATCACCAATAGAAAACTTCTAGGACTTACTGGGATGGCAATTGCAACCTTCTCATAGTACCACTGAATTAGCTGACCAGTTACAACATTTGTGGGAGAATCTTCTGCAGAGGATCACATAAGCAACTTAATTGACTATGCTGCAATGAATACTGGCTTATATATCTCCCAGTAGAGAATTTACCACTTACTAAAATGTTATATTCTTGTTGCCACAATTTCTTAATAAAATGTGTTTTTGCTCTCAAGTTCTAAACATCTACTCAAATGATACATTTTTGAAACACTATATTTGTTTAAATAACAGTAAAGTAATGAGCATTCACTCTTGCATAATTAGTCCTAATTTATAACTATAGATGTTGTGATTGTGATATCACCACATCCATTCATCCATCATTCAATGCTTTCATGTGGTTGGATGTTTTTGGAGAAGGAAGGCTTAGATGAAAATTTTGAAACTGGTAATTGTGAAAGCAGAGACCAATTGAATAAAAGTATTCTCTCCTGCTTACTGCAGCACCATGAAACTATTGTTTTGTGGGTGATATTTTCACAAGCAAATCAAAAGCAATCGTACACTAAGACAACTTCACACAGCCTGAACCTGAACAGACCATGTTGTTATCTTTCATTATTAACAATTCCCTCATAACCATGTGATTTGATTGGCAGTGATAGTTTAGCATTCACATATCTGGCATAGTTCATACAGTTTTTAAAATTTTTATTAGGCTTATGCAAATTTACTGTTTTGATCAAATTTTTTACAGTAGAATTACACACTTGGCTAGGCTCTCCCCCACTGGGTTCCGGTCTAAATTGGGTGGCACTTCCCGGCCGTCCATACAGTTACCTTACACCTTTCTGGTAGGTCGGACGGTCTGGGTCTCAACAACATCAACACTTGGCTAGGCTAATACACGGATTGGATTATATTAAGAAATATACAGTAGTTAATAAAGATACAGCAAATAGTTATTTAGCCAAATACTGAATTTATTATCTGAAAGAGAGCTGTAATAAGCAAATCATATGCAATCCTTCAGTATTTTCCATTATAATATATGCATTAATAACTTGCCCAGCTTTAACAAATTTTAATTTGTCTTAGGCATGTTTATACTGAACAAAAATATTCGGTCTAAAAAATAGTCAAATGCCTATTAGAAGGTACTCGGAATATTATTAGTGACACTTTTTAAAATTTTTAATAGCCTTGTAATATCCTTGGTAAAGATGCACACATTTGTACAATTTATAAATGTAATACTACATGAATACAATAACATCAAGATGTCTTCTTCTATATAATAAAAGGCAATGTCTGTGTGTGTGTGTCTTATACACTATACGTTTCGCGACCGCGCGTCGGAGAGTTACGAAATTTGGCAATCGGAGACCCTGGGGGGTGGGAAGGGGACACGTGAAAACCGATTTTCAAAATTCTAATTATTTTTTTATTTATTTAATGTTTTATGCGATTTCGACCTTTTTTTGATATTTTTGCCCTTTTTTCTCCTCGATCCAGACATCGTAGAAAAAAACAAATCACACCATCGGAAAGAGCAGAGAATTTCGAGTAAAAATATATCAATTTCAAATCTCCATTTCGATTTCTAATATTTTTTAAAGATTTTAAAACAAAAGTCACTTTTGGCTCAAGAAAACGATTTTTGGTTTTTAAATTCTCGCATCGTGAAAAGTACTCATAATTTCGACTAATAATTTACATTTTCAGAAAGGTCAAACATCTGGCATTCTTACAAGTCTAATCTGGTCCAGAAATAATGAAAATTGTCTTCAGGATCGCAATTTTAAAGACGTCATGATTTTAAATTTCTCGCCGTTCCGCTCGGCGTTCCGTTCGTTTCTCCCCCGCTGAAGCAGGGAAGGTGGTGGGTGGGGACGTCAAGGTGGAGGTGACGTCACGGTTCTGAATAGACCGCCTTTGCTCTATATAAATTATTATATTTATATTTTAAATGATGGGACGATCTGGATTTTTTAAATGTATATTTTAGCTTTTGGATATTTTAAATGGATATTTTAAATGATGGAACAATGAAACAATGGAATGAGGATGATGGAATTAAGCATATGGTCATTTTAAATTGCAAATTAGCTCGCGGGAAGTTAGCGGTAGGCCCGGGTTCGATTCCCGCCACTGCCAAAACTGCCGCCGTGTTTACGTGGAATACGATCACGTTAAATATGTGGGTCCGTAAGTCCTTCCGTGAGGACATGACTCTTAACTTGGTTTCAGTGCTCTGCTCCTGCTTACCACGTGCTCCTGCTACCTCGTGCTACACTTGTTTGTCCATGCTTGTTCTGCTTAGGCGTACAACATGGCAGAGGGTGTAAGTACCGCTTCTGTTTCGATCTCCAAAACTACGAATTCGTCCAGCTGGGCCGATACTATGGATCTACTTGATAAAGAGACATCTCACGATGCCAATACAGACTTCAAAGAATTTGTTTCTTCTGCAATCTACGCTGATGCTTACTCCAAATGGGTGAAAGAAAGAGATGGAAGCTTCTCCAGTCCTGTGATTCAAGAAATGCTAGCCCACTTCAGAGCATATGACTACGTCATCCGTAAACTGGAGAAAGAACTTGAAAAGAGCAACATCTCCTTCGAAGACGCGATGCAGATCAAGAAACTTCTCTCAGGTATCATTACTGATTGTTCCTTGTTGACCGACTGTCCCTATCTTGAAATGCTCAAAAGTCGCTGTTCGTTTGATAGTATCTCCACCCTGCTTAGTGAAAGCGATTCCAAACCGGAAGAGGAAATTTTCTTAAACTTCAAGCATTCGTACTTTAACAAAATTGAAGGTTTTCAAAATCAGGCCCCCAGCAAAAAACTGAAAAGAAATGATGAAACCGCGGTTAGCACTCCTGTTGTGCCGGTCTATGTTGTAAATAAATTCCAAGCACTTAATGCAGACTCTGTTGAAATGACTGATAGCTCCCCCCCCCCTGTTAAAGAAAGGGTCTCGTCCTTCTACGTGGACTCCTCAAGCGATTGGGGAGCCCTCATAGAGGACCTTAATAACAATATTCTTAAAAATAAAATTCAAGGCTTTCTGTCGGGAAGGGTAATTAGGCTGACTCCTGGGTCCGTTGAGGACTTCAGGAAGCTGCAGAGTTACCTAACCCAAAGAAAAATCCCATGTAGCTACCTTAATCTTAAAAAAGACCGACCTAAAAAAGTTATAATTAAAGGACTCCCTGCTAATGCTAACGTAGAAAATATTAAAACCTCCCTGCTAAAACAAGGCTTCCAAATAGACAGGATTACCCAGCTCCGTGGTAGAAGCGATAGGGCTCTCCTCCCCATATTCTTGGTCGGTCTTGTGCCGGCTGAGAAATGGGAGAAAATATACGATATTGATAGCATATTAGGTATGCAAATACAGATCAAAAGCTTTATCTCACGAGGAATTAAAATGTGCTATAACTGCCAGGGATTTAATCACCATTCAGACCAGTGCTCTCTTCCTGCCCGCTGCCTTAAGTGTGGCGAAAATCACCAAACCCGTGAATGCGTAAAAACGTTAGAAACCCCGGCCAAGTGTGCCAACTGCAACGGTAGTCACCCCGCTAACTTTCGTAACTGCCCTCAAAACCCCTGGAACCGTAAAAAGTTCCAGGGGCCCACCAATAACACTTCTAAACCTAAAGCTCCCCCCCCCCCATCAATATAGATGAGGATAACTTCCCGGCTCTGCCCACTAAAAACACCCCTTCTGCCCAGGCTGCATGGACAAATGACAAGACGGATACAGGAAAATCCGCAGATCACTCGTCCCACGAACAGCCTGGAAAGAATGGCCCTCAGTCCTCAAATCTGTTTATGCAATTCTTAGAGTTTTATAAAGAAATGGAAAAAATATTCGACCTAAAAAATGTTCAAAACATACTTAAACAAATCTTAAAAATTTTCAAATCCGACGAATCTCCTGTCGAACAGCTATTACAAATTGTCAGCATGCTTGCAGAATTAAAAAAACCTATCTCCCCCCAAAAATGAGTTATTCTCCTTTTTTTTGGCTGGTCACCTTGGTCTTTCAGTATGTTACCTGTAGCACCGGCAGTCTGCCCTTCAGAAATCACCTTCGCAGACTCAGCAGAACATTTCCTACTGGCAGCATGGAGTTCTTTTCTACTGGCTACCCGTAACCCCGCCCACTTGGGGGTGGGACTTCTCCGATCTAAACGAGAAACAGGAAAAGACATAGTTGCAGACAAGTGATCACAGCCCGGAGGTAAAAGCATGATTTATGCTAGGAACTTCAAGTGTTACGAATTTCGACTTCTGACTCCTTCCGAGAGGTTGGTGGTAGGGGAAGGAGGATACGGCCCCTGTGGATGCCTCCCCCACTGGGTTCCCGTCTAAATTGGGTGAATATGTAGAAAGTTATGGAGATTGTCGCGGAGGGCGCGGCAGCCCAGTGGTTAGCGCGCGGGAATTGCACTCAGTAGGCCCGGGTTCGATTCCCGCCACTGCCAAAACTTACGCCACGTTCACGCAGAGTACGATCACGTTAAACATGTGGGTTCGTGAGTCCTTCCGAGAGGTTGGTGGTAGGGGAAGGAGGGTACGGTCTAAATTGGGTGAATAAAAAGAAAGTTATGGAGATTGTCGCGGAGGGCGAAGTAGCCCAGTGGTTAGCGCGCGGGAATTGCACGCGGTAGGCCCGGGTTCGATTTCCGCCACTGACATGGAGTACGATCACGTTAAACATATGGGTCCGTATGTTTTTCCGAGAGGTTGGTGGTAGGGGAAGGAGGGTACGTTCCCTGTGGATGCCTCCCCCACTGGGTTCCGGTCTAAATTGGGTGGCACATCCTGGCCGTCCAACCAGTTACCAGACCCGGGTTCGATTCCCAAAATTGCCGCCGTGTTTACGCGGAGTACGAGCACGTTAAACATGTGGGTCCGTGAGTCCTTCCGAGAAGTTGGTGGTATTGGAAGGAGGGTACGGTCTAAATTGGATGAATAAAAAGAAAGTTATGGAGATTGTCGCGTAGGGCAAAGTAGCCCAATGGTTAGCGCGCGGAAATTGCATTCGGTAGGCCCGGGTTCGATTCCCAAAATTGCCGCCGTGTTTACGCGGAGTACGATCACGTTAAACATGTGGGTCTGTAAGTCCTTCCGAGAGGTTGATGGTAGGGGAAGAAGGGTACGGTCCCTGTGGATGCTTCTCCCACTTGGTTCCGGTCTAAATTGGGTGAATAAAAAGAAAGTTATGAAGAATATCGCGGAGGGTGAAGTACCCCAGTGGTTAGTGCGCGGGATTTGCACTTGGTAGGCCCGGGTTCGATTCCCAAAATTGCCGAATAAAAATAAAGTTATGGAGATTGTCGCGGATGGCACGGTAGCCCAGTGGTTAGCGCGCGGGAATTTCACTCGGTAGGCCCGGGTTCGATTCCCGCCATTGCCAAAACTGCAGCCGTGTTCACGCGGAGTACGATCACGTTAAACGTGTGGGACTGCAAGTCCTTCCGAGAGGTTTGTGGTAGGGGAAGGAGGGTACGGTCTCTTTGCATGCCTCCCCCATTGGGTTCCGGTCTAAATTGTGTGGCACTTCCTGGCCTTCCAAGCAGTTACCTTACACCTTTCTGGTAGGTCGCGCCAACGAGTTTGCCACGGTCAGAATTTTCAAGGGTAGCGAACAGGCTGGTCGCCAAAGGCGGCTAGTCTTAAATAATAAAAGGCAATGTGTGTGTGTGTGTGTGTGTCTGTCTGTCTGTCTTATACACTATACGTTTCGCGACCGCGCGTCGGAGAGCTACGAAATTTGGCAATCGGAGACCCGGGGGGGAGGGAAGGGGACACGTGAAAACCGATTTTCAAAATTCTAATTATTTTTTTATTTATTTAATGTTTTATGCGATTTCGACCTTTTTTTGCCCTTTTTTCTCCACGATCCAGACGTCGTAGAAAAAAACAACTCACACCATCGGAAAGAGCAGACAATTTCGAGTAAAAATATATCAATTTCAAATCTGAATTTCGATTTCTAATATTTTTTAAAGATTTTAAAACAAAAGTCACTTTTTGCTCAAGAAAACGATTTTTGGTTTTTAAATTCTCGCATCGTGAAAAGTACTCATAATTTCGACTAATAATTTACATTTTCAGAAAGGTCAAACATCTGGCATTCTTACAAGTCCAATCTGGTCAGGAAATATTCCGTATTGCCCACAGGATCGGGATTTTAAAAGTTTCCGAATTTCGATTTCTCGGCGTTCCGCTCGGCGTGCCGCTTCGCGTTTCTCCCCCGCTGAAGGAAGGAAGGTGGTGGGTGGGGACGTCAAGGTGGAGGTGACGTCACGGTTCTGTATATGCATAGGTAAGGCTCCTATATAGGAGCCTTATGCATAGGGATGGGTGGGACAATAAGAAACCGAATTAGTTTTTACTTTCCGTTTCCCGCGCTTCCGATTTTAAATGAAATAAGAGCTTAACATATGCACTGTAGAAATTATTATATTTATATTTTAAATGATGGAACGATATGGATTTTTTAAATGGATATTTTAATTTAATGGATATTTTAAATGATGGAACGATGGATATTTTAATTTTATGGATATTTTAAATGATGGAACGATGGATATTTTATGGATATTTTAAATGATGGAACAATGGAATTAAGAGCTTAGAGAGCATATGGTCATTTTAAATTGTAAATTAGCGCGCGGGAAGTTAGCGGTAGGCCCGGGTACGATTCCCGCCACTGCCAAAACTGCCGAAGTGTTCACGCGGAATACGATCACGTTAAACATGTGGGCCCGTAAGTCCTTCCGAGAGGTTGGTGGTAGGGGAAGGAGGGTACGGCCTAAATTGGGTGAATAAAAAGAAAGTTATGGAGATTGTCGCGGAGGGCGAAGTAGCCCAGTGGTTAGCGTGCGGGAATTGCACGCGGTAGGCCCGGGTTCGATTTCCAAAATTGCCGCCGTGTTCACGCGGAGTACGATCACGCGGAATAAACATGTGTGTCTGTAAGTCCTTTCGAGAGGTTGGTGGTTGGGGAAGGAGGGTACGGTCCCCGTGGGTGCCTCTCCCACTGGGTTCCGGTCTAAATTCGGTGAATAAAAAGAAAGTTATGGAAAATGTCGCGGAGGGCGAAGTACACCAGTGGTTAGCGCGCGGGAATTTCACTGGGTAGGCCCGGGTTCGATTCCCGCCACTGCCAAAACTGCAGCCGCGTTCACGCGGAGTACGATCACGTTAAGCATGCGGGATCGTAAGTCCTTCCGAAAGGTTGGTGGTAGGGGAAGGAGGGTACGGTCCCTGTGGATGTCTCCCCCACTGAGTTCCGGTCTAAATTGGGTGGCACTTCCTGGCCGTCCAAACAGTTACCTTACACCTTCTGGTAAGGTCGCGCCAGCGAGTGTGCCACGGTTACAATTTGCCACGGTCAGAATTTTCAAGGGTAGCGAACAGGCTGGTCGCCAAAGGCGGCTAGTAAATAATAAAAGGCAATGTCTGTGCGTCTGTCTGTCTGTCTTATACACTATACGTTTCGCGACCGCGCGTCGGAGAGCTACGAAATTTGGCAATCGGAGACCCTGGGGGGTGGGAAGGGGACACGTGAAAACCGATTTTTAAAATTTTAATTATTTTTTTTGTTATTTAATGTTTTATGAGATTTCGACCGTTTTTTGACCTTTTTGCCCTTTTTTCTCCACGATCCAGACATCGTAGAAAAAAACAAATTACACCATCGGAAAGAGCAGAGAATTTCGAGTAAAAATATATCAATTTCAAATCTGAATTTCGATTTCTAATATTTTTTAAAGATTTTAAAACAAAAGTCACTTTTTGCTCAAGAAAACGATTTTTGGTTTTTAAATTCTCGCATCGTGAAAAGTACTCATAATTTCGACTAATAATTTACATTTTCAGAAAGGTCAAACATCTGGCATTCTTACAAGTCTAATCTGGTCCAGAAATAATGAAAATTGCCTTCAGGATCGCAATTTTAAAGACGTCATGATTTTAAATTTCTCGCCGTTCCGCTCGGCGTGACGCTTCGTTTCTCCCCCGCTGAAGCAGGGAAAGTGGTGGGTGGGGACGTCAAGGTGGAGGTGACGTCACGGTTCTGTATATGCATAGCGATGGGTGGGACAATAAGAAACCGAATTAGTTTTTACTTTCCGTTTCCCGCGCTTCAGATTTTAAATGAAATAAGAGCTTAACATATGCACTGTAGAAATTATTATATTTATATTTTAAATGATGGAACGATATGGATTTTTTAAATGGATATTTTAATTTTATGGATATTTTAAATGATGGAACGATGGATATTTTAATTTTATGGATATTTTAAATGATGGAACGATGGATATTTAAATTTTATGGATATTTTAAATGATGGAACAATGGAATGAGGATGATGGAATTAAGAGCTTAGAGAGCATATGGTCATTTTAAATTGTAAATTAGCGCGCGGGAAGTTAGCGGTAGGCCCGGGTACGATTCCCGCCACTGCCAAAACTGCCGAAGTGTTCACGCGGAATACGATCACGTTAAACATGTGGGCCCGTAAGTCCTTCCGAGAGGTTGGTGGTAGGGGAAGGAGGGTACGGTCCCTGTGGATGCCTCCTTCACAGGGTTCCCGTCTAAATTGGGTGAATATAAAGAAAGTTGCGGAGGGCGAGGCAGCCCAGTGGTTAGCGCTCAGGAATTGCACTCGGTAGGCCCGGGTTCGATTCCCGCCACTTCCAAAACTGCCGCCGTGTTCACGCGGAGTACGATCACGATAAACATGTGGGTCCGGAAGTCCTTCCGAGAGGTTGATGGTAGGGGAAGGAGGGTACGGTCCCTGTGGATGCCTCCCTCATAGGGTTCCCGTCTAAATTGGGTGAATATAAAGAAAGTTGCGGAGGGCGAGGCAGCCCAGTGGTTAGCGCTCAGGAATTGCACTCGGTAGGCCCGGGTTCGATTCCCGCCACTTCCAAAACTGCCGCCGTGTTCACGCGGAGTACGATCACGATAAACATGTGGGTCCGGAAGTCCTTCCGAGAGGTTGGTGGTAGGGGAAGGAGGGTACGGTCCCTGTGGATGCCTCCCTCACAGGGTTCCCGTCTAAATTGGGTGAATATAAAGAAAGTTGCGGAGGGCGAGGCAGCCCAGTGGTTAGCGCTCAGGAATTGCACTCGGTAGGCCCGGGTTCGATTCCCGCCACTTCCAAAACTGCCGCCGTGTTCACGCGGAGTACGATCACGATAAACATGTGGGTCCGGAAGTCCTTCCGAGAGGTTGGTGGTAGGGGAAGGAGGGTACGGTCCCTGTGGATGCCTCTCCCACTGGGTTCCGTTCTAAATTGGGTAAATAAAAAGAATGTTATGGAAATAGTCGCTGGGGGCGAAGAAGCCCAGTGGTTAGCGCGCGGGAATTGCACTCAGTAGGCCCGGGTTCGATTCCCAAAATTGCCGCCGTGTTTACGCGGAGTACGATCACGTTAAACATGTGGGGCCGTGAGTCCTTCCGAGAAGTTGGTGGTAGGGGAAGGAGGGTACGGTCTAAATTGGATGAATAAAAAGAAAGTTATGGAGATTGTCGCGTAGGGCAAAGTAGCCCAATGGTTAGCGCGCGGAAATTGCACTCGGTAGGCCCGGGTTCGATTCCCAAAATTGCCGCCGTGTTTACGCGGAGTACGATCACGTTAAACATGTGGGTCTGTAAGTCCTTCCGAGAGGTTGGTGGTAGGGGAAGAAGGGTACGGTCCCTGTGGATGCTTCTCCCACTTGGTTCCGGTCTAAATTGGGTGAATAAAAAGAAAGTTATGAAGAATATCGCGGAGGGTGAAGTACCCCAGTGGTTAGTGCGCGGGATTTGCACTTGGTAGGCCCGGGTTCGATTCCCAAAATTGCCGAATAAAAATAAAGTTATGGAGATTGTCGCGGATGGCACGGTAGCCCAGTGGTTAGCGCGCGGGAATTTCACTCGGTAGGCCCGGGTTCGATTCCCGCCATTGCCAAAACTGCAGCCGTGTTCACGCGGAGTACGATCACGTTAAACGTGTGGGACTGCAAGTCCTTCCGAGAGGTTTGTGGTAGGGGAAGGAGGGTACGGTCTCTTTGGATGCCTCCCCCATTGGGTTCCGGTCTAAATTGTGTGGCACTTCCTGGCCTTCCAAGCAGTTACCTTACACCTTTCTGGTAGGTCGCGCCAACGAGTTTGCCACGGTCAGAATTTTCAAGGGTAGCGAACAGGCTGGTCGCCAAAGGCGGCTAGTAGAAAATAAATATATTTTATCTAAATAATTAAAATGCAAATATAAACAGAAAAAAATTGTATATATGTTTTACTCCAACTATGTAAGAAAATTTTCCTATTCTACCGAATGAAATTTAAAGTTATTTTCAAAATGAGATACTTAGTTTTACAAGCACAATTATTCTTTTAAGATCTGAATATATATCTTGAGAAAAATCTTTGATGTTTAAATGAACAATACTCAAACCTATTTCTTACATGTATAATTAACTGAGTAATAATATCTCTAACATGTGCAATTGCTTCATTTTTAAAGATACTTATGATTTTGTTAATTTTTTAGAAATATCGTAAAAGTAACATGATAAAGATGATGGTGGAGCCATGGAACTTCAAATTATCATATGGAGCTTGGGGTACGGCAAAGTGTGCTGTCGATGGATCCTGTGAGCTGTCAATATTGATCAGAGAGCCTACTATATAGTAGTCTGATTACAACAATTGCTGTGTTTCAACAAGGAAAGCAACACATTCTTGGAGTTCATTGTAGCTGATGATGAAATCTGGTGCATGGCATTGTTACAAACCATGCAATGGCAGCATCTGACCTCTTCACATCCAAAGAAATTCAATAGGATGCTTATAAAGAGATGGTGATAGTTTGACCACCAGGATGTTGCAAGTGACATGTGTTGGACACCCACTTCTTGTGCAGAACAGATTACAAACCTTTTTTTAAGGGAGACTGAAGCAAATGTATAATCCAGATCTCTCTCCTTGCAATTTTCACTTCTTCAGTTCATTGAAAAGGACATTGCTTCCAGTTGGATGATGACATGCAGCATGCTGTATTGAAATTTTGGAATGCAGCAGATTTTTACTGCCATGGCATCTCCAACCTTACTTGTCAATGAGACAATTATCTTAAAATCTATGGAAATTACTTTTAAATATCTTTAACCTACATGAACTTACAGATTCTAAACAAACTCTTTGATCATTCCTTAAAACTAAAGAATATATGGTTTGCTACTCTTCTTATAGTATATTTTTGAATAAAAGTTATTTCTCTTTTTCAAACATATTTTAGATGTTTCTCAATTTTAGTATAAGTTTTGTGATATTTTTAAATAAAGTATCTGTTTCAGAGGCTTGCGTGGTGTTCGAAACATTATTATTTTTACCTTAAATCTCTGACATTGATTGCTATAATTTTCATGTATATTACATGTATACATGAGTGAAAATTTAAAGTTATTAATGCCTGAAGAATTACTTTAATAAGACTGTTAATTTTGTTTATTCCAAAATACATTATTTGTTTCTGCTGAAGCTGTTTCATGATGAGAATAAAATACATAGATTCTTTCTTAAATTAAGGTAGTCTTTAAATATATCTATGTCTCAGACAAACATTGTTCTTTAACTATTGAGTATAATATGTTCTTACAAAATATATCTAAAAAATATGAGTCTTAACAATTTATGGTTCCCAATATGGTAGCAGTACAGTTAAAAGTTGGGAATATCTCATGATATTGACTTTTCCAAAAGCTCCATGAGCTAACATTCACAAAAAAATGGCATCATTCTAAAATACAATTTATATATGGAAAATAAATCCTCTAATCCAAAATTAAGTTTATGTAATTATCACTTTGTCATTTTGAATAAAGTTTTCATAAGTAAGTATTTTAAGCAGAGAACAAATGTGTATTTTATTTCAGAGTATGTTGTTTTTTCTCATTTTATATATGAAGTACATACAAGATTATAGACAATATAACAAGAGATTTGATTTTATATTACTCTATTATAAACTGAAAAATTAAAGTAATTTATTTCTGATAAAACTTGTGCCATTTATAGGGTGTATGTGTGATAAAAGGATTCTTAATTGAGTCTCGTTAGTGGACAAACCAAAATATACTGTATGGTTTAAAATAGACAATTAACAGTTATCAGAAATTTCAATTACATATAAATAAAAAAATATAAATCTAATTTGTAAAATATTCTTGAAGTTACTACTCTCATTTCTTTTTAAAAAGCTATTTATAGTGTCTTTATTTGATAATTACTGAAACTTTTATGAAATACAACTAAAAATTATCTTATTTACAAAGATAAAATGATACTGATATTTTTTTTATTTAGCCTTTTGCTGTTGGGATTATATATTAGGGATTTCATGGCTAAATATAGATCTAACATTGAAGTACATTTCAATAGCTAAAACGTCTGACCTCAATCTTTCTAATTCAGAAGTAGATTGTAAAAATGAAACTAAAGAAAGACGGAAACATTTATATACTGGTATAGTTTTTTTTTTGGGGGGGGGGTCAAATCTTTACATCTGTGCTTAAGACAGGTGTAGACAGCAAAGGGTGATTGATGATTATTCAACTTCTAACGTTTTCGTTATTACTTGAAGTGATTTTAGTTACGTAAATGTAATTTAATAAGATTGAAAGGTCCTATACACTCCTAAAATTTTAAATTTGGAAAAATATATATATATATTGATTTTTCTTTATATGAAAAAGTCAATAGTGTTAACATTAGTATATTAATTAAATTGCATGTGAATAATGTTTCAATTTAAAATGTGGAATAATATATATGTTCTCACAAGGTAAGGCTTAAATCACCAAGAAGCAAATCAGAGAAACTGAAATACAATGTGCAAAATTCAGTAATGAATAGAATATGTAAAGATTTTCCAACGAAAAAACACAAGATACCTTTTGTAAATAACATTTTAAATGTAATTTTTAGTGAATTTTTTCTTCTAGAATTTGAAATATTATTTGACAGAGCATAAAACTTATTCTTCTAAATGGTGTTTCTTACTTTAAAATATTTGCTTATTCTTTACGTTACTCAGTTTACCATGTTACTCCTACATTAAGAGTATATTTTCCTTCCAACTGCTGGTTTCAGTTTTTCCATGCTAGCATATGGAAAATAGTACTAAATATCATTTAGTTTTCAGGATTTTTCCCTATGTTCTTTGCAAAGCATAAATTCTAAGAAAAGAAAATTTGTGCTTTTTTAAAACGTCGATAAAATAATTAGAGCAGTGTTTCTAAAATTTTTATAAAATTGATGCAATACTCAAAAATATTAGAAATGCATATAGTTACTCTATCGAATTTTTCAACACCTATCCTTGCAAATAATAACGAAAAATCCCCAAAAATTGGCCTAGCCTGAGGTTTAATTCCCCCCCCCCCCCCTATATGCTAGCATGGACAAACTGAAAAAAAAGACTGAAGGAAATATATTCCTTTAATGTCTTAATTTTGGTTACATATTCACTTTATTTACATTAACTTTCGTTACATACTCCTTTGTTTTGCGTAACCTTTCTTGATACATTTTCATTTGTTTTGTGTCCGTTCCGTTATATTTTCGTTTGTTTTGTGTCCGTTCCATTACATTTTCATTTGTTTTGCTTCCGCTCCATTACATTTTCGTTTGTTTTGAGTCCATTCCGTTACATTTTTGTTTGTTTTACGTCCATTCCATTTCTATATTTTGTTACATATTCGCTTTATTTGCATTAACTTTCATTACATACTCGTTTCTTTTGCGTCAGCTCCATTACTTTTTCGTTTCTTTTGCATCCGCTCCATTACTTTTTCATTTCTTTTGCGATGCATGTCGTTATCATGTAAATTTCCATTCAAAAGTTATGTGTGTAAAACAAAAAAATAACGTTTTAAAAATTGGTTGCAAAATAGTGGAAGCGCTGAGGCATATTTTCGTTTTTATTTCGTTATATATTCAATGAAATAAAAATGTAACTGGGTTCCGATTTTTCAACGAATTAAAAACGTAAGTGTGCTAGTTGGGTGATTCCAAGTATGCTGAAAAACTCAAAAGAATTAAAATCTTTAAAATCTCCTGTCCAAAAACATAATTTGCAGAAACAGCTACTGAAACTGGCGGCTTTGTAATAATAGTACGCTCAGAATCTGAAGAATCATTTGCATTTTCATATTCATCTTCAGAAGTACCACAGTTCCACCAATCTTTACTATCTGCATCACTTTTATTACTGCCCAGTTCATTTATCATACGAGTATATTTTTCCACAGAAAAAAAAAAGTCCTGGCCCAGCCATTCTCTGATCCGAAATAACCTAATAATTTCACTACCGCACATTCCTTTAAAACCCAAACTAAAAAAAATACTCTCTTACATTCCTATAATTCACAAAAGAAATCATTAAGCTAAAATCAAAACGAGACCCGAAACTCAATTATAAAACTGTAGATGCTGCAAGAAGTGCTCTGTTTGTTTATATTACAAAACCATGGTTCACTGCTCCAGATAGAGAAATAATTTATTGGATCCACCCCTAACCAAGGTCAAGTATGTGCAAAATACATTAGAGTTGTTCGCATGGACATTTAACACCATCTAGTAGACAAATAAATTCAAATGAAAATGCACTCACGTGGCCGTCGTCTTTTAGGGTAAATTTTTCCAAACATGGATGCGTGACTGTCATACTTGAATGCAAGTTCGCAGCCAACGCGCGGGCCCGTCAACCGTCACGAAAGGGTTAAACACTGGGATGTTTTACTTAAATTGTTAGGGTATGTAGATCAAACTAAAGATTTGAAATTTAACTTATCTAGTATCCAAAGTATAAACCTTAAATGTTTTTCTGATTTTGCAGCCAATTGCGATGACAATGTCATTAGGGAGCATGATATTTTTAATTGATAATGTTCTTATATCATGGAGGACTTTTAAGCATAAATGCATTAGTCTGTCTACCATGGAGGCAGAATATATTTCCCTAACTGAATCTGCAAAAGAAATGGTGTGGGTACAAATCATTTTAATAGAATGTAAAAGGCTTGGAATTGAATTAGGTAATAGTGTAATATTCTGTGACAATCAAGCAGCCATTAATTTTTCAAATTCACCCATTGATAATTACCGTACATAACATATAGATGTAAAATACCATTTTTTAAGAAATTTAGTAGAAAAGAAACTTTTGAAATTAAATTTATTAACAGTAAAAGTAATAAAGCTGATAGTTTTACTAAACCAATAACCAAGGAAATGATTTTTAAATTCAGTGAAATTTTTATGAAATAAAAGGTTACTTAAAAATAAAATAAAGTGAGTAAATATTTTGAAATACAAACTTCTGAAATCTCTCATTTTGTAACTTTATTACAAATGAGTTTCTACTTTGTGGTGATGTCTAAAGTTTTAAAATTTTCTTTTATATACCAATTACATCTTTTTGCAAATCCCCCAATCAGTAGATTAGATACTATTGAGTTTCAACTGTGTGGTGATATTTAAAGGTTGATAAAATATATAAATTTTTGAAAATCTCTCAATCAGTAGATTAGATACTATTGAGTTTCAACTGTGTGGCAATATTTATAAAGGATTTAAAAATGATTCTTCTGCTACAAGCATAGAGATCTATTAGATATATTTTTCATCTAATTGTATCATAAATGTGTTTATACACCTTAGTTAACATTGTCTATAACTTGTTTATACAGTAAACATTTTTATGAAATTTCTAAACTCAATAAATTTGTATTCTTCACTATAAATTTAAAATGCTTTTCTGTGTTTATTCGACACAATCTACAGGAGGGTCCGAATGTTAGAAACACAATGAAAAACAAACTCACGTATCTGACTAAAGATACGGTCAAAAATCTAAAGGTTAAATTTCTCCCAATTAACTGTCCGGAATTTGGATTGTTTGTTTTGTGTCTCATATCTTTTTCATTTGAGTTCCTGCAGATTGTGACGGAATTTGACCGGAATATGCTAATTTCTGTTCAACAGGAAATTGGCATAATCCGGGAACAACTTCAACTTCAAACTGATATAAATACTCCCGGTGTGGGGATGTATCGTTAGGGAAGGTAAAACCAAGCTAGTAGAGCTTGTAAGGTAGGTAGAGTGATATGTTTAACCTTATAGTTGGCCAGTTGTCAGTATAGACAATATTCAACAATGCTGTATCTTTTTACCTGTTAACTGTATTGTAAGTTAATGATACAAGTTATTTATGTTAGTTATGCTTCAGTTTTTAAGTAATAAATGAGTTTTTTGTTTTTAAACCAACCTTGTCGTGCTTTGAGTATCTTCATACCATTCTTGTGATGTTGTAACTACTACGCAACTTCTGCTACCATGATGTACTTCCTTAGATTTTACATACATCTATAGGCTTTCTCAGTTTATCTACAGCATTGCCTTTTCCATCAAATGAGCATGCGGATAGTGTCTCCTGAGAAATGGCTGCCCATTCCCTGTCAACCTTTTGCCAGAGTTCGTCTTCTAAACGTGGTGGTGGCAACGTGTGCAAGCGACATTCAATCACGTCCCAGGCGTGAGAGATCGAGGGAGACTGGTAGTTTGAGAAGCACCTGGGTACCTTGCAGGGCATGTTGGCTGATGCATACCATTTGTGGTCGGGCGTTATCCTGCTGGTAAATGGCATTGGACACCCCCCCCTGAAGGAAGGGTAGTATCGCCAACTGCAGCACATCATCCACTTATGGTTGTGCCGTCATAGTGCCCTCAATATGGACCAGATGTGACCTACTATCGTAGGTGATGGCACCCCAAACCATGATGCCACGTTGTCGCACGGTGTGGCATTCCACAGATGTGGCCGGATTGGACCTGTCACCACTTTGGCACCAGACTCTTACACGGGGACTGTCATTGCTAAAACAGAAGCATGACTTGTCTGAGAATATGACCCTGTGCAGGGATGTTGCACCTGCACCAAATCTAGTACCCTGCTACAAATTGTACCAATTTTCACATTTTCCATATATTTTGCACCGACCTGCACGAATTTCAAAATTCCATAAAAAAAGAAAAATTCTCTGTGAATTTTCAAAGATTCCTGCACGTACCTTGATACTTCAGGAATATTTTCTAGGGCCAACTTTTTCGTTTATTTCCATGAAATGTACGAATTCATAGATGAAAACTTGCACCAATCAATCCATTTTCCAGTGCATTGCTGAGCATCTGTATCAGTGTGCATCCACTTTCATCTTCTAATGATTCCATATCAGAGCTATAAAACTATTTTATTTTTATAGTGTGATTTAAAATAACCAATTATTTTACTAAACAAATTATTTTTTCTTAAATTATTCGATTGCATAATTCAGTTTTTATTCCCGGGCGTTGCTGAGAATACTCAATTATCTTTTTCCCATCCATGTCCATCCTCTTATTAGTGTACATTAGCTTGGCTGAACTAGCATATTTTCATATTTTGGTTAATTTTAAAAGTTAATTTTAAAATTAATTTTGTATAAATAGTATGATTGCGCAATTCAGTTTTTATTCTCAGGCGTTGCCAAGAGTACACAATTATTCTTTTCCATCTATGTCCATCCTCTTATTATTTCACATTAGCTTGACTAAACTAACTTATTTTCATATTTTCGTTAATTCTAAGGTTATTTTTTTAATTATTTTCATATGAAATTTGTTAGAAAACTTCAGTATAAACAAGCAACACGTACATCGTTTAAAGTACAGTCAAAATCCTAAAGTAACTGTGTGTTGATTGGCTAATCACTTTAGGATAGCTTGTCACTAGTTTTAACCCCATGTTCTGTATTCCTGCAGATTGAGACGTTAACATCCGGAATATGCTAATTTCTACTTCAACCGATTAAGAGATTGGCATACTCTGAAAATACATTAACTTCTACTTCAAAAACATTAACTTCTACTTCAATGACGCAGCACTATTTAAACCTGTGGATGTGTCAATTGAGATATATATATATCATCTCTCTATCAGGATGATGTCATTCGACGATGTTGCTGATGTCGTATGATGTATTTATTATTTCATGATGTGTTTTGTTATCTTGATTGTCTGACTTTGTGGTGTTATATGTTGAGAACGATGTTATTTTTCAAACATGATTGCCGGTAAATTAACAAAGTACATGACCTGTTCTGTTAGGCCTAATTTGTTGTCTGCTGTATAATTTCAAGACATTTTGATTACTACTTGTGCAAAACCATATCTAAGTGTATGATACATGTAGTTTTTATGTTCTTATTCATATTGCTTTCATGAAAATAAATGTAGTTTTTTTCACATATGGTCTCGTCAATAATATGACTGGATTGAAACCACTGCATACTTCTGCTGAATCTTTATGGCTACGTGCAATATCTACAGTTTTTAATCTGCTTTTAAATTTTTAAAGATTTGACATGGCAACAATTTGTCAAGGGCCCTAGTACGACTAACAACTGATTCGTGGCCAACAAGTGGTTATGTGCAGAAAAGGGTTATTTAGCCGAGGAAACACTGAGTTCATCTAGTCATTTTAAATTTGAACGAGCTCTAAGACGGGGGCCACAGCGGCATAAAGAAAAGTATGGCGACACCGGATATGGAAAAACTTGGTAGAGATATTTCTCAACCTGGAGTACGGACATAAAATTTGCATTGATGAAAGATCGATTATACGGCTTCGTCACAGGAACGGAAGAGAAACCGGATGAGGACTCGACCAGAAAAGAAAAATTGGATTATCAAAGGTAAAAGGGAAAAACATTGTCAACACTCTATTATAGCTTGGAAACTGAATACCATGACTTGATTTCTGCAGTTGATGCACCGTTGACGGCATTTGAAATCTTAAGAGAACAGTTTGAGCCAAAGTCCAGGGCTGGACTGATGAGGCAATTTCTTTGACAAATTCTTTGGAATTTCACTCGGTAGGCCCGGGTTTGATTCCCGCCACTGCCAAAACTACTGCCGTGTTTACTGGTAACTTGAAATTTATTGGATTTTATCCATACGAAAAAGAACCAGATGTTAGCAGAGTGTCAAAGCGGATGTAAGCAGAAAATAGTCAACATGAAAAAAAAAAAAAAACGAAATTTATTTTCACGAACTCAAAACATTAAAATAACATAAGACTTTATCACTTTCCATAACTTGGAAAAGATATTTGCAAATCGTTGAATATGCAGAATTTCATGCCAAACTAAAGTTTAAGTTGATAAAAAGTTTATTTCATCGTGTTACCCTGTTACTTTTCTATAAATGTACCAAATTTCATATTTTTGTATGCTATAGTTTTCACAGTACGAGACTGAGAAATCGCTGGATGTACCTATACAAAAAAGAAAGTTCAAAAGTGCATAAAAACTAAAATATCTCAAAAACTACATCAAAATTAAAAAAAGGGCTCAGTCCTGCAAAAATTCACCCATATAGATACCTGTCTGCAAAAATCTGTGGTCTTGCTATTGTTAGTCTATCCAGGACGCGAACTCGCATCTCAAATATTTTGTCTTTGACATTAAATATTTCTTAACTACAATATATATCAAAAAATGGTTTATTTCAGCAATATTCACCAAGGCTTTTTGTACAAGTATACCAAATTTCATATTTTTATATGCAATGGTTTTTGCGGTACGAAGCAAAGAATCTCGAAAAATGAGAAATTTGTCAAACGGCGGTGGCGGCATCAGCTACTTTTTTTTAATATAGAGAGATAAGAATTTCCACACTGATAATACTTATTGTGAAACTATTGCCTCATGTCAAGCAGATTAAACTGATATTAAGAATAACAAACTTCCCATGGTAAATGTAAAAATCATATTTCAGCTATTGTGATAGTGATTCTGGGTCAACAATTAGCTTAATGAGCAATAACCTTTTCCATAAAATTAAGGACACTAAGACAAAAATTCATTACTTATCTAAGAGTGTCTATTCATGCAATTAATGGCACAAGAATACCATTCAAACATGCTATTGAAATTGTTTTAAGATTAAACATGCATTGTTAACACATTTTTTACTACAAACAAGTCATGGAATACCCAATACAATGTGATTCTAGGATTTGATTTTTTTAAAATAATTAAAATTGTAATGGATATGAACCAAAATAAACTAATCATGGCAAATTCAGAAATAGAATTGGGAATATCAGAAGAGACCAATGGAACAATTTGAGCTGAAGAATACTGAAGTAGGTGGAGAATCCAATTATGAGAAAGAAAGAGTAATTGTAAGGAAAGCTAATAAGAATAAGGTAAAATCCCAATATGTGACTAATGATATAAAGATGATGAATTGTAAATATGCTCAATTAACTATAACTAAAACTATGAAATTGGAGCCGAATACTACAGAGATTGTAGAAATGAGATGCAGTGAAGCAATTACTCCAAATACTGAATTTTTGATGGAACCATTTAAAGATAAATCTAATATTGAAACTGGACTGATAAAAAGTAATGAGAATGGGAAGATTTTTATATTTATAACTAATAATTCTGATAAATTAAGGACTTTGCACAAAAATTTTAAACTTGCAAAAATTTCAAGAAATTTTCAAATTTGCAGAGACAGAATACAGAACAAGTAAATAGTTTAACTCATCAGGAGGTATTAAGATTATGAAAACAACAATTGACCAAGGAGGATTTTAGCTTAGAACATCTACCTGAACATTAAAAGTCGAGAGTGCAGAAAATGTTGCTCGAGAATTACGCAGTGTTCTCAAAAGATTGAGACCTTGGGAGTAACCGACAAAGTGATACCCGAATTCAATTTATATAAATAAATATCCTATACAGTGTCGACTATATAAAGTGCCACATTTATTAAAATCTGTTGTCCATCAAGAAATTAAGAAGCTTTTGAAGGCTGGTATTATTGAGGAAACAAATTCAAATTTTGCCTTCCCTGCACTTTTCATTAGAAAGAAGGACTCATCCAAATCTGATCCAGAGCATCAAAGTTACTACAGCAAGAATTGATTTCACATGACCTATGACAACAACCAATGTTGTGGCCAACGGCCCTACCGTGCTGAAAACACTGGTTCTCGTTAGATCACCAAAGTTAAGCAGCATTGGGCGCAGTTAGTGTTTGGGTGGATGAACACCGTGTGCTGTTGGCACATATCAGGCGCGGTAGCCCGGTGGTTTGCACACTGGATTTGCACTCTGCCACAACTGCCACCGTGTTCATGCAGAGTACGATCACATTAAACATGTGGGTCCGTAAGTCCTTCCGAGACGTTGGTGATACGGGAAGGAGGGTACTGTCCCTGTGGATGCCTCCCCCACTGGGTTCCGCTCTAAATTGGGTGGCACTTCTCAGCCGTCTAAATGGTTACCTTACACCTTTCTGGTAGGTCGAACGGTCTGGGTCTCAACAACAACCAATGTTGAAAGAGGCTTTATTAAGCAGAACATTATAAAAACTGCATTATGTAGTAACATCAGAGTAAAAAATCTTAGTGACTTGATTGTTATAAATAGTGAAGGGCCAGATATGAAAGATTTTAATTTTGAGGCAGCTTTTGAAAATTGGTGTAATGGTACAAAAATTCGACGCTTGCCTGGTTTATATGATAATGAAACTATGTGAATTACAAAATAAATTTGTCATTTTTGTATCTCATTGTGATCTTTCATTGGTAAATACAAGTTTAATTTACTAATAGTCTATTTAATGATTAAAAAAATTAAATCTATCTATTTTTATATCTTGTTTAGAATGAAATTAATATTGTTAACTGCATTTTAAAATTGGCTTAAAAGTAGAAATTTTTTTGCCAATGACGATGATAACTTTGATTAGTAATCATGAAATTTGGCTAATGATTTTTCAATTTGGCTAATTTGTTGGCTAACAGTTTGAAATTCCTAGCATGGGCCCTGCCTACATGCACCTCTTAAAAGGTAAATCAAACTTGCACATGCATATTATTGTGTTAAATATTCGAGTATTATTTATTTTGCCAGCTACTGTATTTGTGTGGAATTATCAAATAGGGAGGGGAATTCTTATAAAATACAGATAAGAAAATCAAGTTGAGTTCACATGTGTTAGACGTAATTTGAATTATTGTCCAGTGTATAGTGAAAAGGAGTTTCATTTTTTAAATCTGTTTCTTAGCAATAATATTATTGATATTTTATTTTATTTTATTCAATTTACGTGGCAATTACAGATGAAATCCAGTTACAGTAGCCACACAAAAAATAAAAAGTACAGAACATAAGATAAAAGAATACTGAGTAGCAAACATGTCAAGCGCATTGAAACAGGCTTTTTTAAAGCAGGCAGGAGTCACGTTAAAAATATCAATATCAACACAATAGGTATTATATAGATTAACAAATTTATAGATAGAATAGCATTTAATGTATTTGTGTTCAACAGTGGTATTGTGAAATAGTTTTTTTTCTAGTATTATTGACAGGTATATGAAATTCCAGGCAAGAAAGTAAAATAGGGCAATCAATAGTATTATTTAAAACCTTATAATAAAACAAGAGGCAGGACCAGCTTCTTTTTTTTTTTAAGAGACATTAAACTATATTTCTGTCTGAGTTCCCTCGTATGCATATCATAGGGATAATAGCCAGTCAATCTATAATGAATAGTACGTAATAGTTTATTTTGCATGATTTCTATCCATTGAGAATGCAGATTGATTGATTGAAGACCCTGACCACACGACCAACCCGAAGGTTTATGGTAGCTTAATGTGTGGCCGGGAGAGTGAGAATGCAGATTGTAAACTGGGTCCCAAATCATTGCACAATATTCCAAATTTGGTTTTACAAGGGTATTATAAATACAAATAATCGTATCAGAACTGGCGAAAACACGAGATCGTCTTAAGGTGAAACCAAGTCTTTGGTAGGCTCTTTTAATAATATTATCGATATGTCTCTGAAAGTTAGAAGTATCATCGAAAGTGACACCCAAATCAATAATATGAGTACATCGAGATAGAGATGAATTATTTAAAATATAATTCTAATTAAGAATATTACGGATCCTAGCTATACTCATAACATAGCATTTAGAAATATTTAAATGGAGTTTATTTAGTACAGACCAGTTATACCGTTCATCTAGATCTCTCTGCATCAGTTCACAATCAGTTAAAGAGTTGATTTTCGTATAAAGCTTCAAGTTATCTGCAAACATAAGACATTTAGCAGTTTTAAAAATCCGGGGAATATCATTAATAAAAATTAAAAAAAGGAGTGGGCCCAGATTTGATCCCTAAGGTACACCAGAAGAATTACTGTATAGTCTAGAGTTTACACCAAAGTACTTTACAGAATACAGTCTATCTGAAATATAAGAGTATAACCAAGTCGACAAGTCAACACTAAAACCGCTAGTAATCAGTTTACGGGTTAATAACCCCAGATCGATGTGATCAAAAGCTTTACTAAAGTCAGTGTAAATAACATCCAGTTGTCTCTTGGTTTTAATAGCATCAATAATATCACTGGTAAGACAAGCTAAATTAGTTACAGTTGATCGCCTTGGCATAAACCCATGCTGGTACGGAGAAATCCATTGCTTAATTTGGGAAAAGATCCTTTCATGCATAACACATTCAAAAACTTTTGAAAAAGGGGAAAGAATGGTAATAGGCCTGTTGTTAGAAATATGCTTGTTGTTCTTTATGTACAGGAATAACTTGACCATATTTCCAGACATTAGGAAAAGCCATAGTTTTAATCGAAAAATTAAACAAAATAAGCAAAGGGTAAGTTAGAGAGTCAGCACAACCTTTGATAATGAAAGAAGGAACATCATCGCAGTTTATAGACTGGCTGGGTTTTAACTTCTTTAAGACTTTGGTAACATCATTTTCAGTAATATATTTAACCTTAATTAAATAAATGTTATTGAGTTCACAATACTTGGTCAGCAGTTCAAAATCAACAGGTTGGCTACTTTGGATATAAACAGATTCAAAGAAATCAGCAAAGCAGCTTGCAATATCATTAACAGTAGAATAATCAGTATTATTATAGCTCATTGTTGAGATCCCATGACTACCAGGCTAATCGCCTTTACTAAAATTCCAGAAAGCCTTAGGGTTCTTATTGAGTTCTTGTTCCATGATAGCAACATGATTGGTAAAATCAGTTTTGATTCCATCTTTCACAGATTTGCGTAGTCTATGAAATTCCTGCAGATCACTTATATCACCACCTCTAATAGACTTTTTATGATACTTTTTTTTAATTTAATATTATGGATAGTGCTAGAAGAATACCACGATTTATATCTCCACTTAGTAGGAATATATTTTGGTATACATAAGTCAAATATCCCATAGACACAATCATAAAAACTCGATATAGCATCATTAACATTTGTATATGTATTTAGAAAGTTCTAGTCTGTATTATAAAAGTAGTCATAGCATAGGATAATTGGCCTTTCTATAAAGTTATATTTCATATTATTATTAATTCGATGATTTCTGCTCGCCTTCTTATGCAATATAGTTCCCTCCAGAGCAGGATGGTATGGATCCTCTTTAACGAAACTGAAGGTAGAATGTTCAATAATGATCTCTGTTTATAGTTAGTCAAGACAAGATCAAGAATTTTGCCATATTTATTACAAACAGTATTTAATTGTTCAAGATTTAGGAACTGCATAAAGTTAGAAATAGATATGTATGTGGGATTGTGGCAACCAGGATGGTAGAGGATGTCACTAGAGGACAGCGCCACCTACAGATGAGAGACTATATAAAGGAGTCGATGCTAGACTGACGTGAAGGAAGAAGGGAGAAAGGAGGTCACTCAGATGAGTGAGAGGTTGGAAGTGAGAGTTCACTCAGACGAGATGCTCATAGTCGCTTAGACTCTATTGATTGCTTGGACGAAAGCGAGACTGGATCAAGAGTGAGACGGAGACGAGAGTGAGACGGCAAGGATGAAGTACAGATGCAGAAATGGAGTATGCAAAGATGGCTGCTTGTGACGTTTGATATCTTCAACCTGTAAATAGATGTAAATAGCTTAAACAGTATGTATAACCGAATGTCAATAATACGTTTGATATCTTCAACCATAGAGTTAATACGTTTGATATCTTCAACCTGTAAATAGATGTAAATAGCTTAAACAGTATGTATAACCGAATGTCTTAAGTAAAGGTATGTGGTTGTGCAGAGTGGAGTCGTCTTTTGTCAACGTCTCACCTGAATATCTCACATTATGGGGGCTCGACCGGGATCCGAAAACCAACTAGACCGGGATCATCAAGCCAACTAGACCAGGATCCGAAAACCAACTAGACCGGGATCCGAAAACCAACTAGATTGGGATCCAACAAATCAACTAGACTGGAATCAAGTTGACCGAGATCTAAAAATAGTTTCAAGTGGACCAAGATGGTGATAGTTTCAAGTTGGACTCTAATTTTGGTTTCGAGAAAATAGTGAGTGACGAATTTTTACTACAAGACAATACTCTGTCTAACTGCAACTTCTGACAGTGAGTACAGAATTTTTTTCTAAAACTATGGCATATCTTGCGAGGGCAGGAGAAACAGATTTAGTAACTTTGGTGGATGAGTTAGGCCTTACTACGCCAGCAAATCCAAAGATTTCGCATTTATAGTAATTAGTACTCAGTTCTGCAAGTTATGACGAGGAATTCACAAAAAATGTTTTGAATTCTATTATTGCTGAACGAGAACAGGAAGAAAAAATTGCTGAGCACGAACGACAATTAGAGGAGAAAAAATTGAAATTGAAGCGGCAAGTAAAAAGAAATATGATTCAGAAGTAGTCAGTATGTGGAAAACCAACGATTTACTTAAATTGGTTAACCTTTTAAAAAAAAACAGTGATATAAATATGTACTTAGCTCTGAAAGGCAAATAAATCGAGTCGAAATACCGAAACCAGAGTGGGTTACTTATTTGTTGGGTTTACTTCCATTAGAATTAGTGAATTTAATCACACGAGAGCCAGATGAGACATCTAATGACTATAATTATGTAAAAAATTGTTACTGAAAAGGTTCAAACTAAATGCAGAACAGTTCCGTCAAAATTTCATATCACATAGGAAAATCGATTCTGCGACGTGGAGTGATTTTGCATTTGACTTAAGAAATTACTTCGAAGAATGGATAGAAGGTTTAGATGTATCCAATTACGACGATCTCAAAGAGCTTATGATCGTAGGTCAAATGAAACTAAAATTGCCTAATGAGATACAAGAACATTTTATTGATTACCTTCTTAAAATAAAACAAATTTATGAATTGGTAAATAAGTTCGATGAATACAAAGCAGCATGATATCAGTTGAAAACGGGTTCAACAATATCAGAGGAAGAGTACAAAACACGCTTTAGTAAAGATTATGACAAAACTAAGATATGAGCATATGTACCTGGCCATGAAAATGTCACCTTTATCAAGTGTTTCAATTGCAATGAAGTAGGTCATAAATCAATTGACTATAAGAGTAAAAAAGAAGGAATCCGGTGTTTCAAATGTAAAAATTTCAGGCATAAAGCTTGTGATCGAAAAGAAGTAAACAGAACTCAAGTTCGTAATACCCTTAATTTTCTGGAAAAAGTGTTGAAATATTGAGAAAAAAAAGCAGATTCTTTAATTGATAATGGAAGTGATGTTACAATGATAAAATGGGAATTGTATGTGGAAATTGGGACACCTACATTAACTGTTGATGATGTAACTCTAATCACCATTAGCGGAGACAAGATAGCTTCTCTAGGTTTTTGTCCTGCAGAATTATTGATAAATGTGCAATTCTTACAAATATATATGCTTTGAAAAATTTGTGTGATTAAGTTATTACAGTACAACCTCGAAAATCTGGACATCCAAAATCTGGAAACCTCCAAAATCCGTACATTTTCCAAATTTTCTTTTTTTTTGTCTTTTTTGTTATTCCCTCCGGACTGACAGAGTCGCGAATTTAAAACAACAGGGTAAGATTATTTATATGTAATCATATTTTATAAATAAATACCGTATTTTCCGGTCGACTTTCCGAACCCGGAAATGAAACGAAAGTTTAGATGGACTGCCGTAGATCGGCTCGTGGTTGGAACGTGAATTACGTTGTTAGCGTTAATCCCTCCTCCCCCTTGTTCAAGTCACAACTGCCGATGAATTATTTCGCGCAAAATATACATCGTTATTTAAATACGGAATTTTTATTATCAAAATTTCCTTTTCTCATTATTGAAAAAGACATTTTTTCTGAAACGATGTAATTTTTAATATTAAATACTTTAAAACGTTATCGTAACATTTTATCACAGATTGTTCAATTAAATCTAAAAATCCCGAGAATTCATATTAACGCTCACGGAAATTTATTTTGTTCACTTCGTAGTACGAATTCCATTCTTCGATGTATTTTGTTTTGTCTTCAGAATTTCCTCCTGCTCCCGATATCTGACGATTTTTTCGTTCTCGTCGCACGTGTCAGCTTGAAATTGACTGTATATTTTGCCTTTTTTGTTTAGAAAGCCATATTTACATTCTATAAATGGCAAATAAATAACTAAATAATATCGTATCGCACAGAACCGAGCAACAAGGTCATTAATACACAGACCTTTCAAAGGGGTCTGCTGTGTTTGCGATTAGTAACTAAGCAAATTCCTTTCTTCACTTTCCCTGCCCCTCCACGTCCTGGTGCTGCTGCAGCCTAGGAATAACTCATCGCAATTTAGAAAAATCATTGAGAGGAGAGATATTTTTCTTTTTCGGAAAAGATATTTATTTTATCTACTGCGATATTTTTTACATATTTGACTATTACTAATAAAGTTTTTACTTTTTTCAGAGTCATCAGTCTTTTAAACATAACATTATATAGATGCTAGAAAATATATAAAACTTTTAAGTTCTTATTTTTTGTTTTTCGTTTGTTAATAGCGAAAATAGTTTAAACACATTTACACCTTTAAATATATCGTCAAAAGTGCTAATCCTCGATCTTTATTAAATCTCGGCACTTAATTAAATCTTCCGGCGCTTCATTAAATCGCGATGAAGCCGATATAACAGAAGTTCTGCACTGTGATGATGCCCCTATCGTAAATAAATTGAGTGATGGTGAAATTCGCGATATGATATTAAATAAAAAAAATGAAAGTAGCGATGATAAATGTGGAGAAGAAAAAATACCTATTGATAATCTTATGCAAACAATCGATCATGCAATTAAAGGTCTTAAACAAAGAAGCTTTATAACCGAGCAGAAATAATGTCCATCTACAGGATAAAGAAAACTGCTTTCCCATAAACCAAAATTAATGAAATAACAAATGTTAATTCAAATATTTAAACGAAATAATAAAATGTAATTTTATCATTTCTTTTCGTTCACACATTCTAAATTACTAATGTGTATATTTTTTCTTAGAAATTTCTTTTGCCCTATTTTGTAGATTAAATAATATGTTTTAATTGATTAACTTAACTTTTGCCATTATTTTTACTAAAAAGAGTTTTTTAGTGTATGTAGTTAATAATAAAATCTGAATTTTATTCAAATTCTATTATCCGGAAAAATCGAAAATCCGGAATTGGCAAAGTCCGTATTTTCGAGGTTGTACTGTATTGGTATTGATATAATAAATAAACTTAATTTTTGTCTAACTGGAAATGGCATAAAAAATTTGGGAAGACGCGATATTCAAGTGAATTACGCACGAATTGCAAAAATACCGATTGATCAAAGTAGTAAAATATCATCTGAAAAATTGAGAAAAAGGAAAAACATCAACTTAAACATTCAGAATTTATTCTGGTTACACACTGAATCTCTTAAGGATGAATGTAGAAATAGCTTCAATGGAAATTTAAGTAGCGGATTTCAGAAAGAAAAGGCGAATGAACTTGCAAGGAAAAATGATGAGTTTGTAAGTTTGTTTCCAAAAACGGATTTAGAAATTGATGTGAACTTTACCCATATTTTGAATTAAGCTCATAAACAGACTCATAAAGTGATGGATATGATACAAGGGTATAGAAATCCCCAGAAAACTAAAAGCACTGAATTAAAAATAAACATTATTTTAACTGACAAGATACCTGTTCATCAGCGTTTACATATAATGCCGATCGCAGAACAAAAAGTTGTTGAAAGACTAATACAGGAATGGCTAGATAGTGGTATCCCAGTTGTTCAGATTATACAGCTCCAGTAGTGTTATGTAAGAAAAAAGACGAATCCTTTAGATTATGCATTGATTATTGTAAACTAAATAAAACGATAGTTAAAGATAATTTTCCGTTGCTACTAATAGAAGATGCTTTAGATCGTTTAGAACATGCGAAAGTATTCACTTCACTTGATCTAAAGAATGGATTTTTTTCATGTAGACGTGAATGAAAAAAGTACCAAATACATAGCTTTTGTTACACATGAAGGACAATATGAATTTCTGAATGTTCCTTTTGACTTATCTAATAGTCTGAGTGTGTTCCAAAGATATATCTATACAGTATTCAGAGATCTCTTGAGAGATAACACTCTAGTTATTTATATGGATGGCATGATTATTCCATCACAAAACAAAACAGAAGGAATAAAAAAACTGAGACGAGTTCTGAAAGTAGCATCAGATTATAGGCTAGAACTTAATTTAAAGAAATATCAGTTTTTAAAATGGAAAATTGAATTTCTAGGTTATTTGATTGAAAATGGAACGATCCGACCCTCTCCAGCTAAAACTTTAGCCGTAAAGAAATTTCCTCAACCAACAACGACGAAGCAAGTACAAAGTTTTCTAGGATTATCAGGAAATATTAGAAAATTTTACCATAGTATTCCAGAATAGCAAAACCATTAAACGATTTGCTTAGAAGTGAAACAATTTTGTTTCGGTACAGAACAGAAACTAGCTTTTAATACTTTGAAAGAAATGTTATCTCAACATCCAATTCTACACATTTTTAAAGAAGGATCAACATTAGAACTACACACAGACTCCAAGTATATATGGATTTGGAGCAGTTCTTTTACAAAGGTCAAACGACGGAAAATTCTATTCTATTTACTACATGAGTAAAAAACAACACTTCAACAGGAAAAATATTGTAGCTACGAGTTGGAAGTACTCGCAACAATCGAAGCTTTGAAGAAGTTTACAAATTACTTGTTGGGTTCAAAATTCAAAATTGTGACCGATTGCAAAGCATTTAAAAAGACAATCAATAAGAAAGATCTTACTCTAAAAGTCACCAGATGGACATTATTTCTGGAAGAGTTTGAGTATGAAGTTATTCATAGGTTCGGTAAACTGATGAAGCATGTGAATGCACTAAATCGCAATGCTGTTTTGATAGTTAATAATTCTCACGAGGAAGTAACCTCGAAAATCTATATCGCACAAGAAGATGAACACATAAAAATGATAAAAACCTTCATTGGTAAAGAAGAAAAAAGCCATTACCTATTTAAAAATGTTTTATACAAATATGTAGATGGAAGAGAAGTGTTAAACCTCAAGCGATGCAAACAGAAATGATCTGAGAAGTACACAAAAAAATTCATTTTGCCACAGCAAAGACTGAAGACATTTTGAAGCAAAGCTTTTATATTCCAAACGCAAGAAAGCAAATAGAAAGTGTTATAGCTAACTGTGTAAGGTGCATTCTTTGTAATAAAAAGCATGGGGAAGGCGAAGGGCTCTTACATCCAATACCAAAAGAAAATGACCCACTAAGCACCTACCACATTGATTCCGTAGGACCACTTCCATCCACAAATAAACAATACAAACATATATTCACGGTGATAGACACATTTACTAAATTTATATGGTTTTATCCAGTAAAATATACATCATCACGAGACGCAATTGAGAAGTTAAAATTACAACAAAACATATTCGGCAGTCCCTCAAGAGTTATTTCAGACAAGAGAACAGCTTTTAATTCAAATGAGTTTGAAGATTATTGCTGCAAACAAGCAATAGAACACGTTAAAATAACCACAGGAATACCAAGAGGGAATGGACAAATTAAACAAGTACACAGTACTATAATTCCCGTGCTTTCAATAGAAGATCTGTCAAAGTGGTTTAAATACGTAGCTGATGTTCAACGCATTGTTAATAGCTCCACTGCAAGAAGTACGAAGTATACACCTTTGAATTAATGACGGGCGTGAAGATGAGAAACAAAGAAAGCATGAAAATAGTAGAACTTCTTGAGGAAGAATATCTAAACTATATGGCAAAAGATAAAGAGAAAATGCGAGACGGCACCAAAAACAATATCTTGAAATTGCAAGAAGGAAACCGCCGGCAATTCAACCGAAAAAGAAAGAAAGCATAAACATATAGGATCGGTGATATGGTTGCGATCCAATGAACTAAATTTGGCACAGGTCTGAAGCTATGACCAACATTTTTTGGGCCTTATCGAGTTAGATCAGTAAAATCTAATTACCGTTATAATGTGGAGAAAATTGGCAGCCATGATGGACCCAATATAACGTCGACTGCAGCTAATCACATGAAGCCGTTGTCCGGGTAGAAAAGACACCTATTCAGATGCCATTTTTTTCCTGTTTTTTGTTATCTTTTTTCTAATTTTAGATTCCTCAAAGCTTTCGGGGACGAAAGAATTGTCAGAATTGCTGAATGTGGCAAAAGCTTTCGGGGATGAAAGAATTGTCAGAAAGGCCGAATGTAGCATTGTAGCAACCAGGACAGTAGAGGACGTCACTAGAGGACAGCGCCACCTACGGATGAAAGACTATATAAAGGAGTCGATGCTAGACAGACGAGAAGGGAGGAAGGCAGTCACTCAGATGAGCGAGAGGTTGGAAGCGAGAGTTCACTCAGACGAGATGCTCTTAGTCGCTTAGACGCTATTGATTGCTTAGATGAAAGCAAGACGGGATCAAGAGCGAGACAGAGACAAGAGTAAGACAGTAAGGATGAAGTACAGATGCAGAGAAGGAGCATGCAAAGAGGACTGCTTGGGACGTTCGATATCTTCAGCCTGTAAATAGATGTAAATAGCTTAAACAGTATGTATAACCGAATGTCTTAAGTAAAGGTATGTGGTTGTGCAGAGTGGAGTCATCTTTTGTCATCTTCTCACCTGAAAAACTCACATGTATATATTAATTATTATTGATATGTGTATTAATTCAATAATATTATCGATATGTGTGCTGCAATATAATGAAAACAAGGTAGGGGTCGATACAGGAGATTCCATCATACACCATTACACTGCCTTCCGAAAAACTGTAAAATGGTACAGAAAGTTGTTTTTCAGATTTTCGGACATGGCTATTTTAAATGCAAATGCATTATCTTCGAAAATTAAATGTGAGAAATTACCAGCTCTGGAATTTAGAACCTGTGTAATACACCAAATTTTGTCATCTCATATGCAATCAAAATTGGTTAACATTGTACCAAAATCAGCTGAAACTCTCAATTTTGTTTGATTGATTGACATTTTTCAAAACTTTACATGGATAAAAGTGGTAAAATGTCTCAGAGAAGATGTATAATTTATTCAAAAAGTGTCACCAAAGAAAAATACCAGAAAACTTCCAATTATGAATGTAAAGTTAAAATGTATGATGTAGAACTTTGTGTTGATCCATGTTTTAAGATCTTTCACACACAGCAATAACTTTGATAATATTACATAACCATTATAAGAAAGCTTTGTATTGTTATTCTTAAATAATGTATCATGCAATTTTGCTTTTTTTATGTAAATATAAAATTTGAATTTTACTGATTATTCAAAAGAATATAAAACAATAATATTATTATATATTCTTAGTAAGAGGAAATTTGTTTTTTTGTGTAATAAATCTTCAGTAACTATTTCATAATATATACAAAAATTCAGTCAATACATATAAATCTCTATTTTCTATGAATTTTTTTACTGAATAAAGCCTGAAGAACCATCCCCCAGTCCCATAGCGATACGTGTTCCCTGAAAGGCGCGGACCACTCGGAGCACTTCTTTCTACCAGTTGTTGTCCCAAACGGGTTAAATGAAATTTTAAAAAATAGCAATACCTCTTGAAATTGAAAAATACACCTTAAATCTTAATGTGTATTTTTACTCTCAGGAACAACATTTTCCTGTAAAAATTGTATACAAATTTCAAATGAAGTCTTTATAGTGATTTAATTAAGTGAAGAATTTTACTTAAAATATGCTAATATTTTGCCAATATTAAACTTATTCAAGTAGAAGTTGAAATTTTGCATAGTTTATCTTTATGTACATTACATAACAGCCAAGTCTGAAAAATAATAAGACTGGGGGACATTGAAAATAAGGCTTCTTTCTTTTTCTTAATTTCATATGGAATGATTCAAAAGTATTGAGCAAAATCAATACATTTATGAAGTGTATCTAAATAATAGATTTTTTTAATGCTTTTGTCTTTCAGCAAGATCATAAATCACTCATGTCCAGATACTATTGATGAACGTGCTATCAACAAGAAGAATTTAACCCTTTATACTAAGCATGAAAATCTTACATTAGCATTGAACTCTTCTCAAGCCATAGGATGTAATGTCATAAACATTGATGCTCACGACCTTGCCAAAGGAAAACCACACCTAGTTCTTGGACTTTTATGGCAGATTATTAGAGTAAGTAATTAACAGTTTAATTTGTCAATCTTGTGAATAATTTCTGTATTAACGCAAGAGATGGATTGGCCTGTTAAATCTTTCATTTAGGTAGATTTTGAACATTGATACAAAATTCTTAATGTTTAATGGATGCTATTCTGCTAGTTATATCATAGGAGGATAGAATATAGGACGATGTGCAGTTCCTCTTATTGTATGGGGAAGCTGTGAAGCACTCGGGGGGTGGAATGAGAATGTTGACCGACAGCCGCCACATTGAGGGTCCCATTTATTGTGAAGTACTCGTAGACTTTCTAGTGAAAATGAATAGTTTTTACAGCAATATTTTAATGAGAAAAAATAGCTGGCTCAAAATTTCGGAAGATTACTGTTCATTCAGTGATGTGCTTGCTGCGCCAATTGCTTCAAACTGCGCCATTCAAAGTGGGCTGCGCCAATCTGAGACAAGAAGCAAATTTTGACTGATTTTGCACCGACACTGTGTCATTTCATGAAAATACCGGAAAACGTAATTTTTCTCCGTAATTCTCGGAACGGAAAGAAAGAATTAAATCAGAAATTTCTCAGAAGAGTGCAATCTACCAGCAAAATCAGAGGATTAGACTTCTTTCTTTTCAAACAGCTCAAGTTTTTATCAACTGTGGGGTTGCTTTATTCGGACTAAGGCACTACTCCCTACAACCAGTTCTCCCGGTGTCTGGAGTCTGCGAGTACTTACCATGCTACGTGAACGTGATAAGCCTGCCATATACCAGGAGTATTGTTACCAGACAGCGGGATTTATCAAAAGACGCGCTTAGGGACCGTTGTCTTGAATAGAAAAAAGAAAAACAAACTCTCCTTCGATTATCCATTTTGAAAGATCTGTGTAGGATAAAAGGAACAAGCGATTCCTTTCTGGAGTGCGGTAGACACAGGGGAGCCAAACATGCACAGGGTTCGTTCGTGTGCACTCTGGAAACAGGGAATTTAAAAGTGGACTAAAATGTCAGATAAAATCGGTTTTTTATTCAACATTCTGAAAAAATCAGGCAATTTTCAACTTAGGTGAACCGAAAAATAAATAAAAAGTACAAAACTAGTTTATAAAGAACCAAACCAAATTTTTATCACTTAAAAGTGTACGTAGAAATTGGCGCGAAACGTTTCAGATCACTTGATTTTTTATCCGTACGACTCATAGTGAGCAGGAAGATGAAAGAAAGCATTTGCAGTAATTGTTTTGTTTATCATATTCCAATGATGTAATCAAGAAGTATCTCGTTAGAGCGGAGCGTCTTCCAGATTGAAATTTACCGCATACTTTGCTCATTTGTTTATTGCAAAGCATGGAGCAACAAGGTCATTAAAAGGGCTCAACATCAGCTGCATTCGTAATGAATCATTGAGGAGCGGTATTTTATTTTATAAGAGATGTTATTTATTTCATCTGCTGCTCTATTTTTCATTTATTTAACTATTCCTAATAAAGTTTTCCCTTTTCAGCGGAACTAATTATATAACGATGTACGGAATAATTATATAACACGGATGCTAGAAAATAAATAAAACGTCTGGGTTTTTTTTTCTCATGCGTAGTATTGAGGAAATATTGTTTTTTTTCACGAAAATTTTTGATTTTGAGATTTTAATGTCAACATATGTTTTAAGACCTCCTGAACACATTTGGATTATTTTTGGAGTGATGTTCATCTGTGGTCGATCTCCCGTATACATGATAGCTGCTACAAATAATAATGGATTTTCATGAAATTTTATATTCGGCTTTGTTAACGAAAAGTCTAGAACTAAATAGAATTTTTTTTAATTTGAGCGAATACTTTAAAACCCCTCCCCTATGGAACATTATCAAACTTGGTATCAATCGAAATATTTTTTCAAGCCCTTCAAAATGAAGGGTAACATGCTATAGTTTGGATCATTTGGAACAATGATACAGATTTTTCAAAATTTTCTTATGAAATTTGAAAATAGAAAAAATCCAAATTCTGGAATCGGTAAAGTCCGAACTGGTCCTTATTTTCCAAGTTGTACTGTATATGTAAAAAAAAAAATTGTATAAAACATTTCAAGTTATTTTGAATGGCTCTTTTACACTGTTATAAGTCACGGTATCATTAAAAATGTATGTAGTACCTAAAATTTTGATATAGACAGCAGGCAAATCTCGTGGGATTTCACACCGTATTAACGGAAGTTTACTGAATTTTTTAATAATTTATTAAAGTTTTGATCATAATATTTATTTGTTTTAGCTTGATTAACTTCCGTTAATCCTTCTGTTTGTCCTTCTTAATGAAATTTCCGTTTTGATTTAATGGGGGATTTCTCATATTATTATTTTTTTATTGCGCTATGTTTATTTTTAATTTTATGATTTTATTTTTTTTCTTGCGTTATTTTGTTTTAGCGCAATATAAAAGACCAATATCCTTTTTGAAAAATAGTTTTTAATTTTGTAGGTCTTTCCTAAAATTATATATTTTTCCTAAATATTATTTTTTTCTCCGAAAATTTTTTATTTCATTTTGTTAGATCTTTTTTAAAAATTTTACTGCAATAAGATATTTTTAGATCTTAAGTTATTTATTTTAATTTTTTAAAATATGTTTTAAAATCCTTTATTGCAATTTTTTTTTAAATTTAGATTTTTTTCTTATTATTTAATGTAATAAAATTTGTTTAGATCTGTAAAATTATTTTTTCAATTTTTTTTTATATTTTTTCAAAAATTATTTATTGCAATATTAAAGTATTTTATAGATCTGTACTAAAATTATTTATTGCTGTTTTTTATATTAAAGAATATGTATTAAAAATAGATTTTTTCAATAAAAAATAAGCATTTTTTATTAATGTAATTTATATGCTATTTTAATTTATTAAAAGTTAATTGAAAATTCAAAATGTTTATACTTAAATTCTGTTAATTAGATTTTTAAAACTTCATTGTCTTGAATTTGCTTGTTATATATATGACAAACTGTCAAAATAAAAAAAATGCCTTGCATCGAACTGCTACAATGTTGAAAAATCTCTTGCTACAAACGGCTACAATTTCGAATAATTGCCTGCTACAAACTGCTACATTTTCGAAATATTGCCTGCTACAAACTGCTACAATTCCAGAAATTTACTGCTCCAAAAATTGCTCCAAAAGAGTTTTTTGTAATCACATCACTGTTCATTGTATATTTACAATTATTTAATTGTCTAATACAAAAATAGATTACAAATTCAAGTTTTATTCACACATGAAAGCAGTCATAAATTAGGTTATTTTTGAATGTTTAAACTCAGATTATTGTAAAATATATATTTCAGCATTTAAAACACATAAAAAAGATTCGATTTACTTCCTATACGTGGAGAACATGATTTTTTTTTCAAAAAGTCTTTTTAGACCCCCTGGTGACCTAGAATACTAAATCTTCGCACATGTATAGTACTAAGAAGATAAAATATATTCTATCCTATTATTTATAGTATTGTTGATTGGACAGAACTTAACATGGTTGAATTTTCAATTCCCCCCCCCCCCCCATCAGGGCTAAGGTTTTGAGTTTTATTAGTCTTCATACATGAAAGTCATATACACTTATAATTTTAATTATATAAGAAGACTCAAAAAAACCTTGTGGACTAAAATGAATATTCAAAACTAAGAATTGTGTATTTAGATATCTAAATGCTCAACTCTTAAAATTACAAGACACTTACAATTACAAATATAATTTAAATTGGCAACAAGTTTAACAGAAATTATTTTACTCAGGGTTTCAGTTTTAAGATGTTTAAGAAATGCTGAAAGAAACATGTCTTACAGAATATCTTATAGCAAGTAAAAACACACACTTTAAATTCGGTATGCTGAGTGTCATTTAGCCGTACTAACAATTTTATTTTCCCACAGCCTCCCCTAATTTGTTCACCCGAGAACCCTAATAAAACTAGCAGCACTGCTTTATTGCATGGGGCCCCCAAAATGGATGCCGATCACCCACACTGTAATCTGTAGACCCTTAATTTCCTTCCCAAATGCCGACTCCCTATATTCTTTCCTCATAGTTTATATTCTGATTTACTTCTTACATTTTGGACAAAGTTACCTGACCTCTGGCCTGCGGGCTTATGATTCATATCTAAAAGGTACTTGAATCTTTGATGTCAGTCTTGAGACTTGTGCTAACTACATTATTTAGTACAGTACACTACCTTTTATCAGGCGTCCCAATATTCAAACGCTCCCCAAACCGGAATTCGGCAAAATAATGCCAAACTCTGTACCAACATGCGATTATTTGCCAAAAATTGTGCCAAATAGCATTTTTTGTTTAAAATCCCGCCAAATGATTTTTTTGCTTTAATTAGCAATATCAACACAGTACGCGACCTCTTATCCGTCTTCCCAATATCCGGACTCTCCCAAAACTGGAATGCGGCAAAATAATGCCAAATTCTGCACCAACACTCAATTATTTGCCAAAAATTGTGCCAAATAGCGGTTTTTTGTTTAAAATCCTGCCAAATAATTTTTTGCCTATTGTAAAATATATATTTCAGCATTTAAAACACATAAAAAAGATTCGATTTACTTCCCATACGTGGAGAACATGATTTTTTTTTCAAAAAGTCTTTTTAGACCCCCTGGTGACCTAGAATACTAAATCTTCGCACACGTATAGTACTAAGAAGATGAAATATATTCTATCCTATTATTTATAGTATTGTTGATTGGACAGAACTTAACATCGTTGAATTTTCAATTCCCCCCCCCATCAGGGCTAAGGTTTTGAGTTTTATTAGTCTTCATACATGAAAGTCATATACACTTATAATTTTAATTATATAAGAAGACTCAAAAAAACCTTGTGGACTAAAATGAATATTCAAAACTAAGAATTGTGTATTTAGATATCTAAATGCTCAACTCTTAAAATTCCAAGACACTTACAATTACAAATATAATTTAAATTGGCAACAAGTTTAACAGAAATTATTTTACTCAGGGTTTCAGTTTTAAGATGTTTAAGAAATGCTGAAAGAAACATGTCTTACAGAATATCTTATAGCAAGTAAAAACACACACTTTAAATTCGGTATGCTGAGTGTCATTTAGCCGTACTAACAATTTTATTTTCCCACAGCCTCCCCTAATTTGTTCACCCGAGAACCCTAATAAAACTAGCAGCACTGCTTTATTGCATGGGGCCCCCAAAATGGATGCCAATCACCCACACTGTAATCTGTAGACCCTTAATTTCCTTCCCAAATGCCGACTCCCTATATTCTTTCCTCATAGTTTATATTCTGATTTACTTCTTACATTTTGGACAAAGTTACCTGACCTCTGGCCTGCGGGCTTATGATTCATATCTAAAAGGTACTTGAATCTTTGATGTCAGTCTTGAGACTTGTGATAACTACATTACTTAGTACAGTACACTACCTTTTATCAGGCGTCCCAATATTCAAACGCTCCCCAAACCGGAATTCGGCAAAATAATGCCAAACTCTGTACCAACATGCGATTATTTGCCAAAAATTGTGCCAAATAGCATTTTTTGTTTAAAATCCCGCCAAATGATTTTTTTGCTTTAATTAGCAATATCAACACAGTACGCGACCTCTTATCCGTCTTCCCAATATCCGGACTCTCCCAAAACTGGAATGCGGCAAAATAATGCCAAATTCTGCACCAACACTCAATTATTTGCCAAAAATTGTGCCAAATAGCGGTTTTTTGTTTAAAATCCTGCCAAATAATATTTTGCCTTAATTAGCAATATTAATATTATAAAATAATGCATTGAAATCTACATTTTTCTCACTTCAACTGTTTGCGATCCTAACATAAACAAAGGTCTGGCTGAATCCACAACTTACCACACCGGAAATGTTGCTAAAAATATTTCCGGAAGAGGAGGAAAACTAGGAGTATCATGGAGGTAAAAGTGAACTCTACCTCCATGGTGGATATATTTGTTCCATGTCAAATAAACATACTTTCAACGAATGACAAAACAGTTTGTTTCTGAAACGATATAAAAAACTTATATTTTTAGAAAAGAAAAACATATTTTCTTTTTTAGAATGGGTGCACATTTGTTTGATGCCTCGATGACTTCGTAGTAGTAAAGTGATGTCATAACATTTTTCACTGCAAAGTGACTGGGGCTTTTGGAAAAAGCTACGGAATCTAAAGAAATTTGCAGAGATTTTTAATTTTTTTTCTCGTGTACTAGTAAGTCTATAATTTTTAATTTATGGATTTCATTTTCACATATTTTTGAAATTCTTAACATAAAAATTAACTTTTGGCATTTCCAGTTTGTTGACTGTACGCTGTTTAGAAAACTGTTTTACTGTTTTAGAAAAAGTGTTCAGAATTAGGTAAAAACCCCTTATGCAGAATGCCTGAAGTCCCAAGTATTATGGATACTGTATTATACAATGATGTATTATACAATTATGTATTATACAATTACTGTATTATACAATTCCTGTACTGTATTATACAATGATGCTTTGAAACCTACATTTTTCTCACTTCAACTGTTTGCGATCCTGACAAACAAAGATCTCGCTGAATCCCTATTCATCACACTGGAAATGTTGTTAAAAATAGTTATGGCAAGGAGGAAAACGACAAGTATCATGGAGGTAAAAGCAAACTCATTAACTCCATGGTGGATATATTTGTTCCATGTCAGATAAACATACTTTCAATGAGTGACAGAACATTTTCTTTATGAAACGAAATAAAGAGCTTCTATTTTTAGCAAACCATATTTTTTCTTTAGAATAGGTGCATTCATTCATTTAATGCCTCAATCACTCCGTATGGTTAAAGTGGTGTTATAACATTTTTCAATGTAAAGTCACTGGGGTGCAAACAAATGCGGTTGGGAATTTTTTTTTTTCATTTGTTTTAAGTTAACTGTAGAATTTAAATTAGCGGTCAATGTTCTTAGATCTATGAATATTTTTCTTGAACTAAGGAAATTCAGAGATTTTTAGAGATTTATGGAAAAAGCTACGGAATTTAAAGAAATTTGCAGAGATTTTCAAATTTTTTCTTGTTTACTAATAAGTTTACAATTTTTGGTTATAGAAGATTTCATTTTCACATATTTTTGAAATTCTTAACATAAAAATTAATTTTTAGCATTTCCTGGATATTTTAAAGTGAATCATTTTGTTAACTGTATGCCCTGATTATGAATAAACTGTAATTTTAAAACAGCTTGTTTTGATTTATTTTCATGGTCTGCTACAATAATGCGGAAGGGGTGACACAAGTGTTAAACAAGTGTTTCCAATTTATAACATATTCCTTAATTGTTTTTCTAGGATACATGGATTTAAAATCTTTTATAAAGTAAGTAAAACATAGATGTCTACCATGTTTTTTTCCAGACATTTAAAGTTATCGGGCAATCTGGGGGGGGGGGGGAGAAGGGAAAATGCATTATTTTCAATTTTTAGGTAAGAAAGGGTTAGTTTCCTTGGGGGCGAAATTGTTTGCAGTATTTTCTGGGGGCATGAAAATTATCAGTACTTAGGTTGTTTGATCTTAGATCAGTCCGAGAGCTGTTAGTTTTTACTTCTAAGCTTTGACACATTTTAAGAAAATTCTTAGTCAACATTTTTGGTTTGAATTATGTCCAAACGACCATCATCTGATGCAATGAGTTCTAAAAGAAAACATGTTTCATAATCTATAAAAGATAAAGTGACCATTTTGAAACATATGAACAAAGGTACTTCTGCTAAAATATTAGGAGATGAATATGGTGTGAGCCCACTTTAATTGAAATGTTCCAAAAAAAGAAATGTTCAAAAAGGTGACATGTGAAAACCGATTTATAAAATTTGAATTATTTTTTTTTTGTTATATAATGTTTTATGCGATTCGACCCTTTTTCCCCACCATCCAGACGTCGTAGAAAAAACAAATCACATGACCAGAAAGAGCAGACAATTGCGAGTAAAAATATATCAATTTCAAATCTCCAGGGAAAAATTTTAATATGTTTTGAAGATTTTAAAACAAAAGTCACTTTCGGCTCAAAAAAATGAACTTTCGTTTTTAAATCCTTGCGTCAGGAAAAGTACTGACAATTTCGACTAATAATTTACATTTTTAGAAAGCTCAAAGATCAGGCACTCTTACAAGTCCAATCTGGTCAAGAAATAATAAAAAATAGCCGCACGATCCAGATTTTAAGGAAGTCATGATTTTCAATTTCACGTCGAAAGAAGTTTGATTTTTCACCCACATGCAAGCGCAGATGCACGGTGTTGCTATGGTGACGGTTTTTGGCCAAGGGACAATTAAAAACCGAATTAGTGTTTGGTGGTATCTGGCTGATATATTTGGGCTATGCTCTTGATACCCATGCGAATATCCTGATAGGATATTCACATGGGTATCAAGAATATAATTTAATACCCATGCGAATATCCTGATAGGATATTCGCATGGGTATTAAATTATGTTTGCAAATGTCATCAGTGATTGCTTTTTATACGGTTTTTGGCCTCGGGACAATTAAAAACCGAATCATTGTTTGCTTTATGTACGGTTTTTGGCCTAGGGACAATTAAAAACCGAATTAGTGTTTGCTTTTTATCGATTTACATTGGGTGGTGGTTGGGACCACAATGAAAAAACTTAAACACTTAAGAAATAAAAAAATAAATAAAATGAAAGTTATGGAGATTGTCGCTGTGCATTTATGCCTCGGGTGGTGGTGGGGACAATATTTAAAAAAAAACTTTTTTCGCTGAACAGCATCATTATTTCTTAAATACTAAATTCACATTCAACATCATCAGTCTCAAAAATACTTTCATGTCATTTGCGATGCAATACTAAAAATGTAGACAAACGGATATAATTTCATTTTTATGTAAAACAAAAAATAGAGGCGCATACATCTATAAAAAACATAGGAGCAGCTGATCCTGGCTGTGAGTAAACATCATAGGGATCCCTTTCCTAGGGTTGCAGGTACAGAAATCCTCAGAATCTCACAGTTCACAAACATTAGAATAAATTCACTTTACAAATCAATTTTCAAGAACCCCCACTAGAACATTATTTTTCATCTTAAAATTTCATTATTAGTTTTAACGTCATTAAACTAAACCAAACTTTAACTCCACGGGGTTAAGGGCACAGTAGCCCAGTGGTTAGCATGCGGTAATTGCACTCAGTAGGCCCTGGGTTCGATTCCCGCCACTGCCAAAACTGCCACCATGTTCACACGGAGTACAATCACATTAAACGTGTGGGTTCGTAAGTCCTTCCGAGAGGTTGGTGGTAGGGGAAGGAGGGTACTGTCCCTATGGATGCCTCCCCCACTGGGTTCCGGTCTAAATTGGGTGGCACTTCCTGGCCATCCAATTAGTTCTTTGTTAACTCCACGGGGTTGAGGGCACGGTAGTTCAGTGGTTAGCGTGTGGGAACTGCACTCGGTAGGCCCGGATTCGTATCCTGCCACTGCCAAAACTGCTGCCGTGTTCACTGGGAATACAATCACATGAAACATGTAGGTCCGTAAGTCCTTCCGAGAGGTTGGTGGTAGAGGAAGGAGGATACTATCCCTGTGGATGCCTCCCCCACTGGGTTCCGGTCTAAATTGGGTGGCACTTCCTGGCCGTCCAAATAGTTACCTTACACCTTTCAGGTAGGTCGGATGGTCTGGATCTTAACAACTCCACAGAGTTATGGTGCCAATGAGTTTGCCACAGTCAGAATTTTCAAGGGTAGCTAACAGACTGGTCGCCGAAGGCGGCTAGTGATACAATAAATCACTAGTTTGTATCGAGTTTTGATGCTACTTTTAATGTTACTTCAGTAAACAAATAAGGTGCCATTCTACATACCATGTGATCACCTTTTCTTTGTATGAAATTTAGTGTTCTACGCAACGATGTACAATTTAAAAAGTGCCAATCATTTTGGAACACATAAAAAATGTGGGTTGTTTTAGCTCACAAGGTATCTTCAGAGATTATCGCCCATCTTATTATACCAAATGGGAAAAGATGGAACTCAATGCATTCTGCTGTCGAATGCATATGCCGGTTCCTGAAAGAAAATGAGGAGAAACTAACTATACAATAGTTCCGACGCTGTAGGGTTAGGAAGGCCATTGCCTCATGAAGTTGATTTTTTATATGGATATATTCAGATGTATTATGTCCTAAAAGATTCTGCTTATCTGATTGCAAATTCTACTAAAAATGAACGATAAGATTTTTTATGCTGCAGGGCTATTGCCTCATGAAGTTCATTTTTTGTTATGTCCCAAAACATTCTACTTAACTGATTGCAATTTTGAGATGCAAATTCTACTGAAAATGAACAAACATGTTTTAAATAAATAGTTTTTACTTTTATATTATTTTATACTTTTATTTTATACTATTGTTTTATTTTATTATTTTTAAAAATGGGTAAAAGGTTAAATATTGATAAGTTGATCAGTAAATTTTACTTATTCAGAATAAGTATGTTAAATTAAAAGTAGTTAAGTTAAAAAGTAGTTTTTCCAACCACCTCTCACAGCGATATTGCTGCCATTGAAAAATAGTTGCTTAAACTTCATTTGGAAATTTCTGTTTCTTACCCAAATTTCTTTGCTTTTGAGCATAATTCTTGGGATAGGGTGGCTAATGATTCTGCTTTACTCTTCTATAAGGCTTCTGTGGATAAAAAAATTGGGTCAGAAGTAATTTTTGTATAAGGTTCTTTACAGCATATTTTTTTATGTTTTCATGAGATTCTTTTCAGTACTATTGTGTATATATTTTTGAAACATATTAATTTATGTATTTTAGATTGGACTTTTTAATCAAATTACCTTAGAACATTGTCCTGGACTTGTACAACTTGTGAGTAGAGGTGAGGAGATGTCAGACTTGATGAAATTGTCACCTGAAAACATTCTTTTGAGGTGGGTTAACTATCATTTGGAAAGAGCGGGTATTCCAAGAAGAATCACCAACTTTACTTCAGACATTAAGGTAAAATATTAAATTGTTTGTCAGGTATTTAAAGGATTTCAGCTACTAATGTGATATAATAGTGTATAATTTCAAATTATTTTTCAGTTTTAACTGTGAAGAAAACATCTTTTGATAATGTTATTCAGTACTCTTAAAATAAATTTCTTTTCAGATAACTGTATACAAAACATGTACAACTGTACAATCATAAAAACAAAGGAAACCTAAATTATGTTTCTTTAGGCATAAGATCAGTATTAATCAAATTGTATTCTTTATTGTCACAAAAGTTCAACTTGGGTAGTATCCCTAATCTCTTGCAATAAATGGGCAGACTTTAAGTAAAAATTTTATGTGCATAAAATTTTAGTTTTATTTGGCAAAAATAAAGATGCTACCCATTGCCTAAATTAATATTATATGTCTCTCCCAATGTATTACAGTACAACCTCGAAAATCCGGACTTTGCCGATTCCGGATTTTCAATTTTTCCGGATTATAGAACTTGAATAAAATTCAGATTCAATATTAACTAACTACACTATAAAGCACTATTTTTAGTAAAAATAATGGCGAAAGTTAAGTTATCAATTAAAACATATTATTTAATCTAAAAAATTGGGCAAAAGAAATTTCTAAGAAGAAATATACACATTAATAATTTAGAATGTGTGAATGAAATGAAATGATAAAATTCCATTTTATCATTTCGTTTAAATATTTGAATTAACATTTGTTATTTTATTAATTTTGGTTTATGGGAAAGCAGATTTCTTTATCCTGTAGATGGAGATTACTTCTGCTCGGTTATAAAGCTTTTTTGTTCAAGACCTTTAATTGCATGATCGATTGTTTGCATAAGATTATCAATGGGTATTTTTCTTTTCCACATTTATCACCGATACTTCGATCTTTTTTTTTATTTAATATCATATCGCGAATTTCGCCATCATTCAATTTATTTGGGATTGGCGCATTCCGGCCGTCCATTAAGCTGCTCTATGTCTTAGGAGGAGTCGGTCGGCCTGGGTTTTCGACGATTGGCGCATCATCATCACAGTGCAGAACTTCCGTTATACCGGCGTTGTCGAGATTTAATGAAGTGCCAAGATTTAATAAAGATCGAGGATTAGCACTTTTGACGATATATTTAAAGGTGTAAATGTGTTTAAACCGTTTTTGCTATTAACGAACAAAAAATAAGAACTTAAAAGTTTTATTTTTTCTCTAGCATCTATATAATGTTATGTTTAAAAAGACTGATGACTCTGAAAAAAGTAAAAACTTTATTAGTAATAGTCAAATATGTAAAAAATATAGCAGTAGATAAAATAAATATCTTTTCCAAAAAAGAAAAATATCTCTCCTCTCAATGATTTTTCTAAATTACGATGAGTCATTACTAGGCTGCAGCTGCACCGGGACGGGCAGGGAAAGCAAAGAAAGGAATTTGCTTAGTTGTTCCTATTCGTAAACGCAGCCGACCCTATTAAGAGGTCTGTGTGTTAATGACCTTGTTACTAGGGTCTGTGCGATACGATATTATTTAGCTATTTATTTGCTATATATAGTATGTAAATATGGCTTTCTAAACAAAAAAGGCAAAATATACAGCCGATTTCAAGCTGACGTGTTCGACGAGAATGAAAAAATCGTCAAATATCGGGACGGGGAGGAGATTCTAAAGACAAAACAGAATACATTGAAGAATGGAATTCGTACTACGAAGTGAACAAAATAAATTTCCGTGAGCGTTAATATGAATTCTCGGGATTTTTAGATTTAATTGAACAATCTGTGATAAAATGTTACGATAACGTTTTAAAGTGTTTAATATTAAAAATTACATTGTTTCAGAAAAATGTCTTTTTCAATAATGAGAAAAGGAAATTTTGATAATAAAAATTCTGTATTTAAATAACGATGTATATTTTATGCGAAATAATTCATCGGGAGTTGTGACTTGAATAAGGGGGAGGAGGGATTAACACTAACAACGCAATTCATGCTCTAACCACGAGCCGTCTACGGCCGTCCATCTAAACTTTCTTTTCATTTCTGGGTTCAGACCGGGAAATATGGTAAAAGTCGACCGGGAAATATGGTAAAATAAATAATCCTACGTATAAAGTAATTAATCTTACATAATCTTTGTTAATTCTTTGTTAATCTTAAATTATCTTTGTTAATTCTTTGTTAATCTTAAATAATCTTTGTTTTAAATCCGTGACTTCGTCAGTTCGGAGGAAAAAAAAAATAAAATACCCGAAAATTTGGAAAACGTCCGGATTTTGGATGTCCGGATTTTCGAGGTTGTACTGTATTAAAGAAAATCAGTGTTTTTGTTGTTGAAAATTCATCTCATATCAGATTCCTGTTTTCAGATGAATAACACCCATACAAGTAAATTTATTTATTTGTCTGATTAAAACCTTTATATCCCTTTGTGTTTGGTCCACTTAGGATCTTTGTACCAGTGAGCTGCAGATCTTACTTAGAGAAACAATGATCAGCAGGGTAATTTTCATCTTTTTTACCACATAGTTACACAGAAACAATGCACAAGAGGTCTCCACAAAATCAGGTTGCATATAGGGTGGTCCTTATTTCTGAATTTCTTTTGTCTCATCACTTAAATTTCTTTTCCATAAGCAAATAAAATTTTTATTAAAATCAGTTAATATTAACTCTCGCCACATAAGCTCTCAAATTTTAGAAAATTCAGAAATTCTCTGAATTTTTGCAAAAATAAAGAATAAAATAATTTTTTTTAAATACTTAATAATACTTTAAAAGGCTTGTAAATGTATAATTGCTATGATCTTGACATTAAACTACTGCACTAAATTGCTTAAACATGGTACAAAAAATAGCTTTAGTTAGTATCAGTTATGTACTGAACACTAGGTGGCATCTGCCTTAACTTAAGGTAGTAGTAGGATTCACTGGCTTTTAACTAACTTTAGTAATTTGTCTAATCAACAAAAAATATATCTAGCCAAATGGAAAAAAGGTTAGCAAAATAGATTCATTATAAAACATGGATTCCCATATCATTACTTAAATTAAAAAAAAGAAATAAAAGGTTAAAATTTGTTAAAAAATCCAAATCATAAGTTTAAAAATTCTTCAGCTTTTCTCAATGTTGATTGCATATACTATTTACTGTTGTTTGAATTGTGATTGAGGTCACTCAGAATTATCTTTTGATAAATATTTTACTATAACAGGGATCACACTTGCACTAGTCTCATTCTTATCATGTTATCCGAGATTGATTTTGTAGCAAACTGATGCATAATTTGTATTATTTATAGCGATGCAAATTTATTTAAAGGTTTTTTTTGTCACATATTTACATATATAAGAATTCTGCACTTTATTCTAATTTTTCAATGAGTCGGGGGGGAAGGTGGTAATATGGACCACTTTTTTTATTATAGCTGAAATACTTAATTTTAAATGTAAATATTGACAAATATACCTCTTTTCATGTATTCATAGTAGTTAGGGAGGAAAAAGAAAACTATTGAAAGAATAAAACTTTTTTTAAAGACACTGAAAAATGTCGAGTTTTGAAAATGAGGTAGTAATATGAAATGGGCATAAAAACACAAAAAACTTATTTTTTTAATTAATGGCCTTATATTATTGTAACAATTATTTTATTCATATGTAAGAAAAAAATTAGGCTACATTAGAAATGAAAATAAAATTTGCCTCAAAAAGTTAAGAGTAGACTTAAATTAGGGTGAAGTCTTTCATGAACAGAAATCACACATGAAAATATTTTCACACCCATTGCACAACACATGAGCCCATTCCTTGCACATCACACTTTGTGCCCAAAGTTCTCCAGATTTTGACTTTTTAAATCTTTTGCGACAAAATAGATACTCTACATTATCGTTTTCAGGAACTTCTTTAAATTTGAGCATCCGGAAGACAGGCACAGTCTTTTTTCTCTTTCATCACTAGAACTTTCTTGGTATTTATCTGTCATTTTGGAAAAACTTTTTGCTTTTCTTTTCACACACTTTCCACCTTCACCTACCTCCCTGGGCCTGTTTGATACTTTGCTGGTTCCTGGTTGATCATTCTTCTGCCTCTCATCATTGAAACACCTTGCTGCTTCATTTTGTGTTTTAGATTTTAAGCAGACTGATATTATTGTTTTTAACATATATTCAAATCGCCATTTTGTAAGTTTAATTTACCTAATCTGCAATAATTGAAGGATGGAGATGGATGGGTAAAGATGCTTGTGGACTCATAGCAATTCACAGCAATACAAAATGAATTGTGCAATCATACTCTGCATGAAAACTTATTTTGCAAACAAATTTGAGTTTATAGGAAAAGCTATGAACTGGCTACATCAGATTTTTATTTTAAAACAAATACTTCTTCAAAGCTAGAAATCTTTGAAACCTTCTTTTATTGGTTCCAACATGCATAGAGTGAAATTAAACTTTATGAAAAGAGATCGCAATTGAAAGCTTCATATTAATATTTAAATGATATCAGACAAATGTTTAAAAATAAACATTGAATTTGATAAATATTTATATACAGTATAACCTCCAAAATCCGGACTCATCAAGACTTTGCTATTTCCAGATTTTTTATTTTTTTTGGATTATAAAGTTTGAATAAAATTTTAAGAAAAAATATACACATTAATAATCTAGAATGTGTGAACAAAATGAAATGATAAAATTACATTTTATAATTTTGTTTAAACATTTGAATTAAGATCCATGTTTGCTTTTCATGTAGCCACTGATGAAGGGTGTACTAACGCTCGAAAGTGCTTTGGCCTTATTTTTAAAACTTTGTATGTCTTTAGGATGTTTTTATTAAATTACCTTCTGTCTAATGGTGTTGTGTCCTTAATATATTTAGTTGAAACAGACATGATGCCAATTTGATTATTATTTGAATTAATGTTTTTTGTTTCATTAATTTTGGTTTATGGGAAAGCAGTTTTTTTTATCCAGTAAATAGATATTATTATAATGGACACTGTTATAAAGCTATAAATGGACACTGTTATAAAGCTATAAATGGACACTGTTATAAAGCTTCTTTGTTCAAGACCTTTAATTGCATGATTGAGTGTTTTCACAAAGATTATCAATAAGTATTTTTTTTTCTCCATATTTATCGTCACCACTTTCATCATCTTCATCACTTTGCTCTTTTTTATTTAATATCACATCACGAGTTTCACCATCACTCAATTTATTTACTATTGGTGCATGATCATCACAATGCAGAACTTCCATTATATCGGCTTCGTTGAGATTTAATGAAGTGCCAAAATAAAGTCAACAAAATAAATTTCCTTGAACGTTAATACGAATTCTCGAGATTTTTAGATTTAATTGATTTATACCGAAATAATTCTTCAGGACTCATGACTTGCATATATATATATATATATATGGGGGGGGGTAACACTAATAACATAACTCATGCTCCAACCACGAGCTGATCTATGACCATCCATATTTATACCCGGTCTACAAGTCAACCCCAAATTTTTAACTTATTTCATGGTTCAAAAAGTTGACTGGAAAATACGGTATTTGTCTATAAAAATAATTCAATATAAATAATCTTACCCTGTTGTTTTAAATCTGTGACTTTGTCAGTCTGATAGTTAAAAAAAACTTTGAAAATTTGGAAAACATCCAGGTTTTGGAGGTTTCTGGATTTTGAATGTCCAAATTTTTGAGGTTGTACTGTATGTCAATCTCATGACAATGAATAATATATTGCAAAAAAGTAGCAATATAATAACACAAGGATTCTAGCAGATTGTAATCTATAGGATTCTTGGCAAAATGAAGTTAAAGCTCGTGCTTTCATTTTGCTATGAAAGTTTTATAAAAATAAAAGCAAAAGAACTGGAAAATAAGTGTTACATACTTCTATTTAAGTTACGCACTTTGTGTATTGTTTAGATTTTGTTACTTTGAATCTCTTTTTTAGAATACCTTCTCTTAGACATTTAGAGGAATTTCTCCTTGGAAAGTAAACTTAGCAGAAAAGCCAACTATTACGAATTTTCCATAATTCTTACAGATTTCTGAGCAAAATTACGGACTATGGGAAAAGACCCGTAAAATTACAGAAAACATCTGTCCTGTAATTTTTGCTTATTAAATTGACAAAACTTGCTTCTGTTCATATATTTTGGTTTATTATTCATGTTATTTTTTTAAAATTATTTTCACACATTTAGTAAGACTGCGCAATTCAGGAAATTATCGTGTAGTTCTGTGAGTCCACAAGTATCCTTCCTTTTACACCCATCTCTATCCTCTAAATATTAATCATTAGATTGACTAAACTAGCTCATTTTCATATTTTAGTTAATTATTAAGGTTATTTTTATTATTTTCTCATAAATTATGGGATTGCATAATTGAGGTGCTATCGCTTATTTTGTCAAATATTGACTAAAATTTTTTACCATCTGTCTCCATCTTGTACTTATTACACATTAAATTAACAAAACTTGCTTATTTTCTTATTTTTATTATTATTCATGTTAATTTTTCAAATAATTTTGACACATTCAGTACTATTGTAGTCCTGTGTGTCCACAAGTATCCTTTTCTATCCATCCATCTTCTAAATATTAGTCATTAAATTGACTAAACTTGCTTACTTTCACGTTTTGGTTAATTATTAAGGTTAATGTTTTAATTATTTTTACATAAATAATGTGATTGTATAATTCAATTTACCCAGATAAATGTAACAGTTTATCCAGAAGAATGTAATATAATCAAGTGATGAAGGCAATATTACTTCTTCCTTATAATAATGCTGTGACAGAATATATATTCTGTATTGTTGTTAGAAAATATGGGGCTGAATTTAAGCTAAATTTGAGTGCTGACACATTATTCGATTTTTGAGAAGAAATTGTCAAAGTCTGAGCTAGAGCAGGTTGGGGGAAAAAAATTAACTTAGCATCTTTTGTTTTAAGGATTTTGGAATTTCTCTTTTGTCCAGTGATAGACTCGGCGGAATTTTCAAATGTAAGTGATTTAATCTTGAATCCACCGCAGGAAAAAAAATTCAGAGCCTTAAAAGATAGGCTAATTACAGAATTTGCAGATTCGGAATTAATGCAGACGAGAAAACTACTATCAGAGTTGCAACTCAGGGACCTCAAACCATCTGCATTATTGAGGCAGATGAGAGAATTAGCTCTTGATAAAGTGAACAAGGATTTTTTTAAATCATTATTGCTAGATCGTTTATCGTCAAACGTCCGTGCAATTCTATTGGCAAGCTCGGAAAATTTAAGCCAATTGACAAATTTTACAGATAAAATATACGAAGTTATGACAAGCTCGGAAAATATTTGTGCAGTAGCATCTCGCAATGAACATTCTGCATTAACGGATCTTTCATACATTCAGAAGCAGATAGCTGACTTAGCCTCCCAGATCAAGTGCATATCTTGATCAAGATCATACTCAAGGGATCAATATCGTGATAATAGACCACGCTCAAAATCACATAACAACACCTGATCTTTCAGAAATCATGACAAGGGAAACGTAGGAAGGAATAGCAATTTTTGCTTCTACCATAGACGTTTCGGTAAAGAAGCATATAAATGCCATACCCCTTGCAAATTTGTCGACCAAAAGAACTTGTGAAGCCTGTCATTTCAAACACGGGAATGATAGCAGAAATTAAAATAGATCATGCTAGTAGACTTTGTTTATGACCGCAAAACTAATTGCAAGTTTTTAATTGACACTAGTAGCGACATTTCAATTGTTCTAAAACCGCTAAATACAAAATTTCAACCATCTTCTTTTGAACTTTTCGTGGCAAATAACTCGAAAATCCAAACTTTCGGAACAAAATTAGTAGATATAGATTTAGGTCTAAGATGCGCATTTTGCTGGGAATTTGTCATAGCATCTGTATCCCAAGCCATTATAGGGGCAGATTTTTAGAAAGAATTTGGACTTTTCGTGGATCTAAAACAAAAGAAACTGATAGATTCCATTACAAAGTTGCACATTCCAGGCAAATTAACGAAAGGTAGCATTTCTGAAATTAAATTGATTTCAGGCGACACACATTTCCACTAAATTCTCCGATAATACCCAGGTATTGCTATATAACCCAACTCCTAAATTCAAAAATGTAAAGCATAAGACAGTACATTATATCGAAACTTCAGGACCACCGATTTATGCACGACCCAGATGATTACATCCGAAGCTGTGCAAATCTACAAAGAAGGAATTTGAATTTATGCTAGAGCGCAGAATCTGCCATCCCTTTAAGTCAAATTGGTGGTCCGCGCTCCACATAGTGCCTAAAAGTTCTGGAGAAATCCAGTGTGTAGGAGACTATCGTCGTTTCAATCAGGTATCATTGCCTGACCGTTACCCGATAAGGAACATTTTAGATTTTTCGAACGCTCTAAATGGCAAGCGAGTATTTTCGAAACTAGATATTTTTTGCGCATATCGCGCCATTCCAGTTTACGAACTTGATATTCCTAAAATGGCAATAACGACACCATTTGGCCTATACGAGTTTCCCTATCTTAATTTTGGATTATGTAACGCCGCTCAAATTCTTCATCGTTTCATAGATGAAATTCTAGGTGATCTGAATTTCTGTTTTGCTTTCTGGGATGACATTTTGTTTTTTTCTGAGAGTGAAGAACACAAGCTCTATCTGAAACAGATATTCCAATGTCTATATAACTACGGAATTAACCTAAATATTTCGAAATGCGTTCTAGGAGTATCCGAGATATCATTTTTAGGCCATCTCATAAATTCTAAAGGCACTAAACCCTTGCCCGATAAAGTACAAGCGATATTGGATGTCAAACAATCTGAAGCAATTAAGGATTTACGTGCATTTCTCGGCATGATGAATTTTTATCGGAGACACCTAATCCATGCAGCGCATACGCAAAAGCCCCTCAATGAGTATCTAAAGGGGGCACAAAAGAACGATAAGAGAAAAGTTAATTGGACTAATGAGGCTATGGACGCATTTTTAGCATGTAAGTATCAATTAGCTCATGCAACACTACTCGCTCACCCTGCTAAAAATGCGAATTTAATTTTATACGTTGACGCATCAAATTTTGTGATAGGTGGTTCTTTGAATCACGTTCTTGATACGGATATCGAACCCCTGGCATTCTTCTTGTGGAAATTATCCCCAGCAGAGGTAAAATACAGTACTTACAACAGAGAACTGTTAGCTGCATATTCGGCTATCAAATACTTCAGGCATATGCTGGAAGCTCGAAATCGGAATTCAGAGGGTACTAATAATTCAGAGGGTACTAATAATATCCCGGCCGACATAATGTCCCGTATAAATATGATTACGGTACCTGGTCCAATTGATTATGAAGAACTTACAGATTTACAAAATAGTGATCCGTAGCTTCTAGATATTTTAAAAGGAACATCCTCGATTGACTTAAAGCAAATCGCTATTCCAAATGCTTCGGCTAAATTATTTTGTGACATCCACGGGTACAGCGCGTCCTTATGTACCGCAGCTTATGAGATTCAACGTTTTTTCAAACTTACATAATTTAGCCCATCCAAGTATAAGGAAAATTTCGAAGTTAGTCCACGATCGTTTTATCTGGCCAAATATGAATAAAGATATTAACGATTGGGCACAAAAATGCATCCCTTGTCAAAAGAGTAAAATTCAACGACATACTGTCCCACCTATTGGTTTTTTCCCCAAAACTTCTCAGAGGTTCGAGCACATGCATATCGACCTCGTGGGACCCTTACCACCCATCTGATGGAATGACCTATGTACTGTCTATGATTGACCGGTTCACAAGATGACCGGAAGCAATCCCAATTCCAGACATCACGGCTTCTACAGTGGCACAAGCTCTGATCGACCATTGGATTTATCGTTACAGTGTTCCTTCCAGAATCACCAGTGACTAAGGCCGACAATTTGAATCTAGACTTTTTCAGTCTTTAAGCACAGTGCTTGGGAGTCCAGCGAATACGCACAACTGCTTACCATCCGTCTAGCAATGGAATTATAGAAAATTTCCACCGGCCGCTGAAAGCAGCCTTAAAAGCACACGGTAATAAACAGTGAACTTAGACACTAACAATAGTTTTGCTGGACTTCTATCTACAATCAAACCGGACATAGGTGCAACACCAGCTGAGCTTCTGTACGGAGAAACGCTGCGCCTGCCAGGTGATTTTCTCCCCAATAGCTCCCAAGTCACTGACCCCTCAGACTTCATAGTGCAAGAGAGTCAATGCGGGACCTTCGTCCCCCCAACACTTCTCATCATCGGAAACTGAGAATTTTTCTTCCACCCGCTCTTCACACAGCATCGCATGTGTTTGTGCATAATGATGCTGTTAAAGCTCCACTACAAGCTCCATACGATGGACCATATCAGGTTTTAACGACAAACGATAAATTTTTTAAAAACGAGATCAAAAGTAGGAAAGTGAACATTGCATTTGATCATATTAAACCGGCATTTTATTTGAATGATGTTGAGGTACATGCACTGACAACAACCGGCCAACCGGTTTCGACCACTCAAGCTTCATCAGTGCCAAAATGCCTCCAAAAATTACGACACGCTCAGGCCATCGTGTTCGTTTCATGGAGTATTATGGTTTCACTGGAAACCTTTAAAGAGGGGAGTGTGTGGCGGTTAACTATCGCCATTTATGCCACCTGCACCAAAATGAACTAGAACTGGCGTTTCTCTGATAACTGAGAAAACCTCATACCGTTTCCTGTTTTGGGACGCCTGACTTCCAAAGACACCCGATGGGGATTTACACATAACTTTAATGTTTGTGACAGTATGTTGGCATGTGAAAGCCATAATTTTCGTCACCTGCATGTGTGAAGAACAATATGATGGTGCACACCGAAAACATGTGGCATGCATGGGGGACAACCCCCCCCCCATATTAATGATCCCCAGACAAACAACGACCATTAAGATAGTTGGTCACTCCTTCTGGGGGCGTTTACAAAGTTCATTTGACAGGAAAAACTTTCATCTTTTCGGACAGAGACTCGCTCCTGAAATCTCAACTTGAACGGTCGAACCTCCATTCGACTGCCTCGAACTTAATGTTCCAAAAATCAGGCCTAATCCGCCTGCCGCATAATCTCTCTGCAAAGTTTTAGTATGCTGTCTATATATCTGTAAAATTTAATGTAAATAAATGTTATTTTAGGCAATGTTAACATTCTGCCTAGAGAACAACAACAAATGTCAGAAGATTGTGCTGAGCATTAATACCGCAGGTCAGGTTTAGCCCACATAATCAAGCAACCCCCCCCCCCCCACACACACACAGATTCTTATCATGTTTGTTTAGATAAACGGTACAACCTCGAAAATCCGGACTTTGCCGATTCCGGATTTTCGATTTTTACGGATTATAGAATTTGAATAAAATTCAGATTTAATATTAACTAAATACACTATAAAGCACTATTTTTAGTGAAAATAATGGCAAAAGTTAAGTTAATCAATTAAAACATATTATTTAATCTAAAAAATAGGGCAAAAGAAATTTCTAAGAAAAAATATACACATTAATAATTTAGAATGTGTGAACGAAACGAAATGATAAAATTCCATTTTATAATTTCGTTTAAATATTTGAATTAATATTTGTTATTTCATTAATTTTGGTTTATGGGAAAGCAGTTTTCTTTATCCTGTAGATGGACATTATTTCTGCTCGGTTATAAAGCTTCTTTGTTCAAGACCTTTAATTGCATAATCGATTGTTTGCATAAGATTATCAATGGGTATTTTTTCTTCTCCACATTTATCATCGCTACTTTGATTTTTTTTATTTAATATGATATCGCGAATTTCGCCATCACTCAATTTATTTAAGATTGGCGCATCATCATCACAGTGCAGAACTTCCGTTGTATCGGCTTTGCCGAGATTTAATGAAGTGCCGAGATTTAATAAAGATTGAGGATTAGCACTTTTGACGATATATTTAAAGGTGTAAATGTGTTTAAACCGTTTTCGCTATTAACGAACGAAAAACAAAAAATAAGAACTTAAAAGTTTCATTTATTCTCTAGCATCTATATAATGTTATGTTTAAAAAGGCTGATGACTCTGAAAAAGTTAAAACTTTATTAGTAGTAGTCAAATATGTAAAAAATATCTCAGTAGCTAAACATCTTTTCCAAAAAAGAAAAATATCTCTCCTCTCAATGATTTTTCTAAATTACGATGAGTCATTACTAAACTGCAGCAGCACCGGGACGTGGTGGGGCAGGGAAAGCGAAGAAAGGAATTTGCTTAGTTCCTAATCGTAAACGCAGCCGACCCTTTTGAGAGGTCTGTGTGACCTTGTTGCTCGGTTCTGTGCGATACGATATTATTTATTTATTTATTTGCTATTTATAGTATGTAAATATGGCTTTTTAAACAAAAAGGGCAAAATATACAGTCAATTTCAAGCTGACACGTTCGACGAGAACGAAAAAATCGTCAGATATCGGGAGGGGGTGGAGATTCTGAAGACAAAACAGAATACATTAAAGAATGGAATTCGTACTACGAAGTGAGCAAAATAAATTTCTGTGAGCGTTAATATGAATTCTCGGGATTTTTAGATTTAATTGAACAATCTGTGATAAAATGTTACGATAATGTTTTAAAGTGATCCAAATAATTTAATATTAAAAATTATATTGTTTCAGAAAAATTTCTTTTTCAATAATAAGGAAAGGAAATTTTGATAATAAAAATTCCGTATTTACATAACGATGTATATTTTACGCGAAATAATTCATCGGGAGTTGTGATTTGAATAAGGAGGAGGAGGGATTAACGCTAAAAACGTTATTCACGCTCCAACCACGAGCCGATCTACGCTCGTCCATCTAAACTTTCGTTTCATTTCCGGGTTTAGAATGTCGACCGGAAAATACGGTAAAATAAATAATCTTACCCTGTTGTTTTAAATCCGCGACTTCGTCAGTCCGGGGAAAAAAAACCGAAAATTTGGAAAACGTCCGGATTTTGGAGGTTTCCGAATTTTGGATGTCCTGATTTTCAAGGTTGTACTGTAATGTTAATTTGATGTGAACATTGTCATATTTTGTTGCATATAAAAATATATATACAGAATTTGAAATGTTTGATCAGATATTATTTTAATTATCAATACGAATGATTTTTTATTGCAAATTGAACCATGTGACACTATTACTAAAAATTCCTGAAAGTTTCCTGTGTAGATTACTGAAACTATAAATAAGAGGTTGGCATCTCAGAAACACTATTATGAGTATTTAGATTTCTTTTTTACTGTAAATGAGATAACTGATAATGTGAGAAAGCAAAAGTTTTCAGTATATATGACCAGCTCTGGTTGCTATAATGCGATCTTTATGCCTGCCATACTGTGTAGAAATTGATGAAATTGTTCAGAGATTAAAAAATCATTTCCTCCCTCTTACTTTCTGAAATCCTGTCATTCTCAGATATACTAACCTTTACAGGTTTTCTGTAATTCTTACCAATTTTTGAACAAAATTACGGACTATGGAAAAGACCTGTAAATTTGCATAACACACCTATTATTTTCCATTTTTCTATCTTTTTCCATCCATCTTCATCCTGTAATTATTGAACATTCAATTGACAAAACTTACTTATTTTCATAATTTAGTTAATTATTCATGTTAATTTTTTTATTCTTTTTGCACATGTAGTACAATTCAGTGAATTTTCTTGCAGTCCTGGGAGTTCACAAGCATCCTTTTCCATCCATCTCCATCCTCTACATATTAATCATTAGATTAACTGAACTTGTTTATTTTCATATTGTGATTCATTATTAAGTTAATCTTTTAATTATTTTCTCAATAATGGTATTACATAATTCACAGATGGTATCACATACATTGCCGAGCATTGACTGGTATCTGTTTCCAATCTCCATCCTGTTGTCATTAAATTGACAAAACTTATTTATTTTCATGTTTTGGTATATTATTCATATTATTTTTTTAATTATTTTGACACATTCAGTATCTTTACACAATACATTAAACTCTCATGTAGTTCTGGGAGTTTCCCAAGTATTCTTTTCCATCAATCTCCATCCTCTAAACATTAATCATCAGATTGACTAAACTAGCTTATTTTCACATTTTAGTTAATTATTTAGGCTAATCTTTTAATTATGTTTACATAAATAGTAGGCAATTGCACAATTCAATTTGCCCAGATGAATTTTAACAATTTATTCAAAGGAATGTACAATTGCACAATTAAGTGAATTCTCGTGTAGTCCTGGGAGTCCACAAGTATCCCTCTCGATCTATCTCCATCCTCTAAATATTAATCATTAGATTAACTGAACTGGTTTATTTTCATATTTTGGTTAATTAAATTAATCTTTTAATTATGTTCTCATAAATAATGGTATTGCATAATTCAGATGGTACCACATACATTGCCGCTCTGTCCCCCAAGTATTCTCCATCCATCTCCATCCTCTAAACATTAATCTTTAGATTGACTAAACTAGCATGTTTTCACATTTTGGTTTATTATTAAGGCAAATTTTTTAATTATGTTTACATAAATAATGGTGCGATTGCACAATTCAATTCGCCCAGATGAATTTAACAGTTCATTCAAAAGAATTTAATATAACATGGTGAGAAAGACACAAAATTCCATTTGTATAAATTATACTGCAAAATATTACACAAAATTCCCTAATTACAATATTTATGTGCAGAAAATTGAAATTGGGGTGTCCCAAAAGTATAGAGAATATAATTCATACCCTTTCAAAATATGTTTTTGTGAATATTGTGGGATGTTTTAAATAGCTGTTTTCATATTATTGTCCACTTGAAACATTTTTATTATCATCTGCTTTTGATTTATTTTAATATGAATTGCCAACTTTTCAATTTCAGAATTCAGATCTATACCAGATTTTTAATCATGTTTTCAAAATGACTGGAGCTAAAGAACTTTCCAAAGATGAAATTATAAAAATTTGATATTTAGAAGGTGGTAAAGATATTTCAAAGATATTGAACAGATCCAAACAGTATTTATAAAGTTTTAGTGTTTGGTGATGAATGGACAATCAAAAGCCACCAAGGAAGACTTACACTTGTGATGATAGAATGATATAGAAAATGACATCAATGCAGAATATGTTTTTGTGGCAAATTGCCTCAACTAGTAGACTTTCAAAGAATACTGTCTATAGAAGAATAAAGACTTCTACAATAATAAATAAAGTGTCATCTACAAGAAAATGTTATGAAAGCCATGTTTGAAACAGACATAAAACAGATCGACTACAATGGGTCAGGAACTATACGTCTTTTGGCGAAAAGTGACTTTCGGTTATCTTTAGTGATAAAAAGATGTGGAACTTAGATGGTCCTGATGGATATTCATATTATTGGCACAACATGAGAAATGAATCGAAAAGCTTTTTCAGCAGGGCACCAAGGTGGAGGGTCACTGATGATCTGAGATTTTTTTGGATTTAATCGCTAAAATTCCCTGCCAATTTTTAGCATAAAAATGAAGTCTGGAGATGATAAAGAAATCCTTGAGGATAATTTAATCCTATTTCTTTACTTGTTGAGGGGCTCAGATTGTATTTTTCATCAAATAGAGTATTGATTCATCTCTCGAAGTCACTGAAAGTGTGGTTACAGCAAAACAGTATCAATGTTTTGGACTGGTCAGCACTTAGCCCTGATTTAAACCCCATAGAAAATTTGTAGGGATTTCTGAGTTGCAAAGTTTACAAAAATGGGAGACAGTATTTCTCTGTCAATGACTTGAGAGTTGCTATACAGAAAGTGTGGTATGAGATGTCTCCTGATTTCATGCAAAATTTAATTTGTTCCATAGAAAGGCATATATATGATGCCATACTAAAGATGGAAAGTATGATTAAATATTGATTTAGATTATCGACTAATTTATAAATACCAATATATATATTACCAATATATATATATATATATATATATTGGTCCTTATTTATAGGGACATTTTTTTTTTTTGGAAATCAAATTACGCCCCCTCTGGTGCACCTGGAGCAACGTCCTTGGATGGGGAAATGGTTCATGATTCCGGCCAAATATAATGCGAATGATGAAGAGTCAAGTGCCTGGCCATTTGAAAAAAAAAATGTTTAAATTTTGCAGGAATCATTTATTTATATGAAGGAACCAACTGAGAGGGTTCTGCATAAGATAACTTCAATTTGTAAAATAAGGACCACCCTAATATATATATATATAATGACATAATTTAAATTCTCTATATTTTTTAGACACCCTAATTTCAATTTTCTACAATTAAATATTGCATTTAGTGTATTTTGTATAATTTTTTGCAGTATAATCAAATAAAATTGTGAATGTTATTAAACATATTGCAAATGCATTTCTGTGCTTTTCTCCATATTTTTGGGACATACTGTATTATTTGTTCTCCATAATAATGCTGTGACTGTATGTATATAAACAGGAATTTAATAAATCATCAATTGCTCAACGTTGCTATAATTTTGGCCAATATTTTCTTCACCAAGGATCATATTAAGAGGCTATGATGATCATATTAAAAGGCTATGATCATATTAAAAGGCTATGATCATATTAAAATTTATGATCTTAATTTATTTGAATCCTTCCATGTTCAGTACTTCATTTTTGTCCTCTGTCTGGCGGAGTAAATTTTTTTTTCTATTTTCTTTATATTTGTACCATTTCTTATCCTTTGGAACTCTTATGTGTCATTTTGACTTATTTTTCATTCTTGTTAGGACTCATTTATTCTTGTTCGAGACTTGTCTTGTTGGGATATTTCTGTTGTGTTTTACCACACACCAATCTTGTGTGTTATTTCTCATTACAGATTGGTTGGACTGCTCTTCATTCAGCTTTCTGATTTGTTCTCTCATGTGGATTCTTAATCCAAGACTTTGGTATATGTTTCTTCTATCCGTCTGTTTCTTCTATTTGTGCCCATTTTGACTTCAGATATGTTGGTTCTCTTGCACTGGCGAAGGAGATCCAGCATATCCTTGAAACAACTGTATGCTGTAGGTGCATTAGGTATGTGTACTTAAATAGGTTGTTCAAGTTTTTCTTACCCATTAACCCTTTCCCGACGGCGGCATTCCGGAGCTGCCGCGGCCCAAAAGACTGAGAGCTTCGCTTCCGAACTGTTCCCAAAGGACAGCAAATTTTTTGCGCTAAACCTAACTCTCGAAAAAAATTCACTAAAAATCGCCTATTCAACACAGATATCTACTTTTTTTAGGAATAAAAGAAATATTTATTTTCTATTTGATGTATATTTTTCATACAAATCTGAATACAAAATACTTGTTAGTTGCTCCCATTCTTTTATCCGAAATAAACGAATAATTTCACTGCCTCTAAAACCCAAACAAAAAAAAATACTCTCTTATATTCCTATGATTCACCAACGAAATCATAACACTGAAATAAAAGCAAAACCCGAAACTCAATTATAAAATTCTTGATGCTGCGAGAATTGCTCTGTCTGTTTATATTACAAAATCATGTTTCACTGCTCCAAATGGAGAAATAATTCATTGGATCCTCCTTATGCCAAGGTCATACAACTGCAAAATACATTGAAGTTAGTTCCACGGGCATTTAACGCCATCTAGTAGACAAATTAAAACGTTCCACGTGAAGGCATGCATGCATGCGTGCCACTCTCCGTTTACGGTAAAGTTTCCACCGTCACGAGTGTGTGCCATCCATCCTTGAATGCAAGTTCGCAGCCGACACACATGCGTACCAATCGTTCCAAAAGGGTTAAAGCTGTCTGTCTTATTTCCAAACAGGTGAAGAGCTAGCAGTAGTTTTAATTCCATTCTGACTTTTACCAAATACATAAATTAAATAACTACAAATTCAAATATCTGTTACCCTTCTTGACTGCCCCTATATTTTACTTAAGTATTGGTGATGAAACTGTCTTATGTTAGTCAATTACACAAACCCATTCTCAAGTCATACAACTCGATTCAATTATGTCCAAGCTTCCAATGCCAACTACTCTTGTTGTCATTAACTTCTCAGGTTAGCACCAAAGTACCATCCATAAAACAACTATTATAATATCATTATGGACATCATTAAAAAATATTGATGATATTCAAAGATGTTCAAAACTTGTAAATTTATAAAATTCTATAAATTGAATTTTTGGCTCCATTACAATATTTTTCCTTAACATATGCTATGTAGAAGACCCAGACCGTCCGACTCGTCCAGGGGACTAAGAGCAGCTATTTGGACGGCCGGTAACATATGCTATGTGTCATAGCAATATAGATTGTCAGATATATTTACTTATTTTTCTAAATTTAAATTAAACTGAACTTTTACTTTTCATTTTGAGAACACCCTTACTTTGAAATAACTCCCTTTTTTTAACTTTGGTAAAGGCATTTACTTCCCTTAAGGCTTTTCATTAAACATTAAAACTTAAGCAATATGCTTCTTTTGTCCACGAGATACCACCCAAGAATTTTTAAAAACACCTGCTGAATTTTTTTGAGGCAGTAAAAGCATTTATGACAATGAGATTTTCTTTCCTATCAGAAAAAGCAATAAAATGCAGGGAAATTGTGAAAGTGATTGTCAGGTATTCTGAGGCCAACCAGATAGAGACCATTTACAGTTTTCCTTTCATCAATCAGCAACATTCATAAAATTAAAATTGTCAAGGCTCAACTATTTATGACTATTTGTAACTCATATCACTTTGTTTTCGGGTACATCTTGACGACAGAGTGTCGAAACTTGTATTGTGCAGAATAAACAAGCAAATGAAAGAGAGAAGAGAGTTAAAGAGTATTCGTCTGCACCACTTAAGTATGACCTTGTATAATACTGCTTAGTAACATATGTGACATGAGCTATTTTCTTGTTTACTGGCGAGTGCGGAAGAGTGTGCAAGCAGTCTGGCTATGAAAGCGTTATGTAGGTGATGAAGCTAGTTGGAATGAGTAAAAATGTGATAGTTATTGGTATGCATGAGCAGGCTCCTGAATTCAGGGGTCCCATTTATTTTCAGTCAGTGATTACCATGCTGGCTCAGTGAGTGGAAGCAAAAGAAATTCACTCCCTTTCAATAGATCACAGTAGCACAAGTCTCAGCTTTTATGATCATAATTTAGTTTCATAAAAGTTATGCATAAGGAATCAGTCCCTGTAATATGTGCAGTACTAGATATATATATTGATATATAAATACCTAACATCCTCAAGGGATGAAGTTAATATATATATATATATATATATATATATATTGATATATAAATACCTATAATATTCTAGACATGTGCCCTAAAATAAAAGATTTCATTTGTTGACAATACATATTGCCTCTTTAATGACTCAATTTAAAATAATTTATTAATTAAATTTTGATAGTATTAAATAAATTATGTTCTTAATTTGCGAAGGCAGAATTTCTCTGCTAATTTACCCTCCATGGTGAATAAAATATGATTAAGAATCTTTCTAGAGTAGAGATACTGAAAGCAGTCTATGCATTTTAAGTGCAGTTGTATCCGCTAGCATTTATTACCTATTATTAGGATCTTCAATATTATATAAATATTCATGATGCACAGTACAATTGTCATCTTGGTAGATAAGTTTGGTGACAAGGCCCTCTCCAAGCAGAAAGTCCACATAAGAGACGATGTGGTCATCCAAGATGGGGATATAATCCACAGCCTTCATCCTATTGTTGACTTTCACCAGTGGTCCAATGCCAGTCGCCAAAATACGCCCCCCAAAACATCACACTCTCACCCCTGAGCTGCACTAATCTCTAGAGACAGCCCTGATGATACTCCTCTCCGGTTCTGGTGATGCGTAAATGTGCATCATTGGCATACAAGCAGAAGCATGATTCATCTAACCATACTACATGTCATCAGTCATCCACAGTTCAGTGTCGATGTTCTTGAGCCCATTGGAGTCTCTTCTGTTTTGGAGCTGCTGTGATCCGAGGATGTCGCCGAGGTATACAGCTGAATAATTCTATGCATTCCCGGTGCAGGGTGTGGTCAGAAATAGATTGACCCAGTTCAGCATTAACCTGTGCCACCAATTGGTCCCTGGTTTGGAAGCGATTAGCAGTAGTCATGCACCTCACATGCCTACGATCTCTCGGGGTTAGTATCATCTTGTAGCTAGCATTGCATCGCCAGGAACTGTTTGTTCCGGACAAACACCATTGCTTATGCACTGTACTCGCTTTAGATGCTGTCTCACCCAAGAGTGCTGCAATGGTGGTGGTGGTGTCGTGTCCACACGAGTCAGTCGTTTAAATAGATCCATAAGCGAAGACCACTGCCCTGGTGATCGCAATGATGCTATGAAAGTAGAGCATCTCCTGTGGAAATTCCACGATGTTTTGAAGTGCTGCCAAAATGGCGGGACATGTAAAGACATGTTCAGGAGAGAGTTCAGTTTTGGGACAGTTTCTACAGTCCCTGTAAACCCTAGCTCTATTTCCATCGATTTTCATACCCCTGTAGTGACGTGTACGAAGCTGTACAATTGTTTTTGTGATGATTCTTTCTTCATTTATTTCACAGATTTGATCACTTTCTCGAATTGAGCATTCCCTAAGTTTGAATCTTTCCATTGCATTTGCATCACTAAAGATGGCGCAATTTTCGTGGCCACTATTTAGGTGTCTCGCTTCTTTTTCCAGATTGTCAGCAATCTCATTTCCCTCGATATTAACATGTGCAGGAATCCATTGCAGGGTGCAACTTTTCTCTAGTTGTTTGATCCTGTCAAGGAGGAGATATATATCACCAGCAAGTCTTGAGCATCCCAGTTGGATTGCCTCAATGGCAGCCTTAGAATCACTAAAGATAACCAGGCCATTAGCCCTATCGGAATCTGAAAGGGAGATATAGATGTTCAGTGCTTCCTGTATTGCAATAAGTTCGCTGGTGTAATTGGATGCAGTGTGGCCCGCTCCAATTTTTTTCTGTATAATTCTATCATTTGGTAAAATGAGCTGTATTCCAGATCATCCATTTAGAGTGGTTTCATCAGAGGAGCCATCGGTATAGGCATGAACAAGAGTCTCCCTAGAGAAGGACTCAATTGTTTTAGCTCCTTTGGCTTTGATGGTATCTGCCAAATCTTTCTTTGAACAAGGGTCCAAAAGTTGCGTGTTTAGTTTGGTATTGTTAGGGAGGCAAGAAGGAAGAACTGGTTCTTGATAGATATAAAATTTGCTGTGTTCGTGGTCATGGTTTCACCTTATTTCTTGGTCAAATTGAAAAGGGGATGAACGCTTGAGTCTCATTTTTCCTGTGCAATTTTCAAAAGTCTGTCTGGATATATGTTCCAAAGTACTACTCCTAGCCTTATTTGTAAATTTGATGGTATTGTACATTCTCCTTCTTAAGTGTTTCAAGACCACATTCACACACAATTTTTCCATAGCATGTAGAGGAGACAGCTCCCGCAATTATCATAGCAGCTCTTGCCTGGACCCTTTCTAGTTTATCCAGGGCAGTCCTAGAGGCATGGGTCCAAATGGGTGATGCATATTCCAAAATAGGTCTCACTAACGAAGTGTAAGTAGTTTTAAGTGTTTTAGGCCAAGCTCCCCAGTCTGTGCCACATAGACTTTTGATGATATTCAATTTCTTTAGAGATCTATTGGCACAGTTTTGAATGTGCTCTGTAAAACGAAGTTCTGTGTCCATATTCATTCCTAAGTATTTAGGGTTTTTCAGCATAACAAGCGGGGGTTCCATGATAAGTGCTGCAATCTCTGCAACTTTGTGGCTGTGTTCCCGGCCAAACACTATGGGCCCCTTTTGTCAGTCGTTGATGTGTCATTTGCAACCCATTTCCAACTTTATGAACGAACGAAGCATACTTATCACAAGGTTTCGCAACATATTCAACCATCCTCTATGATTTCCACTTCTGTTCTGTTCGCATATGGGAGGTGTGCAGCAGACACATGCTTTTACAGTGTTGGCTCACGGTAAATGCTAATTTCATAATATTTTGTCCGAGGTGTTTAAGTGGACCAGAGTAATATGATATTTATGAAAGGAGAAGTCAAGAAGAGTGTAGATATCTAGGGATTGTAATTACTTATGACCTTTTTAATTCTGATATTCAGAACTGCAAATAACACATTTTCTTCAAAAAACTTTTCCTCCAAATGCTAATTGGAAAGATGAAAAATACTACCCCCCCCCCCTCCCCCCTGAAAAAAAAATCACATGCCTCCCCTTCAACATCTGCTGACTTCGCCTATGGAAAAGAGACTATTCTGATTATATTGACTCTTCCCTGCACATAATTTGTCCTCTACATTTCCCTCTTTTTGTAACATCTGTACCTATATTATTTCTTATATTTCTTGTTAGTGTGACCAGTAGAAATTGTCATAAGTATTGAAATAACTTTATATTGTTTTATTTTATTTAATTCTTTTTAGGACTCTGAAATATATACATATCTTTTGAAACAAATTGCTCCATTAGATTCAGGTGTAACTCTAGAAGCTTTAAAGGTAAGTTTATTAATATGTTTACTACATTTTTATTTGTTATCACAGCTAAACTTATTACTTAATTGATCCTAAATACAGAAATATGTTATTGAATTATGTTTTATTAACTTGATTATCAAAATTTGAGATATGTAGTCACTGATAAAAATGAATAAATGAAGCGTATGAGCAAAATTATCCCTTCCTTTGTAATCAGGGATCGTTTAGTAAGGAAATATTGCATAACAACAATTGTTACACAAAGTCTATCTTATCTAACAATCCAATGGTTTTAATTAGCAATCAAAAATTGCATTTAATTTTTAAAAAGTAAGCAAACAAAAAATTTCACTAAAATAGTTTTAGAGTGCTTTTCAAATGTGTTTCTAATGAGCAGGGGCAGTTATTCAGAGGGGCTGCGTGGACCCCTTGATCAAGCACTTCAAATTATTTTAGTTATATAGGTTAATTACAATTTTTAAGGAAATTATCTGAATTTTATTGACTCTCAAAAAAGTCTCTTATGCCCTTTTCGTACCATATTAAATCTATATGGAAAAATACTGCATTACAGGGAAAGACGAGGGATTTTTAATGAGGGCTGTGTCCTTTTAACGCCTCTGGCTGATAAAACGAATGGTATGTTAATATAACGGCAATAGAATTTCGAGTTAAAAAAACGGACATTGCAATATTGCAATCCGATGTGAGCTGCGTCGGTTTCCACTCTTTTCGCCAAAGAAGAAACTAATACTGTGAACGACTGACTAGAATTGGCTAAGTTTCGCTAATTTGGCCTCGAATTTTTCTTGATAAATATGTGTTCTCTCTCTCGCTTTTTAAAGTAATAAATTTAGATGTTTAAATAAATATTTGAAAATAAATTACTGTATTTATGTAATTCTAATTTATTTTCATTCTATGGACCTAGTTCTTTCAGTTTTGGTTCATGACGGAATAGTTTAGCATTAGATATAGATACAGAAAATAGAAATTCAAAAAAGTTTCGATATATATTTTGTGCTTTTTACTTAATTGAATAAGTGGGGGTTATTTACGGTATTTTGGGGGTTTCTATTCTTCGTTTTCTGTAGAAAAATGCATTGTTTGGGGCACTCAATTTAGTTTCGACCCACCCAGCCATATTACTTAATGAAACTGTTTCGCTCCTTAAGCGCCTGGAGGGGGGGGGGGGGGTCATTTCTGATGTAGGGTGGTTCTGTCCTTTGGAAAGAGGATCATTTCTGATGTGGGGTGGTTCTGTCCTCCAGAAAGGGGATCATTTCTGATTTAGGGTAGTTCTATGCTTTATTTGTGACAAATTTCAATGGATTTGACCTCTTAATTGTTTAAAAGTCATAAGAATTGTATTTGTGGCATACCCATGGATATTTTTAGTGACACTTTCAGAAATGTGTTGTGTGAGGGAGTGGGTCTCTTGACTTACTCAGCTGTCTTACTTTTCCAGCTATTTAACATTAACCCTTTCGCGACGGTAGCATTCTGGAACTGCCGCGGCCCAAAGGACGGAGCACTTCGCGTCCGAACTGTGCCCAGGGGACAAGTTTTTTATGCTAAGCCTAACTCTAAAAAAAAATTCACTAAAAATCACCTATTCAACACAAAAATCTACATTTTTCAGGAATAAAAGAAATATTTATTTTCTATTTGATGTATGCTTTTCATACAAATCTGAATACAAAATACTCTTTAGTTGCTCCCATTCTTTTATCCGAAATAAACGAATAATTTCACTGCCTCTAAAACCCAAACAAAAAAAAATACTCTCTTATATTCCTATGATTCACCAACGAAATCATAAAGCTCAAATGAAAACGAGACCCGAAACTCAATTATAAATTGTTGATACTGCGAGAAGTGCTCTATTTGTTTATATTACAAAACCATGTTTTACCGCTCCAAATGGAGAAATAATTTATTGGATCCTCCCTATGCCAAGGTCAAGTATCTGCAAAATACATTGAAGTTGTTTCCACGGACATTTAATGCCATCTAGTAGACAAATAAATTCAAATAAAAACGTTTCACATAGAAACACGCATATGTGCCACTCGCCGTTTAGGGTAAAGTTTTCTCCATCACGAGTGCATGCCATCCGTCCTTTAATGCAAGTTTTCATGACAACCGTCACGAAAGGGTTAAAGATTGAAAAAAATTATAAATATTTGTTAAAGAATGTTAAAAATCAATTTTCAACCTGATACTTGATTCTTTGATCTGACATTGTTTTTCTTAACCCCCCCTTCACCGGCGACTACTCAATTCCCCTGGTTTTGCTTCTAATTTTATTAAAGACCAATATTGCTCTGATACTCCCTGGGTGTAAATTTTACTTGAGGTAATCCTAAAATTTCTCATTTCGCTTCCTAATTAAGCGATTTTGAATCTAGTGGTGGCTATAGTCTCTGCACTATTTATACGTGCATCGCCTGTACATGTATATTTTTTATTCAAACCCCCCTGAGCATAACTTTTAGTTTAACTAACCCACAAAGTTTTACATCTCGGTTTCTAAATTGAGCGATTTTGAATCTTCTGGTAGCTACAGTCTTTGTACCATCTGAATATACATCTCTTTTGTATCAATCCCCTGGGCGCAACTTTTACTTTAAGTAGTCCTCCTCTAATTTCACATCTCGGCTCCTAATTGAGCAATTTTAATTCCGCTGGTGGCTATAGACCCGGCACCATTTGTACATGTGTACTGGATATACATATTTATTGTATCAGCTGCCTGGGTGTAACTTTCAGTTCGGTTAGCCTCCCCCCCCCCCCCCAAATTTCTTATTTCTCCTTCGAATTGAGTGATTTAGATTTTGCTAGTGGTAATCACTTAGATATACAGCCTTATTATGTCAACCCCCTGGGCGTAACTTTTACTTTAAGTAGCCTCAATTTCATATTTCGGTTTTACAAAAAGTGCATCACCTTGGTTCCTGAAATTTCCATGTATGACGTTTCAAGGTCGTATAATGTTTACTTTTTTTGCTACAGACCTTACACACACACATCGACACACAAACATTGTCTGTTATTATGTAATATGAAACAACCATGGTGGAAGAGGAGAGACCCTCCTCTTTTTCATATTTACATTTTTATCTATCTATCTTAGTGACTCTTGCTCCGATTTTGATGCAATTTTCACACTGTATTTTCTACTCTACAATGGACCCACTTGATCTGCTTTTGACCAAAGTTGCCAAAAGTGGATCTAAACTTTGATCCACTTTTGTTGCACGCGCACAACGAGCTAATTACTTATTGATATAAAAACCGATTGCTATATATAGTGACTGCTAGTAGGCAGGACTCGCTAGTATCATATAAAAGACGAATAGAGATAAGCATAAAGCATAAGCATTTTCTGTAAATTCCAAATTCATTCTTAAACTTGTATTAAAAATAGTTCTTTCGTTTTTACATATAAACTGCCGCAGATTTAGTTGGTTTTCGCTCTCTAATTATGTTACTGTTTGGGTTACAAGGATGATCAGGTACAAAACTATTAGCCATAGAGTGTATATGAGAAAAATTGTGTGCATTTTGGGTATAAAAACATTTGCTCTAATCATAAAAAAAATACTGCACATGCATACGACTGAGAGTATCTAATTTTCAAAAATTTAATACAAATTTATTTATAAATGTATTCAAATTATTTCCATGCTTGCAATAGTCTTATTTATTTTAAGGAAACTTGCACAATGTATATCAGCACATGTAAAATGATAATTTGACATACAGCTGTTTCGAGGTAACGCCAGAACCAATTTATCAGTGCCGGACAAACGACGAACTCGAAGTTTAAAAGACGTAGTTGGCATAAACTGAGGGATATATATATACTTAAATACATAGATGAGCACCTCCCTCTACATGTCGCTCACTAGCCGCCACTGCTGATGAGCCTAAATAAATTGTGATGTTCCTCGTTACCAGTATGGTACCAGTCATATGTCTTACAGAAATGAGGCATGTTTCTGAAATTAAAATGACTTATGCATGTCACATGAGAATAGGTTTCATATACCACTTAGGGTTAGATTCAGTTAGTCATGTCACTTGAAGTTCCATGCCAGAAGGTGGCATGAATTGGGCCAAAGTATTTAAGTGGTAGATTATCAGTCTGTGGTAGCTTCATAGGAGCTTCGTTGACAAAACAGTTTGCATTTTTTAAGTTCAATTGCAGCCATGGCCTTGTGGGAATGTCAACATAGAAAACTTTGAGTGTAGTTGTGTTGAAATAAATTGAAGTTCTTATACGTGTTTGGAAAATATGCCTGTGTAATAATTTCCAAATTTGTATACACTTTTTAAAAATACAAAGTAATTTAAGTAAAAAGTTTAGGTTCACTATATGCACAATGCAATTTTATGCTCTTTCAAAATTTCATGAATGTAGATGTTATAGAATTTACATAAAGGGTAACAAAGTAGGAATAAAACACATTTTGAGAAAATGTGCCTTAAATGACCCTTAAAAAATTGGACATTTACATTGTTGTTTACATCTTTAAACATAAAATTTTTACATTTCGTGAGATGAAGGGTACATAAGTTTTGAAGAGTTTATATAGTTTTGTAGCCGGTAGTGTTTATTTTATTTTTTAAGCTATTAAATGGAAAATCAATTTTTTGACTTCTCATTACACCTTAAACTCATTTGCAACTAAACTATACAATGAGGAAATTGGAAAATAGTTGTATTTTATATATATACTTTCTACAATTATAATGTAATCTGAAAATTTAAACTAAATATGAAGTAAATTTAAAAAATAAAAGCTTTTATTTTCACTCAGACAAATATATACATCATAATAATATATACAATATATATAAATTATATATACAAGCCTGACTGATTTCGAGCATGAACCACCCATCATCAGAGGAGGAAAAAAAGGAACATTTGGCTATTTATACCCAGCCAAACTACAATCAAAATTTGCATATCATTAATGGTCAAAAGTACATATAAATACAATTTGTATTTCAAAGCACCCAAGTCCTTGATACTCAAAAGCTAAACTCCTGCAGCTCTGATTCCCCATCCTGCTTAGCCTATATCAGAGTGAGATATTGAGTGCTGGAAACTCGATATTGAGATACATGTTTAGAAACCAGATGGCAAAACCTGCATTGGGTATAACATTCTTTCATCACCACTCTGTATAAATGACCTTTTTCGTCATTGGGTCATTCTATGAGGGGACACCCAATGAATGTTGCTCTATAGTCAGGGATTTTCTTTTAATTTTTACCATGGATACACATGGTAATAAAACCCTTAAATCTGAATTTGTAATGTATATATCCCAATAATGAACCAGATAAATGCATTTGAAAAATGGTCATTTTTGCCAAATGGTGGCCATCTTGAATTTTACACTAATGTTTAAAAATGTAATAGCGTAAGAACTAATGGCTCAAATGAAATAATTCTGGTACCAATTTAAAGCTATTTATATCAGGAATATAAGTGCCATATCAAAACAATAAAAAAAAATATTTTAATATTATTATTGTATGAAAATTGCAAAAATCACCTTCTGATTGATAGGCAGCTTTAATGGGCTATAAAAAAATGGCCCCTAATATTTTTATTCTGGAACTTGGTACAAATACTAACTAATGTGTGTGCTTTAAGTGCAAAAAAAATTAGAAAGGTAATATTTCTTATTACAGAGAAAAGTAGCTTCAAAACATATATACATTTCATTAACATTTGACATGCAATGTTTTAATCATTTAAAAAAATATATTTTTTAAAAACAAATAATGAGCAAAAACAAAATGTAGGTATTTTGTACACACTAACTAATATGTGTGCTTTATGTATAAAAAAAATTAGGATGGTAATATTCAATTTAATGACTAAAAAAATACTGTTATATGTATGTGAAATCAGTGTAAAATTTCTGGGGTGCTGAAACATCTTAATAAAAATCTTCCTGGAAACCATGCAGTTATCCCTCTTATATTTTATTTTCTTATTTCAAATTGTAAAAAGGTATTTTCTATATTCAGTAGAGCTGAAAGTACCTAATTTTTTCCTACTGGCCCCTGGCTTCTAAACCAATTTCGCTTAAGAGGCAGTACAATAATCTTTGGCATATTAGTTATAAATGACAACTATGACATAATGCTGAAGCTTTAATAATTTGTAAGTAATTTGTAATTAGATAATATAAAACACTCATTTTCATGAAAGCATTAAAAAAAATTGAACACAGAACTACAGCATGTTGATTGCCAAAAAATATCTTTAGTCTTCTGCCAATTCCAAAGAAAACACTGAGCAATATCCTTTATCCAGTTGAAACAAGTCCCTAAACATAAACCAACAAGCTATTGGAAAAGGGAATGATCCTACAGTACCAATATTGTTTCTGGAACTTTTAAAAACACCTGCTTCTGATCTTTCTGTACATTGGACATCAGCTACCTATAGTCTCAGAATTTTTAACTCTAATACTCACACAGTTCTGTTATATTAATAATAGCAATTAACATATACCAGTTGTCAGAGTGTCTGAAATGATTACTTGTACTGCATCATCTGTTTTCTCGTAGGTTGAATTTAAAGTATGATGCAATATTACATTTCTAGGTGACTTATTCCTTTCAGTGCCCATTTTTGCTCAAGTGTTCAGAGCTGAGTATGTTTAACAAATAAATCAGTGAATTGTGCTTCTATGATTATTTCTTTTATTTATGTTCCATTATTAGTTCTTGTCTTATGCTATAAAAATTGAATGTTTTGTATTCAAGTGTCATTAAGTACTGAGTTTATTCCTGTACTTGTGTCCTGTGTGGTAGTATATGCAAGGTTCACAAGGGTGAATATCTGAAATGGTACAGTTTAAGACAGAAAACTCGTGATCCATTTAATAAACCACCAAAATCAGAGCTAAGTCCCTAAAACCAATTTCTCTCAGACTGTCAATGATAAATCAAGAATTACTCATTCCAGGAAAAAATTCCGAGCATTGTGTTATTCTTCCTCACATTCATCAATTAGTGAGTCAAAGGTTCCTACTGCTGACATGGAAATGACCAATGCAGATTATAGTGAAGTCACAATAGTAATGGAACAATTGAATAAAAGCTGTAAACTTTTGGATTTATCACCAATAAAGGTCAATAGATTTAGCTCTAAGAGGAAACTTAGTTATATGCAAGTTAAGAAATTAAGTAGTCATATTGCTACTAAAACTGCTACAGTATTAAGTATTGCAAGTATTAATAAGCCACAAAATTCAAGACATTCTTGCCCAAATTGCACATTTATGATAGAAAAATTATTGAATAAGTTTTCTTTAGATGCATTATTTAAAGAAAAGGTGCAAATTTTAAAATTAGTCCGAGATTCATGGATAGTCCAACAAACAACGACTTGTTATATTACTAGAGAATTTAGTAAAAAAAAAAGCAAAATTAAAAGAAAAAGAAGGGATGTTATCAATGCCTAGTGAGATAAGTGTTAAATTAAATTCTGATACTATAAAAAAGTTACTAGTTTTTATTATAAAAGTCGTATGTGTCCAGGAAAAAGAAATTGCATATATATACCAAGTGAAAATGGGAAAGTATTAAAACAAAAGAGATTACTTTTGCATAATTTAAAGGAATTATATGCTGTATTTAAAGAAAATCATAATGAAATAAAAATGCTATGTAAATTTTGCACACTTCATCCAACAGAATATGTAACTGTTGGAAGCGAAGTTATTCATTCTCTATGTATTTGTACATACCATCAGAATATTAAACTCATGCTTCATGCCATTCATATTCGTGACTGTACTACATCATTGTTAAAAGAAACAAGTTTATTGCACTGAATCAGAAAAGTATGATGCACAGGTGTGATAACTGTCCATCTGCAGAAATTCTTAAAGAAGTGCCAATGAATTAGAAATTAGTATGTGTTGTGTTTGTATATGTTATGTTTATGCATTCTCATGGCCCAACTGCATCATATATATGGTCAAAACCTCTAGATGTGTGCCAAAGATTTTGCTATTAGATGAAATTGGTTTAGGAGCCAGTGGCCACTAGGAAAAAATGGCTATCTTCAGCTCTACTTAATATAGAAAATACCTTTTTATAATTTGAAATAAGAAAATAAAATATAAGAGCCATAACTGTATGGTTTTTAAGAAGATTTTTATTAGAATGTTTCAGCACCCGAGAAATTTTACACTGATTTCATATACATATAACAGTATAATTTTAGTCATTGAATTAAATATTACCATCCTATTTTTTTTTTTTTTTTTGTACTTAAAGCACACATACTAGTTAGTGTGTAAAAAATTCTTATGATTTATTTTTACTCTTCATTTGTTCTTAAAAAATATATTTTTTTGAATGATTAAAGCATTGCACATCAAATGTTGACTAAATGTATATATGTTTTAAAGCTATTTTTCTCTGTAATATGAAATATTACTGTTCTAATTTTTTTTGTTCTTAAAGCACACATATTAGTTAGTATTTGTACTAAGTTTCAGAAAAAAATATTTGGGGCCATTTTTTTATAGCCCATTAAATGTGACTATCAATCCAAAGGTGATTTTTGCAATTTTCATGTAATGACAATATTAAAATATATATATATATTATTTTTTTGATATGGTACTTTTATTCCTGATGTAAATAGCTTTAAATTGGTACCAAAATTATTTAATTTGAGCTATTAGTTCTAGCTATTGCATTTATAAATATTGGTGCAAAATCCAAGATGACTGCCATTTGGTAAATGACCAATTTTCAAATGCCTGTATTTTGGTCTGTTGTGATGTGTTTAAAAACTTTAAACTCATCATAACACTTTATAACTTTACTGCAGAAAACTATTCTTTGCATTGAGAACATTTTCTTAAATTCATGGTGGTCCGAGGTAGTGAATATTTTTCCCACAGTGGCTTCGAAGTAGAAGGCACTAAAGCCATTAAAAAGCATTTAGCAAGATCACTCAAAACCTTAAGTGACATTTTAAGGTGTGGAAAAACAGAATTTTGAAAGCTAAACGAGACCTCTCATGTTGTCTACAATCTGGCATTTATTTGCAGCCATTAACACCACGATTAGGCACGAATGGATTGCAAGTGCATTCAATTACCATCCTTGACAGATGTGCAAGATCATCAATTCTAAGTTCCCTGTGAGCAGAGGTTTTTCTGGGAATTCATTGAGCATGCGAAGAAACAACTTTTTCCCCCCTTTCTACAATTCGTGGATCAAAGTGACATCACTTGTCAGTAACCAATGGTTGATTGGTACGTCTCTTTCTTACCCAGAAGTCATTTTTTTAATTATTTTGTTCTTCTGTTACTGGGTCCTAGCAACATGCTAATGTGAGCTGGGAAGCAGCTTTTTTTTTTTTCTCCCCCTTCCCTGGGAAGAGGGGAGGTGTAATTTTTAGAAGTTCTGAAGTTCAGTCAGTAGGTCTGTGATTTTCAAAAGGTGTAGTGACCTAGTTTATTTCATTTCTGAAATATATGTATCAAATGTTCAGTGAAATTTTGAAGTGGCTAAGCTCTGAGGAGCTGAAGATGTGTGCATTTTAAATGAGTCGGTCTGTGGCATTGTTCACAAAAAATGTGTTGATAGTGCTCCTAGTTGAGGAGATAGTGTTCAAAATGATGATATCAGCAGAATGCATATTGAAGGTTCAATATAAAAAAATACAGGTTTCACACAAAATATTAATTAAAAATGAAGTACAAAATAGAGCATGATGAAGAGATCATCTGCAAATGTTCTGATGTGAATTTGCATTATTTTTTTTACTAATTTTGAAATATATATATATATTTTCAACAAGTACACAATAGTACAGAAGCTGTGAGTAAAAGGAACTTATTTCTTTATTCTTTTATTGGTACTTTATTTTATGTAAAAAAAAAAAAAGAAAAAAAAGATGTCAATTAATATTGATTATATACATATAATATAATCTTAATGAATATATATATTTTCTTTAATAAATAATTTCTTTTTAAATATAAAAAAAAAAAAAAATTGGGGAATTTATTTATGTATTGTTTTATATTATTATCATTTCATTTAAGGTTCTCATGTCAATACCTGGATAATACCACCATACAAAAAATTTTAATTTTTAATTAATTGTTTATTTGGCCATTAAGATTTAATTGAATTGACATGGGAATCCGACCTGTGAAAATATGTTGCAGGGTTCTTGATTTGAATGGAGTAATTGATTTATAATATTTTCATTAAGCTCTTAAAGCAATTACTGTTAATTTTCTAATTACTCTATTCAAATTGTCCATGCAGCATGTTTATCACAACATGGTCATTATTAGGATATATATATATATATATATATTACAAATTCAGATTTGGGGGTTTTATTACCTGTGTATCCATGGTAAAAGTTTAAAAATAACTCCATGACTATGGTGCAACAAGTTTTTCTTAAAATGGGTGTTTTCACATGGAATGACCCCATTGGTTTAACCCGAGGGAACGCATGTTATAAGTACTTACGCGAGGACGCGCGGTGAGTCTATCAGACCCGGTCAGCCGTTTTTGTTAAATAATACTACCGAGAATGTCTTTTACCACATTAAATGCATTTTCTATGAAAGAACAGACACTAAGTGTATATTAAAAATAAATAATTACAAAAAATACTTACAATTTATTCACATTCTTTGCAAATATAAATGGTGTGTTCACTACAGATATTTTTATCACACTTAGCACAACAAATTGCAGATTTCCTGTCTTTTTTACTTGGACAAATGTGGCATCTTTTCCTTTGGCCACATTTTTGTACCTTTCTTGGTGGCTCACTAGTCTGACTTGAAGAACAATGTTCTATCAGTTGTTCTCTCAATTTTTGAGGAAGTGATTATTGCGTGCTTCTGTTTTGAACATGTTCCTTTATAAGCTCCAAAGCAAGTTCTTTCAAAAATTGTCACCGACCCTTTGCTGTTGTTTGGTTTTTAGCTGACAATAAAAGCACATGAACATTTATAGCTGCTGTGTTTAGTACACAAAAAAACACTACCATTGGCCAATTTTTGCTTATTCATGCAGTAGAAAAGTTTGCAGACATTTCATCCACGACATCTACTGCTCCCTTTGTGAGATTATGTTATGATCTCAGGCTTTTTAGCATCACCAGTTGCTGAGTCTATTGAATCATCATAGTGCATTGTTGACAAAACGTTTACGCATCTATTCTTTTTTGGTACATACGAAACTAATGTCATGTGTTTTTGAAAGCCGAACAAAGACGAATGCACTTCTTGGTTTTTTCCTGTGATGAATTCCTTAGGTAATTCTTGCTTATTTTTTCTAATTGTTCCCACAAGTGTGATTTTTTTCTTTAGAAGGTCTTTAGCCAAATTATAACTTGTATACCAGTTGTCCACTGTAAGGTTTCTTACAGAATTTGAGAGCTTTTCTGTCAATCTCTTTACGATTTCATCAGCAGAATTATTTAGTTTATACAGACCATCAGGTTGCGCACCTGCATAAATTTCTAAATTTCAAGTATTAAATGTTCTGTAATCCACAAGAGCAAAGATTTTTTATACAATATTTTGCAGGTTTGTTAGGAATGTATTGATGAAAAGAGCATTGTCCTCTAAAAGCTTCAAGCTTTTCATCAATTGTTATATATTCACCCACAGTATAACACTTTTGGCAGTTTCTTACAAAAGCTTCAAACATATCTCTTACTGGAGCGAGTTTGTCTGTCTCTCTTCTCCTAGCACAGTCTGTAATATCATCGAATCGTAAACACCTCAAAAGGAATAAAAACCGCTTCTGAGACATAGTTCGATGGAAAATATCGAGACCTGTTCCATCCGTAGCCCAGAGATTTTTCACATTTACATGCAACGATTTGTGAAGTTCTCCAAAGTACAAAAAACCAATCAATGCTTTAATTTCTGTTATTGAAGTTTCTTTGGCATCACGATCTCTCTCAAAATTATGTGCTATAGTCTCTATATACTTATTTGTGTAAATCACGATATCCATTAGAATACTATCATCAATCAACAGTTGCCACGAATCAATTATCGAACATACATTTTTTGCATCACCAATGTTTCCTGGCAATTTTAGTATGATATTGTGAGAAGGAATTCTGACATTTTGTCGATTTTTAATTTTATTCCATTTTGTACCATCTTTGGCAACATAGAAGTTTTGAGACAAAATGTCTGTATCTTCATCTTCATCTGTATCGTCGTAAGAATCAATATCTTCCTCTGAAAAAGAATTATGTTCACTAAAAATCTCATCATTTATTTCTTCATCCTCTTCATTTATCGTTTCTTCACTAGTTGATATATCTCTAAGCATAGTTTCAAGCCTTTTCATTTCATCCTTGTACGACATATATTGCTTCATTTTACTTCCAAAACTTTAAAAAAAATGAACTTAGATCTAAATACACGAACACGCGCGTCGGGCCTGAAAGCCTGTAACATTCAAAATACCTACAAAAGTGAAATTCAGGAATGTGGAAATTCCAACCTTCAGAAAGTGGTTGACCTTGAATACAGCTACTGGGGACCTGGACCACTTTCGAGAAAAAGGGGTGTTTCTACAGTATGGTTTTAGAACAATCGGGCCTCTAAGACCCAGTGCATATGCTCCCGGGTTAAGACTCTTTGTGATCATTTCTGATTTTGGTCTAGAGATCAATGAAATGCCTGTGGCCTTCAGGGCAGAAACATTTTCAATATGTTAAATTTGGTTCAAATTTTCAACAAATGTCCATTTGAAGAGATTGCGACAAAAAAAATTTTTTTGCAAATATCACTGGTACAAAAAACTTTATTTTTCTTGTTTTACCCAATTTCATCCACTACTATAAGAAAAATATATTTGTACTTTTTATATATTTTTTTTGTACATTTTCACCAAACTTCTTGCTGAACTCAACGTTTATCCTTTCCTAAATAGGATTCAATATAAAAATACCTATGATTACAACTTCTGTTATATATCAAATTTCTGCCTTTAATTGGCCCCTATTTGTTCTCCATTCATTAGCTCACCTAAAGCAATCTCACAGGATCTGGAAATTTTTGTGATGCCAGTCCCATTTCTTACCTTTTTACACAGGACGGGAAAAAAAAACCCATTAAATATGTGGAACTTTCCTCAATGTTCCTTCACCTACCAGATCAAGTGCTACCAGATAATGCTAGTTTAATGCATCAATTTAGTGATTAACATGTGCCAAACTGCTAGTTTATTGTGCTAATTTAGTCATTTACCTGGGTTAAAATGCTAGTTTACTGGGACAATTTAGTGATTTCTGTTTTAGACACCTTAAAGTATACAAACGATATACCACTATAACAGTACCGTTTTGATTACGAATCATTTGTTTAATGTCTGAGTTGAATTGCATTTGAATTCCTGCAGATTGTATCTTAGCTGACCGAAATATGCTAATTTTCCATGTCACTGGAAATTAGCATACTCTGTAAGTGTCACAACAGATACGGGTATAAATACTTAGTGCTGGTAAAGGTACGCTAGCTCTTTAAGCTTGTTTTGAGAAAGCTCTTAGCTTTGTGCTTGAGCTCTTTGATTCATATTTATAGTTTGTTGCTGGTTAAGCTAAGTAACTGCTATAATATGTAGGTGTAACTTATTGCTGGTATTTGTGTGATGGCTATGCACATGCTTAGCATGGAGTAATAACTGTTTTTGCTATCTCCAAGTTGGCAACATCAAACTCAATGATGTATGCTGGCATTATTTATGTGTGCCTAAGTTTGTGAGAAATAAATTTATTGAATATTCTTTCCCATCACTACATGCCACACCCACTGCCTACTCCTTAGTCTGAGACAATGTTTAAATTTATACTTCTCGACTAAATTTGCTGACAATTTGGTCATGGTCCAAGTATAACGCAGTGTGCACATGTTTTTGTTGAAAGAATATAAACAAACATAGTGACTCACTATTCCCTTGAGTTATGGTCAGAAACACAACTTTATTTTTGAACTCGGGAGTGACTCATGGCATTCTTTCAGCAGAAGTCTCCATTCAAATTGGATATCTGATGCTTATACAAACTTATTTGCATAATTTGGGTTAGACACCGGACAACATAGTATTCTGGTAGGAACCTATCCCAGTATATATAAGTGATTCACTGTGGAAACATCATTATCTTTATCTTGATTATTGACATCGATCGATCCATCTTTATCGATTAGGATCATGGATGGTCGTAAGTTTGTATTTATCCAGTTGACGGTTTAGTTGAGGTATTGGATATAGTCTTGATCTTAGTCAATTACGGTGATGAAGGTTAATAGTTCATTTCAGATGAGTTAGCCTGTGTGTGACGGTTTATGTCACTAGTAGTAACTTTTATCATAATATACCGGTGATTTTTCCTGCTTTTAAACTTAAGCAAATACGACTGTTCCTAGTTAGATGATTCAACATTAATGTGATGGAATTAGTTTTGTGTTCCGGATATGTGGCTTGCACGAGATGAAAAATGAATGGCATATCAATGCAGGTAACTAAAGTTTACTATTTACGATGTTTCCAGAGGGAACCTCTTGTGCAATCAACTTCTGTAAACTATTTTGTAAATATGTTCATGCTGCATGTGTTTATCATAGCAAGCCATTGTAATTAGCAAGATTCTGCTCTTTAAATAAAAGCAGTCTAAGAATTTTTCACTTAACCCTTTCGCGATGGTTGGCACGCCCGTGTACCGGCTGCGAACTTGCATTTAATAATGTACGACATGCACTCATGCCGGAGAGAACTTTACCCTAAATGCCGACTGGCACGTATCGGTGTTTCTACGTGAAACATTTTCATTTGAATTTATTTGTCTACTAGATGGCGTTAAATGCCCGTGGAAACAATTTAAATGTATTTTATAGATGTTTGACCTTGGCACAAGGAGAATCCAATGAATTATTTCTCCATTTAGAGCGGTGAAACACATGGTTCTGTAAAGTAAACAGAGCACTTCTCGTAGCATCAACAATTTCATAATTGAGTTCCAGGTCTCCTTTTGATTTTAGCTTTTAATGATTTCGTTGGTGAATTACAGGAATATAAGAGAGTGTTTTTTTTGGGGGGGAGGGGGGGGTTAAAGGAATGTGCGACAGTGAAATGATTAGGCTATTTCGGATAAAAGTATGGCTGGTTTGAGACTTTTTCTTTCTGTGAAAGAATATACGCATATGGTAAATGAACCAGACAGTAATGAAAGCAAAGCAGATAGTGAAGATTCGTGGAAGTGTTATTTCTGATGATGAATCTGAAAATGCAATTGATTCTTCAGATTCTGAGCGTACTATTATTACAATGCCGCCAGCTTCAGTTGCTGTTTTTTTTAATGATGTTTGGACATGTGATTTGAAAGATCTGAATTCTTTGGAGTTTTTGAACATACCTGGAATAAATCATAATATCATGCCGCCTAATTTAGATAAGGAACTTGATTTTTTTTAGCATATTTTTTGATGATGAACTAGTAGAATTTATCGTAAAAGCAACTAATGAGTTTGCAAAGAAAAAATGGGAGAAAAATCTCCTCTCTCCTTCCACATCGAAGACTCCATCTGTTTCAAATGTATTTACACCTGTGACAGGAAACGAATGTTGTGTGTTTCTTGCACTTGTAATTTTGATGAGCATTGTCAGAAAACCAAATCTTAAAATGTATTTTTCTAAGAATCCAATTATCAGTACTCCTTTTTTTAATTCAGTTATGAGTCACAATCGATTTATAGGGATATTACGTTACCTTCATTTTACTCTTGATAGTAATGCCCAAAAACTAGATAAATTGAAACCCGTGTTAGATGCATTAGTTTCAAAATTTAAATCTATATACACTCCTAGAAGAAATGTGTTCATTGACGAATCTTTGTTCTCATGGAAAGGAAGGCTGGGATTTCGTCAATATATCCCCTCGAAAGGGTCCAGATATGGAATAAAAATATATAAATCGTCAGAATCTGAATCAGGCTATAAATGTAATTTCCTTGTGTATACTGGAAAGGACACTGAATTATCAAGCTCTGATGGTGGGTATGGAGAACGCGTTGTGAAAACATTTCTAAGTGAACTTTTAGGTAAAGGATATACTTTGTATTTGGATAAATTTACCTCTCCTGTACTTGCAAAGTATTTGTTGTCTAAGAATACGCATATATGTGGTACAGTTTTATAAAATCGGAAGGACATGCCAAAGAATTATCCATCCGTACCTATACCATATACCCACACAACACAAGTACGTCCACAATAAGTCCAGAGGAAGTCCTATGCAGGATTTCAGGACTTCCAAAGGAAGTCCTATATTTTCCTAGAGACGTCTTAAGGAGGTCCATAGGAGATGCAAATGTCTCTTTTTTTTTACGTCCTGTGGAGATCCATTTTAGGATGATTTAATGACTTTTCAGGATGTGTTTAGGTTTTTAGTGGATTCTTTAAGACATACCACAGGAGGCTTTTGGGACGTACGGGATGTCTTACGGCATGTAACTGGAGCCTATGGAAATCCTATTCAGTACGTGTTTAGGCTTTTAGTGGAATATTCAGGAACTTGTGGGACGTATTGCAGCATATCACAGGAGACTTTCGGGATGCTTTGTGGAATACCATTAAAGGTTTTCGGGACTTATGGGATGTGTTATGCATATCATTGGAGGCTTTTGGAGCTATTTTTAGGAGGATTGACAGTGGTTCTAGGCTTTCTATAGGTTTCTTCAGGGATATTATGGGACGTGTTCTCTAGCACATTATAGGAGGATTTTGTATTTTTCAGGATGCTTTTCCTCTAGCTGCTTGTTTTATTTTCCCCATGTTAAACAGTTCCTAAATCACTAATTATTATTATTTTTTTTTAATTTCTTTCAATGTTTTTATTAAACATAGATGAGAATAGAAATGTGTTTTTAAAAAATTGTAAAATAGAAGTATTTCTAATACAGTACAGGATCTATTATCCGGAATGCTTGGGACTTCAGGCATTCTGGATAAGGGGTTTTTCCATAATTCGGAACACTTTTTCTAAAACTTACTGGAATGGTCTCAAATGTCGTTATAGAAAATTATAATTCATTTTAAAAACATAAATGTATTAAAAAAAGCTTTTTTACAATCTATATGGGTTAACTAAAATGCAAATTACATGTAATTATAGTATCAAATTCAGTGATTAAGAAAAATTTTGAAAGAAAAAAATGTCTGAAAAAGTTGATTAATCAGGGTAGTTATTAGAAGTCTTTTTTTTTTTTTTAACATTTCAACTAAAGTGGGCCCTCACCCAGGGGTGTAGTCGAGGGGGGACGCGGGCGGACGCAGACCCCCCCACCTTTTCTCCTGGTCTCAAGCGTACCCCCACTTTTTATTTTGTATGGGGACGCTCTTTTTTTTAAAATTTATATATACATATATAACCCCTCTGCAGCTTGGCATAGATGGAATGCTTGGTCGATGGCCTCAGATTATTATTCTTTGGTCACTCTTCCTCTGAAAAAACATATGGATAGGGATGGCGGTTATTACAAAAATAACCAATTTTCGGTTGTTGTTTTTAAAAAAAAAAAAAACGTTTGTAGACAAAAAAAATGTTATTTACATTTTATTTACATTCGGATTTTAGAAATTTTCCAAAGCTAAAAAGCTTTAAAAAATCATTAGAGAAATCAATGACAAGTATCAATGTAATCAATGTATTCAATGAGTAATCAATGTAATCAATGAAAGAGTACCTCTATGGAAAGTTCTTTGAGATAATTTCATTTCAAAATGCAAGAATCTTAATTGATTTTTCTTTCTTGAGCTGAGAATCATATGCTTTGGAGCACAATTTTTGGTTTTTAATAAATAACTAAATAAAATTAAAATAATTATTATTATTTTGATTTTATCAACATGTTAAGAGTTCGAGTTGGAAAGTAAAAAAAGAAGAAAAACAAAAAAACTGGATACAAATTGAAAAAGTATCTCAATACAAAATCCACGATACATTTAGAGACTAGGGTCGTTACTCAAGACATTTTGTATGGGTGATACTTGTATCGCGATACTTCCCAGACCTATGTCAATCACAGAAATTATACAGTATTGGCTGAAATTCCTCAAAAAAAGAGCGTCCCCCCACTTTTTTTTTTACGACTACACCACTGCCCTCACCATATTCATCTAATATTTTGGTAGAAGCACTTTTGTTCATATGTTTCAAAATATTTTAAAGTACTTTTAATAAAATTAAGATGAGAAGGATGTTCATTTTTAATTGAAATGAGATTATTCAACTATGGGTGCAAATATATCAAATTCTAATTTATGCTCTTCAAATGTAATATATGTCTTCAAATGTTTCTAATAAGCCTTATAATTCTAAATGCCTGCATAAATAAAAAAATTTTAATTTCGTTATCCTAAACATATATCTCATTTTCACCAATAATATGTTTAAAAGATAATATCCCAGCATAAAAAGTACAAAAAATATAAAAATATTAGTGGATGGAAGCAGATTGAAAAAATGGAAAATATTTAAAAATAAAACGAAATACACCGGCGATCGTGTTTAATTCGCGATATTGCTAAACTGTCTTCTATAAATTACTAATTAATAAAAGAAACACGTAAACCCATGAATATACTGCAATGGAACTTTTTGCTAAAGTCAATTTTCGATCCAAAATAGCCAATTTCATCCAAATAATAGGATTTAATTGAAAATGATTTTGATCTTGGAATTCCATCAACGTTTTTTAAAATATTGAAGATGTGTATATTTCCACGGAGATGAAAAAAAAAAAAAATAGATTTTCCCGAGAAAATGGCAAGTTTATTGCTTAGGTTAAGTATTTAAAGAGATCAATCAGAAGGCCCTGAATGACATTTTATAGCTGCTATACTTTTCTCTGCATTTCGGCAAAAGTTAACTCTCATTAATTTCGGAAATTCCTTACTTAACGTACTTTCTATCATCTTGTAAATGAGCTGATGACTCTCTCTTTTTTCATCTTTTCCAATAAATGTTTATTAAATTGCGCAAAATAGTGTGAATTCTGCGCGGCACATCGCGTTTGAAGAGCGTAGGATTTCTTTCGCGATATCGGGATATTTCTAATGAAAAAGTTGGAATGCTTTTACCGAAAATCAAAGTCTCGGAGCAAAGCGCAGAAAAGAAAATGTAACGCATTCGGAAAAATCGAAACCTTTGTGCCTAGTGTGCTCTGCCCTATACACCGAGAAAAAAATGAAGCGCCATTAAAAATGCACCTTGCCGCGATTTGTCCGTAACTAACTCCTGTATTATACTATACAGGAGTTAGTTACGGACAAGTCGGAGACTTATTCGAAACTAGTGAAGAATGGAATGACGCGTCTCGCCGTCAATGTGACGGTATTGCCCGTGCCAGATCGTCACCTCCGAGAGCTACTATCGGGGGTGACGGCCGGATGCAGCCGCTTAGGAAATTTTGGGGAAAAACGGTTCTACTTCGGATGTTTTCCGGAAAAGAGGAATTGTGGAACTTCTCGGAAAAAACATGATCCACGGAATATTTTCATTCGCTATCGCAAGATTTCCTCGCGTTCGTTTTCGAAATTTAAGAAGAATGAGCGGCTGCGAGTGCGCGCGGCATTTTTTTCTGCGCGGGAATTTTGAACTTCGTGCGCGATTTGCGCGTCCTATTTCAAAATCCTCTAAAGTAGTAGGTTTCAATGCATTTTTTTTTATTGATATTGCTAATTAAAGCAAAAAAACATTTGGCGGGATTTTAAACAAAAAATCGCTATTTGGCGCAATATTTAGCCAATAATCGCTTGTTGGCGCAGAATTTGGCATTATTTTGCCATATTCCGGTTTTGGGAGATTCCGGATATTGGAACGCTGGATAAGAGATTGTGTACTGTATTTTTGTAAAATGAATGCACATTACTTTTATAAACATACTAGTGAATACTTTAATTTTGCAGATTTTTTAAGAAAAGCATAAACCTTTCTCTTTTCTAAATCTACAATGAGGAATTTGCACACTTGGGGAAAATACTCAATTTTATAATTTCCTGGTAATTTTAGACTTACTATTTTCAAATATGTCACATTAAATGTCAAAATGATTTTGAATAAATTAAAAATTAAGTTTAAATAAGCGAAGAATGACTCGATGTCATGTGATCTTGAAACGCTACGTGATTGGCTCTGACGTCAATGTGCATGAAGTATCAGTGTTTACGTTTTAAAAACAACGCTAGATCAATTCGTTTCTTCGCATTCATAGTTTAGAAATCATTTTTTGAGCCGTAAATTATATAATCTTTTGTAATTTTACCGTATATTTTAATTGTATTACCCATCCATTTCATTTTTGTTTAAGATGTCGATTTTTCCTGGATTTGTCAAAGGACAATCCGATAATCTTCCTAAAATTGACGTTATATGTATGTTTTCGTTTTTGGGAACGAATCCCAATTTTATTGGAGCAGAAATGCGAGGAGTTAAAACTAAGAGGTATGTATGATCTTCATTAATATTGACAAATAAATCTAAAACTAATTCAAATGCATGAATAGTTCTTTTACATTTAAAACTTTAATTTTGATTGCACGTGGAAATAATCGCACACTACAATGTCCTATTCTGCTTTCAAGCTGATAATTGACTTTTTATAGTAGTTTATATTGTAGTTTGAAATTATGTAAAGACAAATAAAGCATGCCTGAAATACTCAAATTTAAATACAATACAAACTACAAAAAACCAAATTTGAATGACATAGTCTGATTTGTGAGGTTCCATTGCCAATAATTCTCCATATCTTCCTTTAACTGAAATATAGAGAGGAATCAAAAAACAGTTACATTTATAGTTTGATTTTATGTCTCCCATTACAAAGTTAAAAGGATTTATCAAAACTTAAAAAAAATTTCATAGAATATTCTGTAATATGTCAAATTATATTATTTTGATATCATTGGAAGAATAAAAGCATTATAAGAGATAGTTTATTTAATGTTTCGTCTCCACCCCCCCCCCCTCCAAAAAAAAGGAATATTTTATTTAGCAGATGAAGGGGGGGGGGGGACACTGAGATTTTGTGTTCTGTATATGGGGACAAAGGTTGATAGAACCATTACTGTATGAATACTGCATAAGTTGATGATATAATGCATTTATATTGACAAATAATAGTTAAAGTAGTATATATATATCAGTAGTATATATATATATCAGATAAATATTGATAAGATATATCTTTATTTCACAAATGAGGGTTGTACAACTTATGATCACAAATTATTTGTTACACCAGGAATGACAGCCATTTATTATTGTAAATTACTATATAATGTTAACATTTCTATTTATACAATAGATATCATCAGAAAGAAATAATTATAAATTAATGTGCCATTCTTTATTTCAATAAATTGTTTGGCTTAATAACGGGTAGCGCCAAAAATGCTGGCGTCATTTTAAGATATTTATTACTGCCACCTCTTCCCCCCCCCCCCCCCTGGGCACATTCTAGCGCCAACCCTGTTTAATAAATTGTGAGATATTTTTAAGGTTTGATTCTATGTTTTTAAAACTTATTATTTTGAGATACAAGCTAGAGTATGTTTTATTATTCAATCCCTAACTTGACCACAAAATTCTTTAATTTTAAATTACTATTTACACGGGATTATTTATAGTTTATTATTGATCCAAGTAAGATCGTATCCAGGATTTGATTTGGGGGGGGGGGGGGGGTGTTAAACCCACATTTCATATCTTGATGGATCTTTACCTTTTTAATGTTTACTTTTTCATTTTGGGGGGTTTGAACCCATGAAAAAACCCTTGGTTACGGCCATAAATCCAAGTAAATAATATTTCAACAGAAGCAAATGCTTACTTACCGAAAAATGATCTTCACAACACCAAAGAGATGTTTTATTCGATAATTTTGGATTTTTCTGCTCGTCGTTATTGCTTTAGTTTAGTCCATGCTATTCGTTTAATTGGATCTTTTGGAACATTAAAAAACAGCTTATCAACTGAATTAACCGTTGTATTTGTGCAGCAAGGTACTAAACAGTACTTGTAGGTCAGTTTTAGAATCTCACTCATTATAAAAATATGATAAATAAAATATTTTGTCGGAGAATCACGTGAGCACCTCTCGGAATCCACAGTAAACAGTGTATTGCGCTCTTTGTTTACATGCATAGTGACGTCACAAGAGCGGCCATTACAGAAACAGCGTTTTCGCGCCGGATTGCTAAGTGTGAGTTTAAACATTTTTATATTAATTATCTATGTTCAAAAATTAAAAAATATATATACTATCATTTATGATTTTTTCTCTACTACACGATAAAAATAAGAAAAAATAACGTGAAAATTCCTCATTGGTAGACAACAGGCAAGCTAGAGACTATTTCCCATAGGTTAACAGGGGAAAAAAAAAAGAAACAAGCAGTTAGAAAGAGAATATCATCTTAATAGATCATTTAAGATTACAACATTCGAATTATCATGAAAGAAATCCAGTAGTCAATATAGTTTATATTTATGACATCCAAATTTCATTTGTTTGATGACAAAAACTAGTATTCATTTAAAAGTAATCAACTTATTTGTAGTGTTAATAGTCAATGTTTTCTTGTTACTAGGGAAGACATTTGTCGCCTTCTGTCTACTAATATTTTTTCAGTTAAACCTTGGAATACAGATATACTGCTATTTCCTCATATTTTAGTCCATTTTGATCCAAATATGTGTCACGTGAATGAATCTCTCATAGGATTACATTTTCTGACTTTTTTCAGTTTTAAATTAAAAAAAAAAGCAATATATCAATATCTTAAGTGTCATAAATGATGCAATTCAATTTTAAATAAAAACATGTGCATAGAAAGTAAAATTTTCATATACTTTCTATAAATTATTTTGATTTATTCATATTTGAAATATAGCTGCATGTTGAAAAGTAATGGCTTTTAATATCTGACGAATAACTCATGAAAACAATGGTATTCATTTATTTATAAAGTGTGCACTGACTCTATAACATTGAGTGTATTAAAATACTTCTCTAAATCATTGATTTATATATCTTTTTTCATAAGATTTACTGGCAAAAATTCATTTGCCATGAATAATAAATAACTATTTACTGAGAAAATTATGAAATCTTCCCACTTTATAACACAAAAATTCTGACCCATCTATCACCTATTACCAATTTCCTTTAGTGGTAAAATATTCTTATAGTTGAATATAAAATTTTGTCATTTACAAATTAAAAAAACTCAATCACATTCTGTGTATTTCAATAAATGTAAAAGTAATTTAGATCATAAAAGAATGTTATTTATTGGTCAAATTAATATCACCTCCACTACCGTGATATTTCATTAGTGATATAATCTGTTTAATGTGAAAACAAATATGCAAAATTCAAGTGATATACTATAGAGAATTCTAATAATTTGATTTATTCACAGTCCGTCTGTATAAGTTATGGACCATAATTTATGAAATACTGCCCTAGAGAGACATGCAAAACGTCCCACATTTTAAGGAATTTACTTAAATTATTTAATACTTACTTTATTAAATGGACCGATTTTTGGTATGATACATTAAGACATACATACATACATAAAAACATTTTTTTTATTATAGAATAAATAAAAACCTAATATACACAATTCGATTTATATTATTATAGTTCTAGAAAATTTCCAATCTTCAGCGGTACATGAATGTTCCGTTTATCCATTGTCTTCGTGGCAATATATCTAGAAAAACAATAATCATATATATTAGATAAAATCAGAAAAGTACTTAGCATAATTGGTTTTCCAAAAATATTTGCATTATAAATATAAATTAAAGAAATAATGTAGGTTTCAATAACATTTTCATAATTTCTCTCAAAGCAAAATTATGTCCATAGAATTTACATACTGGTAACGATACAGGTAATAACGATAAGTGTATATACAAGTAAACGTAACGATTATGTTCCACACTTCACAAAACAGTATAGCGATTCTATATTTGAGTTCATTCCAATAGGGATACTCGATGAAAGGCAAGTTCATTTTAAATGACAATTCCAATTTAAAACACAATGAAATCACAACTCTATCTTTGATCCAAAACATATTTGACTTAAATCAATTATAAATTAAAGTTATATTGGCATTCTATATCTTTAATTCATTTCACTATATTCTCTTTTTCACATGTTGTGATTCCGTGTGCAAAAAAAAACAAGTAAATGTGTTGATGCCAGTTTCCAAACCTGACATTCCCCCAAAGCAAAATGATGTTCATGGAATTTATATTACAATTTTTGACAGATAAATTCCAGCAGTTGAACTATAAGCAAGCTAGTAGTTTTTCTAGATGTTATTTATAAGGAGTACACCATCAGTATGAAAAACAATCATGATAAACATTAGGATGACCGGCTGAGTCTGCTCTGAAACACATACACTCTTTTAGAATATGTGATGAAGTAAATTATGATAACTTCTTACTGTACAATAATATAACCCCCCTCCCCCTCTCTCTATTTTTTTTTTCCAGAAAAAATGTGAATTAAGTAAAAACAACAAAAATACTTAACATATACCACAGGCATTTAAATGCTCATGTAAAGAAATATTTTCTTTTACAAATTAAAAGTTACTATACTATTAGAAATATTACATATTATATAGTAATTTATTTACATCACTCATGATGTACTTATAAGTAATTTTTTAATGTTGCTTACTTTGTAAGTTTTAGTATTACATTTAAAAATTTTTTTTGCAAGACATAAAATAGATTATACTCACCCCCACTTCTCTCAAAGTTATGACAAATAACAGTTAAGCATTTATTTTACATTTAATATAGATAGATAAAGATTCCAATTTTCACCATTGCTTTCGTTATTGGGAGTAGATTTGTTTTGACAATATACAGGAATTTCCCCATCACTGCAATTATTTACTGTTAATTCATTTTAATTGCATACTATGAAATCTAAAAATTTACATATGCAGTAAATTGCAGACTAAAATCATAACTCCTCACAGTTCATTTGATAAATTGAGGCAAATAGGATTCAATATCAGGAATTAGCGAAGACAGAGTCACTTTTTATACAATTAATGAAGGGCTGCCTCTGACTAGCAATAAAGCAGCATATTTAGTATTACTACTACAATGGGATTTCTTTTTATTTTGCAATATTCTTTGCACATAATTTTTTATGCTATTATTCAATACCTACATAAGTGGGGCCAACTGTATTACCACCAGAACGTTAATGTTATAAAGCTAAGGTTTCTTAGCTAGACAAAAATTTATATGACATAATATACAAAACAATTAATTTCCTTAATTACACTCATAGATAAACATTTTTACATTGCTCCCAATACATCCTCATAGTCAAGTCAGAATAGCCCAAATTGCCCAAATGGCAGAATAGCCAAAAAATTTTTTACCTTTCCCAAACTAAAAACTTCACAATATCCAACATACATGCATTTAATTGTTTGCTATAAGCAATATGTTTTGTTTAACATTATAAAAGTATAGAAGATTCAAGGTGACAGAAAAAAAAATTCACAATAACCAATAGTTTGCTACAACATCCGAGCTAGCAAGCTCCACTCTAGGTTGAAATGAGTATTTTGGATCTACAAATTTTATTTTGACAATCAAAATTTTAGACCCAATCATCATTTTCTCTGTCTAACTTTTCTGCTTTTTCCCCCATGTATCAGTAAGCATATGTACTTGCATATGTATTTGCATATGTTCAGTATGCATATGTACAGCAGAAATTCTGACATATCTTCTTTCTAACAACCTAACCAATGCACGTCATGGATTACATGTGTCTGCGCAGTGAGTGCTGCTAATAAAAATTAATTTATTTTATTGGCCATATAATAAGTAACTTCAAAATTGCATTCAAGTGGAACATTTTGGTACCTGAGTAAAAATAATTAGGTACTATTGATACCCGGCTCCTAATTTCTAACCCTAGCACCACTATTTTACTTTTAACCCTTTGTGGATGGTGGCTTTTCAGAACTGATGTGGCCCAAAGGATGGAGCATTTCACTTCCGAACTGTTCCAAAGGATGGTGCATTTCACTTTCGAACTGTTCCCAAAGGACGGCATATTTTTTGCACTTAGCCTAACTAAAAAAGAAAAAGTCATCCGTTATAGCATTCTACTTTTTTCAGGAATAAAGGAAATACTTATTTTCCATTAAATGCATATGTTACACGCAAATTATCTTTTGTTTAAATATTAAAATTTCATATGATTAAAAATGATTAATTCACTTTATTAAAATTGTTACCTGTTATGCAGGAAAAATATTAAAATGATTGTACTTAATACTTTACACAGCTAATAGAGATTATGTACAATTTTTAGGAAGAAAATAGCTTTGTTACTAATTAATATGCCTTTTACGCATAATGTATTTCAAACATGGATTCACACACAAACATTGCAAAATTTGCATTTATAAAAACTGTCCGTGTGCTCAGCAGAAATACCAAATATCCACGAATCTTCACTATCTGCATTACTTTTATGACTATTCTGTTCGATTACCATGCTAGTATATTCTTCTATACATAAAAATGTCTTGACATAGCCATTCCCTTATCCGAAATAACCTAATAAATTCACTACCGAACATTCTGCTAAAACCCAAACTTGAAAGAAAATACTCTCTTATATTCTAATAATTCACCAATGCAATCATTAAACTCAAATCGAAATGAGAACACATACTCAATTACAGCATAGCAAGAGTTTGGCAGAAATGATTTGTTTGTTTATATTACAAAACCATATTTTACTGCTTTAGATGAAGTGAGGATTCATAGGGACCTCCTATACCAAGGTTAAATATTTGCAAAATATGTTGTAAATGTTAGAATGGATATTTAGCACCATCTAGTATTCAAATAAATTCAAACGAATATGTTCCACATGAAAGCGCACATTGGTATCAGTCGCCCTTTAGGGTAAATTTCTCCTGGTCGCGAATGCATGACTGTCGTCCTTGAGTGCAGTTTCACAGTTGACGCATGGATGCGCCTACCATCCGCAAAGGGTGAAACAGCTAAATTAAAATTGTTGCTGATGATTTTTAATTTGTCAGTTTACCAAAATGTCAGTTATAGTTTTGTGACTAATACGTCTGTTAGTTCAAACAGTTTTCCTTAAGCCTATGATGCGATTCCTCTCAAAACCCAACAACTGTTTCTAGAGCCATAGAGTATGTCTCAACAGCATCTTTGTACACAATTTGCAGTATGAAAGCAGGAAATAAAGTTTCATTTGCCTGTGTGTGAGAACACTGGTCGTTTAAAATGCTGCACTTTGCGTCCTTTTAATGAGCCCTATAATATCATTGGCACTGACAGTTTGATCATTTGCAAAACTTAATAAAACAACATGCATGCCAAGTTTAACGACTGTAGCTGAATTTTTTTTGCAACAGTGTATTTTCTTAACAGAAAAAAGCAGTATAGTGGACCTTTCAACAGAAAGGTTCCCTATAGAAAAAGAAAAAAATTGTATACATTAGCTTACCTGTATTTCATTTTAGAGCATGGGAATCTAGTAATTGAGGTCAGGATTAGAAGGTGACAGAGTTCCTACCTGTTCAGTTAAGAAATTAGATAACTATCAATATTTAACATATAATATGTTGTAAATAATCCTACCAAATATAAAAATCAGTTGTTTTTTTTAAATAAAGTGTTTATAGGCACATGTCCACAAGATTTTCCATCACATATGGAAGGACATTTCATTCACGTATGTTTAAAATGTATGAATGCAGCTAGATGTGGAACAAAACTCGAAACTAAAAGGATTCTTCAGGTTACAATTTTGTTCCATGTAGAGTGAATTTATACCACCTCAGCTATTTGTGTTGTATAAAAAACCTTACTAGTAAACAAAATGAAATTACAAATAACTGGGAGCTAAAATTTCTGAAACATATTGGAAATGTTACATTATTATAAGTGTGCAGAATAAGTATAAAATACAATTTTAACTATACAATTAAATTTAACTTTGTAATAAGAACTTATAAATTTAAGTAAATACCGGAGAAACATAAAATACTTATGACTTTCCTGTATAACCGCTACTTGTTTTCAAAAAATTTCATTTTGAAAATAAATAATGAAATTGCGATACCAAGCACAAAAAATGCAAAGTATAATTTTGAGAATGGAGACATAAGAAGCAAATAAAAAATTAAAATAAAAAGCTTTTTATGAAAACTATAACATACAGAGTAATATAAAATAATATCTAACTGTAAATAAAATCGTATCTGTTTACAGAACCACCAAAACAAAATGATAAAATATATCACAAACTTTTGGAAGTGCATAAGACTATTAGGTAACTTATAAAATAAAAATGTTTAAATATGTAATTATTTGCAAATAGGTTCTAAATATTACAAAATAAGCATGTGATTGTTGCATATGTTAAACTGAAAAGATAATTTTTATTTTGTCTGCAAAATTAGATGCAATTTTGGAAGTTTTCACATACAGACTATGCATGTACATCTATGTTTCATACCTCTGACTTATAACAACATATTAAGATAGACTTAATATATTAAAACTTGTTACATTGGCATTTCCAACCGCTCCATTCAATATTATAGCAGAAAACTTATATTTATGTCATATTTGATGATTACACACAAAAATTCAAATATAACCATTCATTATTTTCTGATGATCAGCTAAATTTAACCAATAACCAAGTAAATAATAAATATCCAATATCACATTTTACTACACAAGTAAACCTTTTAAAATCTTTAATTACTTTGTAACTAATAAAAGAAAAATTATAAACAAAACTGCTGATTGCATTATAAAAAACAGATTTATATTTTCTTATAAAACCAAACGCGAAATATACAGATATGACACTTTTGTGTTTATCTTTATTTACAGTATTATTAAAATATAAGCTGATTAAGGTAATATTAAATTTTGAAATATAGTATGTGTCATCCTAACATGTATCTTCGAGATTCATTTTATATGAAAGAAGTGATTGAGGTAACAATGACAGTAAACATATATAATATTGTCATAATTTGTGAGTTTATATCCTTAAACTTTAAACATAAGCAAAGTTTCATGGATGTACTTTTCCCGTTTGTTTTTTAAACAAGCTCTTTTTACAATACAATCAGCATTTTTGCTTCAAATATTTTTTTTATTGGGTGAATTAATTAGAGGTTATGAATGGTATGTTTATTAGTACAATGTAGTGGAAAATTTTGAATACTGTTTGCTGAAACAAGGATAATAAAATTTAGATAAGTACACTTCTTGACAGCTAACAATTCTTGACAGGTATCACTTATTAGAATTGGATAAAGTATTCGTGAGTTTGTTAATAGTCATCATCCACGACGATTAATGCATGGCAACACTAACAGATTCAGGAGAGGGGGATAGAGGGCTAAAGCTCCCCAAATTAAATAGTTTGCACTAGATGAAATGACATTTTTTTCCCATATTGTACCCTTGTACAAGGTTAAAAAAAAAACTTATATTGTACCTTTATACAATATAACGTTAAAAAAAACTTACCCCCCCCCCCCCCCCAATGGTAAAAACAAAATTATAAAACAGAAAGATTGGAAACATTTCGTCCATGCATGATTAGAAAACTTGAAACATGTTAATAAATCACATGCTTATAGAGATGTTTACATAATTAAAATTAAAGCAAATTAAGAAATTTATAACATTCTAAACTTTATTGTGTTCCGAGTATTAAAAAGATTCAAACTGCAATATAATTTATTTTTTACCTATTCAATTACACTTCAGAAAAATTGAAACATTTTGCTATACAAGTGAAATTTCGTAAAAACTGAATAATCGCGATCTACCGATTTCTGTCGGAAATCATTAAGTTTTGCCTAGGCGGACATCAATATATTGATGTCGGACTAGGTTTTGATTAACTATAAAAATTTTATATCAGCAGTTAACATATTAAAAGAGAAACAAAATTGCTTACCGTTGCACGTGAAAGTAGTTTGTTCATCGGTTTATCCAAGATTCAAAATGGACGCCGGAAGTCGTTCTGCAAAGAGCGGTTGACTGAGGAAAGATGCATGGTGCGCCCTCTAGGTTAACGGAAGTTCCAAAAGACGTCATAAAACACTTCAAATGAAGTACGATTTGAACACATTGCAAGATGGTCTTGAGTAAGACGTCTGTGGACGTCGTGCTTAGGATATGACAGTTGTAGGATTTACGGGAGCTTTATTGGCTGTCCACTGGACGTCTGTGGTTGTGTGGGTATACACTAAAATTTTTAATATTTTGATAAAAGAAAATTTGTATAAAAAATATACATCAAATAGAAAATAAGTATTTCCTTTCTTCCTGAAAAAAGTTGAATGCTGTGTAACTGGTGATTTTTAGTGAATTTTTTTCGAGAGTTAGGCTTAGCGTAAAAAAATTAGCCGTCTTTTGGGAACAGTTCGGAAATGAAATGCTCCGTCTTTTGGGCCACGGCAGTTTTGTAATGCCGCCGTCCCGAAAGGGTTAAAAAAGGACTTTGGTCTCTCTTCCTTTATCACTACGCAGTACCTGCTATGCCGAATGACGTAATTTAAGTTTATCTTCAATATGCTACAACTTTTCTTTGATGGGCCAAGAAAGTTGCAAGGCATAAAATTTAAATTACTGCTATGCTTATAAATTTTCATCCAACTGTTTTAAAGTGATCTTTTGAACTAAGCAACTTGACAGGGTTCATGCAAATTTAGCCCTAACAGAGTACTGCCATATTGTTTACATTTTGAAGGAGTGGAGAGAAGTTGAGTAATAGCGGCCATGGTGGGGATGGAAAAATTAAACAGATCAAACTATGCTATATGGAGTGTAAACATGAAGTATTTCCTGAAAAGATAGTTTTTCGTAGGCATAAAAATTAAGTTGGATGAGACAGCAACCAGAAAAGAAAGACAAGATTTTCCATCACATATGGAAAGGACATTTCATTCATGCATGTTTACAATGTATCAATGCAGCTAGATGTGGAACAAAACTCGAAACTAAAAGGGTTCTTCAGGTTTCAGTTTTGTTCCGTGTAGAGTGAATTTATACCACCTAAGCTATTTATGTTGTATAAAAAATCTTGCTAGTAAACAAAATGAAATTACAAATAAATGGGAGCTAAAATTTCTGAAACATATTGGAAATGTTACATTATTATAAGTGTGCAGAATCAGTATAAAATGCAATTTTAACTGTACAATTAAATCTAACTTTGTAATAAGAACTTATAAATTTAAGTAAATACCGGAGAAACATAAAATACTTATGACTTTCCTGTATAACCGCTACTTGTTTTCAAAAAATTTCATTTTGATAATAAATGATGAAATTGCGATACCAAGCACAAAAAATGTGAAGTATTACTTTGAGAATAAAGACATAAGAAGCAAATTAAAAATTAGAATAAAAAACTTTTTATGAAAACTATAACATACAGAGTAATATAAAGTAATATCTAATTGTAAATACAATCATATCTGTTTACAGAACCACCAAAACAAAAAGATAAATGATAAAAAAAATATATCACAAACTTTTGAAGTGCATAAGACAAATTAGGTAACTTATAAAAAAAAAAATGTTTAAATATGTAATTATTTGCAATTATAGGTTCCAAATATGACAAAATAAGCATGTGATTGTTGCATGTGTCAAACTGAAAAGATAATTTTTATTTTGTCTGCAAAATTAGTTACAATTTTGGAAGTTTTCACATACAGACTATGCATGTACATCTACGTTTCATACCTCTGACTTGTATAACAACATATTACGATAGACTTAATAATATTAAAACTCGTTATATTGGCATTTCCTACTGCTCCATTCAATTTATAGCAGAAAACTTGAAATATTTATGTCATATTTGATGATTACATACAAAAATTCAAATGTAACCGATCATTATTTTCTGATGATCAGCTAGATTTAATCAATAACCAAGTAAATAATAAATATCGATATCACATTTTACTACACAAGTAAACCTTTTAAAATTTTTAATTACTTTGTAACTAATAAAAGAAAAATTAGAAACAAAAGTGCTGATTGCATTATAAAAAACAGATTTATATCTTCTTATAAAACCAAACGGGAAATATACAGATATGACTCTTTTGTGTTTATCTTTATTTGCAGTATTATTAAAATATAAGCTGATTAAGGTAATATTAAATGTTGAAATATAGTACGTGTCATCCCAACATGTATCTTCGAGATTCATTTTATATGAAAGAAGTGATTGAGGTAACAGTGACAGTAAATATATTATATAATGCCATAATTTGTGAGTTTACATTCTTAAACTTTAAACATAAGCAAAGTTTCATAGATGTACTTTTCCCGTTTGTTTTTTTAAACATACTTTTTTTACAATACAATCAGCATTTTTGCTTAAAATATTTTTCTTATAAGGTGAATTAATTAGAGGTTATGAATGGTATGTTTTTATTAGTACAATGTAGTGGAAAATTTTGAATACTGTTTGCCGAAATAAGGATAATAAAATTTAGTAAGTACACTTCTTGACAGGTATCACTTATTAGAATTGGATAAAGTATTTGTGAGTTTGTTAATAGTCATCATCCAAAACGATTAATGCATGGCAACACTAACAGATTCAGGGGGGAGGGGGGGGGGCTAAAGGGCTAAAGCCCCCAAAATTAAATATTTTGCACTAGATGAAATGACATTTTTTTCCATATTGTACCCTTGTACAAGGTTAAAAAAAATGTTTGTTATTGGTTGTAAATGGTATGTTTATTAGTACAATGTAGTGGAAAATTTTGAATGCAGTATGTTGAAACAAGGATAATAATATTTAAATAAGTACACTTCTTGAGAGCTAACAATTCTTGACAGTTATCACTTATTAGAATTGGATAAAGTATTTGTGAGTTTGTTAATAGTCATCATCCAAGACGATTAATGCACGGCAACACTAACAGATTCAGGAGGGACTAGAGGGCTAAAGCCCCCAAAATTAAATAGTCTGCACTAGATAAAATGACATTTTTTCCCATATTGTACCTTTTGTACAAGGTTAAAAAAAACATACCCCTCCCCCCCCCCTTCAAATGGTAAAAACAAAATTATAAAACAAAGATTTGAAACATTTCATCCATGCATGATTAGAAAACTTGAAACATGTTAATAAATCACATGCTTATAGAGATGTTTACATAATTAAAATTAAAGCAAATTAAGAAATTTATAATATTCTAAACTTTATTTTTGTGTTCCGAGTATTAAAAAGATTCAAACTACAATATAATTTATTTTTTACCTGTTCAATTACACTTCAGAAAAATTGAAATATTTTGCTATACAAGTGAAATTTCGTAAAAAACTGAATAATCGCAATCTACTGATTTCTGTCAGAAATCATGAAGTTTTGCCTAGGCGGACATCAATATATTGATGTCAGACTAGGTTTTGATTAACTATAAAAATTTTGTATCAGCAGTTAACATATTAAAAGAGAAACAAAATTGCTTACCGAAGAATACATGTGAAAATAGTTCGTTTATCCAAGATGGATGCCGGAAGTCCTTCTGCACAGAGTGGTTGACTGAAGAAAGACGCATGGTGCGCCCTCTAGGTCAACGGAAGTTCCAGAAGACGTCTTAAAACACTTCAAATGGAGTACGATTGGAACACATTGCAAGATGGTCTTGAGACATCTGTGGACGTCGTGCTTTGGATATGACAGTTGTTAGATTTACGGGAGCTTTATTAGCTGTCCACTGGAAGTCTGTGGTTGTGTGGGTAGGTTTTCAAAATATTTTTCACTGTATTTTTCTACACAATTATGCTGGAAAAGTTTATAAACATGCCAACAAAAAGAAAAACAGTATTTCTAATATTTATCAAAACACAATACATGCATTTTGCATAGATATTCTAAATACTTCTAATTACTTTAATAATCTATGAAATAAAAAGATTTTGAATCCTATAATCTGAAATGGCAAGTTCTACCTATACTTACGTTCAATGTTTTCAACATAAAGATTTATTTTACTACATAAAAAGAATCTCGGATTGCTGTCTAAATAAATCTGCAAAAATAAAACCACTTTTCCACACATCAACAAAAGTTGAATAAAAGCATCTTATTCAATTGCTTGCTGTATCTAATGAAATTTTAACTTTTACAGAATAACGTAATTTTATTACTTATTTTGTTCAGATATGGTAGCATTGCCAGGGTGTGTCCAAAGCCCAGACCTCCCGACTCGTCCGAGGACTTAGAGCAGCTTTTTAGATGGCCAGGGTGTGTTGTTGTTGTTGAAACCCAGACCGTCCGACCTACCAGAAAGGTGTAAGGTAACTGTTTGGACGGTCGGGAAGTGCCACCCAATTTAGACCGGAACCCAGTGGGGGAGGCATCCACAGGGACCGTACCCTCCTTCCCCTACCACCCACCTCTCGGAAGGACTTACGGACCCACATGTTTAACGTGATCGTACTCCGCATGAACACGGCGGCAGTTTTGGCAGTGGCTGGAATCGAACCCGGGCCTACCGAGTACAACTCCAGCGCGCTAACCAATGGGCTACTGTGCCCTGGCCAGGGTGTGTGAAGACCCAGACCGTCCGACTCATCCAGAGGACTTGAGTATCTAATTGGACGGCCGGTGGCCAGGGTGTGTTGAAGACCCAGACCGTCCGACTCGTCCAGAGGACTTAGAGTAACCAGTTGGACGGCCGGGAAGGGTGGCCAGGGTGTGTGTCATAACTCTCCCAGGAACATACATAGAGGCCTGGGAGAGTCATAACTCTCCCAGGAACCAACCCATTGAAGTTTGGAGAAAGGATATTTAGACAAATTCCCCCTCCCCCCGAAAAAAAAAATAGGAGAGCAGGGGTAGTACTGGCAGCAGAATAATATTCAGGAGACCAATTTTACAAAATTTGAGGAAATACCATATTTTTTCATATGCTACATACAATAAAATATTTGAATGGTTTACTAGCAAAAATATTTCATTAAATTCAAAAAACATATGTCCGAGATCTGATTTAAAAGCATTAAAATTCACAATATTTAAAAGCACTATAATTTGAAATTTTATTTAAAAGTGCTATAATTTGAAATTTTAATTTAAAAGTGCTGAAATATGCAATTTTATTTTAAAATGCCACAATTCGTGATTTTTATGTAAAGTGTTAAAATTCAATATTTTATTAAAAAGTGGGTCATTCCATCTAAAATCAAACTAAAAAAATAATATTTGGTTGCATGACCATTTTTGAAAATTTTTATATTTTGCACAAATGTTCCTACATATTTCATCAGATGAAAAACAATTTTTAAAAATTTTTCATCTAGCTCGTTTATTTGGTACAGCCATTTTTTCAACATGGCGGACTACAAATTTGATGAATTTTGATGTTCAAGCAAATTTAAATATCTTGGAACTCAAAAGAATTAGATACTTGGAATAAAAACTATTTTACTGGCCTTTAAGTGGTCTACATTTTATGCTGTTGTAAAGTTTGTGTAACTGCAACCTGAGTGGCTAAAATTTAGCGTTGAAATTCAGCATCAGTTAGCTAAAAATGCAGTTTTTAGGCTTTTTAAAAATAACGAATGGAACAATTTTATATCTTCAAATTTCACCATATCTTACCCTACTCCCAAGGTCTTGGCTGGAGAAATTTCAAAACTGAGAACTTTCTCCTTTTTATTCCAAACATGGTGACTTTTTCAAATTTATAAATATGTAAGCCGCCTTAATATCTCTGGTGAGAGAACCGGGAAAAATCTGAAACTTGCAAAGAATCAAGTACTATATAATAACTAATTGTAGTAAAAATTTGGAGTTTAAGACTTTTCTGGTTTTATTGATATGGAGCGATGAGTAAGTCCTAAGAGTAACAAATCTTAATTTTCACTTATCCATAAAGTTTGATAACTTTTATTAAAAATAGTCATTGTACACTCATGATATTTCATTACAGAGTTTGTCAGTAATCTAGGAGCTTTGTTCTGTAGATGTATGAAGTTCCAAAGGTGTGTGTTTTCTCAGTACTTTTGATGGAGGAACTCATTATGCCTTGGATGCCTTTTGTAAAGAAATTCTTGGACCTGGTGGCTTGCAGATTGCTGATATAGGTCTTTATTTCCAAAACACATTTTTAAATTTTCAGTACGCCACTGCTGTTTATCATAAATCTAAGTTACTACTGGGATATCTACATATTCCAAAGATATAGATGTTTGGTAACATCTTATGGCAGATTTGCTGAGAGGTAAAAATCTGTGCTTTTCTCTCATTTGAGGTACAGATTTACATTTTTCAAATCTAGGTTTCAACACATTTTCATTTAATTTCACTTCTTTCGTTGAAACAAAAATATAGGATATTCCTTTGATATAAGGTTAAGTAAGATTCTTTTGACCCTAACTAGGTATTCAGAAACCTGCAGTTCTTGGCATATTTTTGATTTAGACCAGGGGTGCACAACCTTTCAGCACCTGCGGGCCAATTTCATATGGACTAAGCAACGGCGGGCTGCAAGGAGGGGGGGGGGGGTACCATCCAGCAATATATTTTAGTAAATACCGAAACAAAAAATTAAAAGTGAAAATTAAAAACAAATACAGAAATGAACAAAACAACTCACTTCAAAAACGTACAGACATTGCTAAAATCCTTTTATTTTTTGTAGAGCTAGTGGGAAATTTGGCATTGTTCGGTTTTCATTATTCTTTCAATGTCTGGTTCAATGTTGGATACACCGATCCATAAGTTTCCAGCCAAGTGCTCATCAGTTAGACGAGAACGACCTCTTGATTTCACTTGTTTCATTAATGAAAATGATTGTTCACAGGTGCTCCCGAATAATGTTATCGATTTTTGAACGTGAATTTTCAATTTTTCATTTCACAAGAAGTAATTTCTGTAAAATGCTAGCAAAGAAACTTCGGAAAATTTAGCTTTCATTTCGGAGTTACTCTGAATTTCGATAAGTTCCATTTGAAAATTAACGGGCGCTGTTTCAATATTTGTCGCGAATGGTATTGCAAACACTTCCAAAGATTTCTCAAGTTTTCTGATATCTTGAAATCGACGACTGAACTCATTTTGCAGATTTTCTGCTAGTCTTAAAGAAAATTTGACATAAAATGTTTTTTTGTAAAATGTTATGATGCAGATGTTATTTTTTTTTCTTCCGAAAGTCTTGGAATTTTTTTTATGTGTTCGCCAAGCTGAGGGTGGCGGCGGGCCGCACACGATTAGACCGAGGGCCGCATGCGGCCCGCGGGTTGTGCACGACTGATTTAGACGAACAGCTAGGTATTAAACTGATAATCTTTACTTTTTGTTCATTACTGACTCGCTTGCATTTTTCTTTTAGTTTGTCAATTAAATTAGTATATTCATTACACAAAATAGATGAACCTTCTTCATTATCTACTTGATCTTCTGTAAATGAATGTTCTAATTTCTTACACAGCACCTTTGAAATTTTCTTTGTTTTGCATATTAAAGCTCTTGATGTTTTTTCTGAACTTAATCATTTAATTTTTGATACTGGTGAAATATTTAGCATAGAACAAACTGCATCATCTTTACTTATCATCGCCAACTACATTACTTACATCATCAACTAACCTCATCTGGAACAAACACTTCTTCAGTTTTTTCATGAATGTCTATACGTTCTTTAGCTAAAAATGTATTTTTATAACACGTAGGTCATAAAGATTTTCCTGGAACAAGGTTACATGATGCCATCTGTTTTTCTTTAAATGTTCCAACCTAATTTCACAACAACCTTTGTAGCCCTTTTTCTTTGATCCAGTGTGATAGCTAAAAGGATCACAGCACATCTGTCCAAAAAGATGACTATACTTATTAATGAACTTTTCATGTGATATTTACAAACTGTTTCCAAATGATTTGTACTTAATCTTAACTTCAGTAGTGTTTTATCAACTTCACTGAAATTCCCAAAATTAGCAAAATCCTTGCTGAGTTTACCATAAGTATGCTCATGGAAATCTTCTTTAATAAATTTAGCAATAGAACATTCCATTTTTATGAATTTTAAATATCAATATTTTATATAATTAAACAGAATAATACATCGAATACATCTACTCACCACTAGAAACTGTGTAGAACTGGGAGAAATGATATGAGCTGATTCATGCTTCTCAGTTTAGAATTGTCATAATATTCTGCAACAAGTAGTAGTAACAATCTGAAAATGGCACTCTTTTATATAACACATCACTCAATAAGTCTCCGGTCTGACACATATATGGCAACACTGTTGACAGACCCATATGATTTCTGGATAGTACCAACCTTCAAACGACGCGTGTCAAAATTTCATGACATTCTAACAATTAGTTTATAGATTACAATGGTTTTAGTAACCCCAGTTTTGTAATTTTCAAAACAATGGATAAAAAAGACTTTCGTGTGTTGATTAAACATTGTTTTTTGATGGGGGGAAAATACTGTTGAAGCCAAACAGTGACTTGATAAGCGTTATGGAGACTCTGCACCAGGGAAATCAACTATTATTGACTGGTATGCTGAATTTAAACGTGTTCGTACAAACACCGATGATGCTGAATGCCCTGGCTGCCCAAACTCGGCAGTTGTTCTGGAAAACATAAAAAAAGTCCACAAAATAGTTTTGAAAGACCGTAAAGTGAAGTTGCGTGAGATAGTTGACACCTTAAAGATATCAGAAGGTAGTGTGTTTACAATTTTACACAAAAATTTGGGCATGCGTAAGTCGCTTTTGAAGTGGGTGCCGCGTTTGCTCACACCAGACCAAAAACAAGAACGCATCGACGATTCAGAGCGCTGTTTGGAGCTGTTCAAGCAAGATAAGAAGGATTTCTTGCTTCGGTATGTGACAATGGATGAAACATGGATCCATTACTACATCCGGCCGTCCAAATGGTTGCTCAAGTCCTAGTTGACGAGCCGGACGGTCTGGGTCTTCAACACCTGAATCAAAAAGATCGATTTTGATTCAAAAATTTGGTTCAAATGAAGAATTGATTGCCGAAACTGAGGCCTATTTTGAGAGCAAAAACAAATCGTACAAAAAAAGCATCGAGAAGTTAGAGGAGCGTTGGAATGAATGTATTACTCTTGAAGGAGAGTATGTTGATGAATAAAGTCAAATTTCTAAAAAAAACATTGTTTTTCTTAGTTAGACCGGAGACTTATTGAGTGATGTAGTATGCATGTAATCATTTTCTTCTTTCAAATACAAACCAAGCTTGTCAAGTTTGGCCATTTTTGATCATGATTGGTTAATTTTTTTTTAACTTTGAATTTTAAAGCTAAAATGTTAAATAAATTTTCATTTATAACAATAATTTATGATTTTCAATTATTTATAATTCATAATTTTCATGATTTGGAGGATTAATAATAAGAATAAATAGAAAATTTGTAACAAAGTTATGCATGTTTGATAAATTAATAAGCAAGATTTTAGGACTTGCTCATAACTCCATATCGATATAACCAGAAAAGTCTCAAACTCTAAATTTTTATTACAATTAGTTGTTATGCAGTACTTGATTCTCTGCAGGTTTCAGATTTTACAAGGTTCCCCGACCAGAGATATTAATATTTGTAAATTTAGAGATATTAATATTTGTAAGAGATTAGAGATATTAATATTTGTAAAGAGGCTTAAATATTTGTAAATTTGGAAAATTCGCAGTGTTTGGGAATTAATAAAATAAAAAGAAGAAAGTTCTTAGTCTTGAAATTTCACCAGCTAAGTTCTTGGGAGTAGGGTAAAATATGGTGAAAATTTGAAGATATGAAATTGTTTCCTTCCTTATTTTTAAAAAGCCTAAAAACTGCATTTTTTGTGCTGAATTTCAGCTGTGCTGAATGCATTTTTTGTGCTGAATTGATGCTGAATTTCAGCGCTAAATTTTAGCCACACAGGTTGCAGTTATACAAGCTTTACAATAGCATGAAGTGTACACCACTTTAAGGCCAGTAAAATAGTTTTATTCCAAGTATCTAACTCTTTTGAGTTCCAAGATATTTAAATTTGCTTGAACATCAGAATTCATTAAATTTGGAGTCTGCCATGTTGAAAAAATAACTGTACCAAATAAACGAGCTAGTTTAAAAATTTTTAAAAATTGTTTTTCATCTGCTGAAATATGTAGGAACATTTGTGTAAAATTTAAAAATTTTCAAAAATGGTCATGCAACTACCCCTGGGTGATTCTATATGGAATGACCTAAGTACTAATGTATAATGTTGCTAAAATTCACAATTTTTGTGAAAGAGCTAATGTTTGTGATTTGAATTAAAAGTGCTTCTTAAATTTGCATTTTTCTTTTAAATGTGCTAAATACCACAATTTCATTTAAAAATTCTAAAATTCATGATTTTCTTTAAGAGAGCAATAATAAGAAACAATTTTATTTCTAAATGCTAAACTATGTAATTTTATATGTAAAATTTTATATGCTAAACTATGTAATTTTTTATGTAATGCTAAACTATGTAAGAATGCCCGATTTTATTTAAAAACACTGAATTATATATGTTTTTATTTTAAAGCACTAAAATGCGCTATTTTAAACCATATTATTTGAAAGTACTAGAATTTGTAATTTTACTTGTCAGCATGATATCCAACAGAACAGTGAAAGAGCATGATATCCAACAGAACAGTGGGCGACGCAATTGGACTGTGTGATGCATGTAAAAAATGTAAGAAGTTTAGATAAAATTTTAAGACATTTCAGGACTCAAATATTTTTTTCAAAGTACCACCGCCCTCCCTCCAAAAAAATATCTACTGATGCTATTGTGAAGATAAGTAAGATTTGGTATTGAACTTTGTAATCATCTGTTTTTGTGATTTAGCAATTGATTAATAAACCTGGTAGGGTTTTTTTTGTTTATACTTATTTTCTGTAGAAGCATATCAGGCTAAGATAAAAACTTCACATGACCATAGAAAACCAAAGATTTTCCCCATCACCATTGACTTATTTCACTATTTAGTCTTTAAAAAGCTCAGTTTTATTACACATATTGTAATTTTATAGTTGAGTGCCATGAAAATGAAAGCAATTAATTATCTCAATTTACTTTTTAAATAAGTCAACAGATAATAATCAATAATATTAGCATTGATTATTATCTGCCAATAGCAGAAAAGTCAATAATTTTGATTAGTGTAAGTTAAAATTAATAATCATCAAAAGATTTTACTTAGCTGAAAATTTTACATGAAAGACAACAAATTTTTATTTACATTTGATGCAAATGCCTAAAAAAATCCGAAAATTCTGAAATAAAAAATTTTCCCATTTTCACCAAGAATAAAATTGAGCAATATTACTTTTTACAAAATAATCATCACACATGTTGCAATACGATGGTTCTTAAACATTGGACTCTTCACAGAGTAATAAAGAGGATAACGATGCTTGAGGTTAAGAAGTATTGCACAGAAATGCAGTCTAATGTGCATGAATGCACTTAACATTTTTAGAATAAAAAATGTACATTGAGTGTATTTTTGGTATGGTACATAGAAATGAAATTAATACGTTTACATTTTCCACCATGCCTCGTTTCTACAACCATAATTTTGAAAGATATGGAAATTTTATTACAACTCCTAAGGCCAGCATTATTCCTAGTTGTCCAAAAACTTTTGCCCTTCTGGTCTTTGCATGTGCACTGAGGAAATGCGCTACTGCTGCCTTCATGACATAATATTATAAAATTAATTATAGATTTTAGTGGGTAAACCAAACACGATGGAATGCAGAAAAATTACCCTTTAACAATAACAATTGTGTGTTCACATTGTGTACAGATGTTAATATGTAAGCGGATTGCAAATCAATATTAACCACCCACATGATAGATGCCACATGAAAAATTTTCATATCTTGGTGTAAAGTTTTTATCCTCACAGATGTAAATGTTTCTGAAGTAAAGGGTAATTATCAATCAATTCAATAAACTGAATCACAAAAATGGGCGATTATGGACTTCAATAATACCACAAAATAAGTAATAAAGTTAACCTACTAAAACGAAAAAGAAAAGAAATTTTGTTGGTCATAGCATATAAGGTTGAGTAAAAGTATCTGTTGAATAATATACTTTTATTTAACCTTTCATACTGTGTCTAACGTAGGTTTTTTTATCGACAGCATTTTAAGAGATTCTTTAAAATGAATCCTTATGAAGTATGGGCAGAATTTAGCATTTTCTCTTTGACCAAAGAGCAAATCTAGCTTGCTCCTTCCACAGCAAACTACAAGATCAAACTGGCAAGTGCTGACATCAAGTCGAGAAGTTTAGTGGTGCTGGTATCGAGGGTTGGAAAATCGGGGTTGATAATCTCAGAGAGAATAAACGATCAGATATCCGATGTAATACCATTATCACCCAATGTTTGATACTCGGACATATTCTCAACCAAAAAACGGCCAATATAAGGGTATTGACAAGTCCCCAGGGAGAGGAGTGTTTGATGGATCGAAGGGGGGGGATATCAGTAGGTATATTATAGGAATGGTCATTTAACCGTCTGAATTGTGTATGCTCGCAAACAGTTATTCATCAACTGTTTTCTGATGGTTGGAAAACGGATAGAACCATATCAATTTTTTTCCGACGATCATCCATCTGTAAAAAAAATGACAGAGCATAACCGTTTTTTCTGATGACCATCCATTTGTTTTCTAATCATTTTTATTCTAACGTACACATTAATCCGACATCAAAACAGTTATCCAATGGTTGGAAAATGGTATGTGTGTTACCTGGGCTAAGTAAAGATGACTGATTAAAGTTATACGCTGCGATGTTAATGTGACGGAATAAGTATCATGTTCTGGATATGTGGCCTTCATGGGGTGAAAAGTAAACTGCATATCAATGAAGATAATTAAAACTTACTGTTTACGATGTTCCCATGGAGAACCTCTTATGCATTCAACTTTTATAAACTGTTTAGTAAATATGTTCACTTTGCATGTGTTTATCGCAGCAAGCCATTGAAATTGGCAAGATACTGCTCTTTATATAAAGGCAGCTGCAGAATTTTTCTATTGAAAAGGACTTTCTTTTGAAAGGGTTTTTCTTTTTCACCACTACGCAGCACATGCTATATCTAATGACGTTAAAACAATATTTAAATTTCTCATCATTAGAATACAACCATTCTACAATGGACCAAGAAGATTGTTTTGACATAATTTAAATTTTAAATTACTACATTGTGCCCATGACATGACGACTGTGATGTTTACGAAGGAAAACTGTGCAGTTTATGAAGTAGCTGTTAACATCGCACCTTGGCTACATGTGCAAGTCACAGCTAACAGTGCATAATAATCAAAGGGTTGCCTATGATGACCATGAGGTTTATGAAGGATAACGTTGCAACTTATGAAGTAGCTGTCGACCTCGCATCTTCATTATACGAAGGTATATAGATCCCTTATATCAATCAGATAGATACTCCTATCGTCTATCCGATAACTGTTGCTGCTATGATAGAATCAGTGTGCGAACATTCTTTCAGCTCTCAATAGAACATTGATGTGAAAAGACACTTTGATATATGTCTCTACTGAACAATCAATTTCCTCTCTCTATATATTTATCTATCAGAGTATAAGTAGAGAAAAAGGAAACAGACCCAAGCAGAGTGAAATTTTGTCAATACAGTACAGGATCTATTATCTGGACTGCTTAGGACTTCAGGCTGTCTAGATAAGGGGGTTTTACATAATTCGGAACACTTTTTCTAAAACTTACTGGAATGGTTTAAAATGTTATAGAAAATTATAATTCATTTTTAAAACATGTATTAAATAAAGATTTTTTTCAATCCATATGAAAAGATGTACTTCGTTAACTAAAATACAAATTACATGTAATTATAGTATCAAATTTAGTGATTAGGAAAATTTTTGAAAGAAAAAAATGTCTGAAAAAGTTGATTATTCAGGCTAGTTATTAGAAGTCTTTTTTTTTTATTGAACATTTCATCTAAAGTGGGCCCTCACCATATTCATCTAATATTTTATCAGAAGCACTTTTGTTCATATGTTTCAAAATGGTGTCACTTTATCTTTTAGAGATAATGAAACAAGTTTTCTTATAGAACTCATTGCATCAGATGATGGTCATTTGGACATAGTTAACATTTTTGGTCTGAATTAAGAATTTTCTTCAAATCTGCTACAACTTATACAGTTCATCTATATTTTATTTACCTTATAAAGGATTTTAAACCCCCTGTTTCTTAGGAAAACAATTAAGGAATATGCTGTAAATCGGAAACACTTGTTTAATACCTGTATCACACCTTTGGCATTATTGTAGCAGACCACCATGAAAAAAAATCAAAACAAGCTGTTTTAAAGTGGTTACAGTTTATTCATAATAAGCGCTACGGTTAACGAAACGGTTAACTGGAAATGCCAAAAATTAATTTTTACGTTAAGAATGTCAAAAATATGTGAAAATGAAAACCGAAAATTGTAAACTTACTAGTAAACGAGAAAAAATTTGAAAATCTCTGCAATTTCTTTAGATTTCGTAGCTTTTTCCCTAAGCCCCAATCACTTCGCAGGGAAAAATGTTATGATGTCACTTTACTACTACGAAGTCATCGAGGCATCAAACAAACTCACCTATTCTAAAAAAAAAATGGTTTTGCTAAAAAGAGAAGTTCTTTATTTCATTTCACAAATGAAATGTTCTGTCACTCGTTGAAAGTATGTTTATCTGATATGGAACAAATATATTCACCATGGAATTAATGAGTTCACTTTTACCTCCATGATACTTGTCATTTTTCTCCTCATTGAAACTATTTTTAGCAATATTTCCAGTGTGATTAGTATGGATTCAGCAAGACCTTTGTTTATGTCAGGATCTCAAACAGTTGAAGTGAGAAAAACAGGATTTGAAATAGGACTGAAATTTAGTGAAATTCTTTAACAAAAATTTTAGGGGGGGGAATTTTCAAAAACTTGGGGGAAATTTAAAAATCCAGGATTTTTAGTAGTAAAACATAAAATAAGGATATTTTTATATTACAATACAAGAGACTTAGAAAATTGATATTTAGTATTTAAACCTTGATTTGAAAATGATCAACTTTATTTTTTAAATAAATTGAAAACCCTTTTTTATGATTGAAATTGAAGCATTAACAAAAGAGAAAAAAACATATGCAGTTCTTTTGTAAATTGCATAATTATAACATAATTATAATTATACAGCACATTTTGAATAGTCTATATTTGCATCTCGCCATGCTAATGTTATTTAAAATATTTTAAAGTACTTTTAATAAAATTAAGATGAGAAAGATGTTCATTTTTAATTGAAATGAGAGATATGCATTTCTTATAAGCCTTATAATTCTAAATGCCTGAATAAATAAAAAAAATTTAATTTCGTTATCCTAAACATATATCTCAATTTCATCAACAATATGTTTAAAAGATAATATCTCAGCATAAAAAGCACAAAAAATATAAAATATTAGTGGATTTAAACAGATTGAAAAAATGGAAAATATTTAAAAATAAAACGAAATATACCGGCGATCGTGTTTAAATAAAAAAAATTCTGAGATATTTTTAAACTGTCTTTTATAAATTACTAATTAATAAATGTAACATGTGAAAAACCCATAAATATACTGCAATGGAACTTTTTGCTATGGTCAATTTTCGGTCCAAAATAGCCATTTTCATCCAAATAATAGGATTTAATTGAAAATGATTTTGATGTTGGAATTCCATCAATATTTTTTTAAATGTTGAAGATGTGTATATTTCCCTAGAGATAAAAAAAATCTGGTTTTCCTGAGAAAATGACAAGTTTATTGCATAGGTTAAGTATTTAAAGAGATCTATCAGAAGGCCCTGAATGACATTTTATAGCTGCTATATTTTTCTTCGCATTTCGGCAAAAGTTAACTTTCATTAATTTCGGGAATTCCTTACTTAAACGTACTTTCTATCATCTCGCAAATGTGCTGATGACCTTTTTTTTTTCACCTTTTCCAATAAATGTTTATTAAATTTTTGCAAAATATTGTGAATTTTGTGTGGCATATTGCATTTGAAGGGCGTAGACAAAGCGCAGAAACAAAGTGCAGAAAAGAAAATGTAACGAATTCTGAAAAATTCAAACCTTTGGGCTTAGAGTGTTCTGCCTTATACATCCAGAAAAACACCATTAAAAAAGCACCTTGCCACGACTTAGCCGTAACTAGTGAAAAATGGAATGACTCATCTTGCCCGTGCCGGATGCAGCCGCGTAGGAGATTTTCGGGAAAAATGGTGCTACTTCGGATGTTTTTCGGAAAACAGGAGTTGCTCTCTGGAGATACGGAACTTGCCAGAAAAAACATGATCCAAGGAATATTTTCATTTCCGCTTTTCATTCGCTCTCACGAGAATTCCTCAAGTTCGTTTTCGAAATTTAAGAATGATCAGCGGTGGTGAGGGCTCGCAAATTCTCGTGAAAAATTTTTGTTAGAAAACTTAATGTAAACAAGCAATGCATACATTGGTTGACGTACTGTAAAAATCCCAAACGTTACTTTGTTCTGATTGGCTAAATCACTTTAGGATCGCTTGTCAATAAGTTTTAACCCCATGTTCCATATTCCTGTAAATTGAGATGTCAGCATCCGGACTATGCTAATTTCTACTTCATCCAATTAGAAATTGGCATACTCCGGAACCATTAACTTCTACTTCAATGATGCAGCACTATTAAAACTTGTGGATGTGTCAGTAGAGATGTATTTTATTCAAACTCAGTTCTTCTGCTTCTGGGAAGTTATCCTGATTGTACTTGCGCTATTCATGTTGTTATGTAAGCTTTTGAAGCATGGTTGCCAGTAATTGGCAATGTACATGGCCGGTTTGTTTAGGCCTAATTTATTGTTTAATGTTTTAAATTTTCGAGACAATGTTACTTTAAATTTGAACAGGTACCGTATCGATGTTCTGGATACATGTACCATTTATGTTGTATTTTAATATTTCTTTTGTGAAAATAAATAAGTTATTTCACGTAAAGTCTTTTCACTTCAACTATATATGACTTGATAAAAATCTACTGCTATCTCTGCAACAAATGGATATGTGCAATAAATCAATTTTTTTTTAATCCAACATTCTGCGCAGGAATTTTTTAATTTCGTGCGTGGTTCAGGCTGTTAGAAAAACTTCGGTTGTAAACAAGCACGTACGTGAATCGGTCGATGTACGGTCTAAAATCCAAAAGATACTTCGTTATGATTGGTTAATCGCTTTCGGATCGCTTGTTAAGAAGTTTTACCCCCATGGTCTGTGGTCCTGCAAATTGAAACGTCAACTTCTGGTTTATGCTAATTTCTACTTCAACTGATTAGAGATTAGCATAATCCGGAAGGAAAACATTAACTACAACTTCAATGATACTGGGCTATTTAAGCTAGTGCTTGTATCAGTTGATGGTTTATTATCGCTTCGTCTTCATGATATAACATCATGATTACGCTTGATCGGTATCTTCATGTATGCCCGGTTATGACAATATTAATGGTCGATGTTTGTTAGGCCTGAATTGCTGTTAAGTCTACTGTAATGTTTCAAGACTTGTGTTTAAAGTATTCAACAATTTGCAAATATCTTTTCCAAGTTATGGAAAGTGATATAGTCTTATGTTATTTTAATGTTTTAAGTTCGTGAAAAATAAATTTCGGTTTTTTTTCACGTTGACTATTTTTCTGCTTACATCCGCTATGACACTCTGCTAGCATCTGGTTTTTTTCGAATGGATAAGTTCCAATAAATTTCAAGTAACCAGCATTGGGTTATGGGCCCCAGCAGCCCTTGTATAGCAGCAAACAAGTACCAGCGAAGTAGTTTCAAAACATCAAGTGAAAGTTGAACAAGCCCCGAGATGGGGGCCGCAGCAGCAGTGTACGAAAATGGTGACACCGGACATGGAGAAGCTCAGGAAAGATGATTTCTCCACATGGAGTACGGACATAAAGTTCATGTTAATGAATGAAGGACTTTATGGATTTGTCATGGGTACAGAGGAAAAACCTGATGTGGAAACGACCAGGAAAGAAAAAGTGGAATATCAAAGACGTAAAAAGAGAGCGCTTTCAACACTCTACTACAGTCTAGAGGCGGAGTACCGCGATTTGATTTCATCGGTGGAGGAACCTGTGTCAGCATGGAACATCTTGAAAGACCAATTCGAACCAAAATCCAGGGCTGGACTCATGAGGCTCTTTGACAATTTCTTCAGTGAGAAACCAGTGCCGGGAGAACCGATTGGACTATTCATCGCAAGGATTAAAAGATGGGTATGCAAGCTGAAAGATGCAAGCCACTCAATGGCCGAGGTCCTGGTAGCTTTCCAAACAAAGACATCTCGATGAGGACTACCGTGGTATAGTGCAGACCCTTTACAGATTGCCGGACGATGCTTTTACACTAAAGCACATCGAGACTGAACTGCTCACTGAGGAGGACCGGATAGCTCAGCAAAAGCATGACGAGCAACAGAACGGAAGTAGGACTTTAGCATTTAATATATGTAACTCTAAAACTACAAAATTGTTTAAATCTAAAAGTACTTCCAAAAATGTAAATTCTAGTAAACAAGTAGGCCCTTGCCATAAATGCAAGGCATATGGCCATTTAAAAGCTAATTACAAATCCTGTCTTTCTAAATTAAGTGAAATACAGTCTAGTATTTTAAACTGTAATACTGAATCGACCGATAATTCAGTTGGGTTGTTGATACGGCAGCAACTAAGCATTTTTGCAATAATTTGGAATTGTTCAACAAATTTAAAGAGCTTAAAGGAACTACAATGTCCTGAGCTGGCAGTGATCAAGAAAGCCCAAACGAAGGTGTCGGATCGATCAGTATGTATGTTATAATCAATAATGTGAAAAATTTCATTCATTTGACAAATGTAATGTATTCGCCTAGATTGAGGAGAAACTTAATTGCTGCTTCAATTCTAGAAGAGCAACAATGTAATTTCACCGGGAAAAATGGTTTCCTTACTTTTTACAAGCCTGACGGCAGTAAATGGTTTTATGCCAAAAGACATACCGGCTTGTATTTCCTTCGACCTCAATACGAGACAAAATCTAAAAATTTTAATGTTGAGAAGTATAAAGGAAATGTAAATGCTAAACCTAAGCATAGAAATGAACATTCTAAAAAGTCTAGTGATTTTAAACTTAAAAGTAAAAATGAGTCATCTGTTTGTAAAACTGAAAATAATGATCATGCTTTTAAAAATCAAAGTAACAAAAGTAAGTTTAAAACTTGTAAAGTTGAAGATTGTGATAATGGTCAAAGGAATATTGTAAATAGAAAAGTCAGTAAAGTTTTTAAACGTAAAATTGTAAACTGTAATACTAGTATTTTTAAACCTAGCAAGCCTTGTAAGTTTGACGTTTTTAAAAGTTCAAGCAATGTAAAATCACACATTGAAGTCAGGGGAAATACAAGGTTATGGCATAAAAGGTTTTGTCACATCAATTTTGAATATTTACATCACACATGTAAAGTGTCAGCTGTTAAGTGTTCGGAAAATCAACTGTAAATGTTGTAAATTGGCAAAAACAAAAAGAATTTTGTTCAAACCCATAGGCAGAATAAGATCTGAAAAACCATTGGAACTAATCCATATGGATGTATGCTGGCCAATGCCAAAACCATCGCGTGGAGGTGCTAAATATTTTCTTAGCATAACTGATGATTTTTCACGCAAAGTAACTGTGTATCCTATGAAACGAAAATCTGAAGTTTTTGATAAGTTCAAACAATTTCACCATCGAGCAGAGAGATTTCTAAATACCAAAATTTTAAGTGTCAGGACTGACAACGGTATGGAGTTTTGTAACACTGAGTTTGAAAAATGTTTAGAAACACAGGGAATCAAAGCAGAAAGAACAAACACTACACACCCGAACAAAACAGGGTTTCCGAGAGGTTTAACTTAACTGCTTTGGATTGTGTTAGGACAATGTTAAACGATAGCAATCTGAAGGACGACTTTTGGGCAGAAGCTTTATTCTGTTTTGCATACTTAAAAAATCGGATATGCCACAAGTTTAAGAATTTGACACCGATCGAGTTGTACAGTGCCAAAAAGCCATCAGTTGCTCACCTCAGAGCATTTGGATGCAAAGTTTTTGTAGGCAAGCCTAAACAATGTAGGGGGAAACTTGATATGAGGGCATTATGGTGGGATACGCACTGAAAACTTGGGTATAGGATATGGCTTTTGAATGAAGGGAAAATAGTGAAAACTAAAAACGTTAGATTTAATGAAGAGTGCAACGCAGAGGAAGGCGATCTGGGACCCAGTGTAAATCGGAATCTTAAAGAAAATTTTACTTTTTCATCTCACGAACCCACCTATCCGGACTCATCTGACAAGGAGTATGTGGAGAGGGAAAAAGACGATTCATCAGAGGAAGATCAAGACATTACTGAAAGTAATGAGGAAATGGGGTCCTCTGATGATGATCGTCAAGTTCCCGATCTAGATACTACTTGGATCAGAAAAGTCATTCTGAGAATGACTGGAACAAGAAAGGATGTTTATTACTATTACAAAGGAAAGGGACCTAGGTTGAGATCACTAAAAGATATAGAAAATTTTTGGGAGAAAAATAAAATAAAATTTGATAAAAAGTTTTTCAATTTTAAGGGGGATCAAGGGAGATCATGGGATCGGCCAGTAGCCAACATTGTAGAGATCCAAATTCCTAGGAACTACAAGGAAGCGGCTTACTCGCCCCAATCCAAAGAATGGAATACAGCCATGGCAGACGAATTAGGTGTCATGAAGGAAAGAGGTGTCTGGGACTTAGTGCCTGCACCTGTTTCCGACAAAGTAATCAGTTGCTGTTGGGTGTATACAGTCAAAAGAGATGAAAGGGGTGAAGTTAGCAGGTATAGAGTTAGACTTGTAGCTCAGGGATTTAACCAGGAAAAGGGGCAAACTTACGAAGAGAGTGTTTAGCCCGGTAATTAACTTTACAATCGTTAGGATGTTTTTTACTATTTTTGTGTGTTTATTAGGGTGGTTCCATACTCAGCTTGACATCAAATGTGCATATTTATATGCCAATCTCAGTGAAAAAATATTCATGAGACAGCCCCCAGGATTTTTTTACAAAAACAAAAGTGGATATGTATGTCAGCTAAATAAAGCGATTTATGGCTTGCACCAAAGCGGTAAAGAATGGTATCTTGAATTAGACCAGGTTCTCAGAAAACTTAATTTCATAAAGTTTAAGTGGTGCAATTGTGCATATAATTTTAATAATAAATCTTTATTGATTTTTTACGTTGATAACATAATATTATTTGCCAAAAATAAAATGGATCTAAATTCCGTAACTTCATTACTAAAAACTAAATTTGACATTAAAATGTTAGGAAAAACAAAAATGTTATTAAGTATTAAATTTGAGGAAAACATGATAAACATTTCATCCATCAAAAGCAATACATCACAAGAATTTGTGACAAATTCTCAAAGTTTAAATATCCTATTTCTAGTTTACCCATAGCTAAAGGTATAGTTTTAAGCAAAACAGATTGTCCAGCAAATCATGAAGAATATACCTTACAGAAGCTTATTAGGTTGTTTATCATTTCTTGCCAGCAGAACTAGACCTGATATTAGCTATGCCGTAAATATCTTATCCCAATTTCAGGAAAACCCAGGCATTAAACACTGGGATGTTTTACTTAAACTTCTAGGGTATGTAGATAAAACAAGGGATTTTAAACTAAACGTATCAAACATTTAATCTGTAAATTTAAATTGTTTTACTGATTCTGACTTTGCAGCTAATCGGGATGATAGAGTATCAATGGGAGGCATGATATTTTTTGTAGATAGGGTACCTATTTCATGGAGGACATTTAAACACAAATGTGTAAGTTTATCTACAATGGAGGCTGAATATATCTCATTAACCGAATCGGCAAAGGAAATGGTATGGGTACAGAACATATTACTTGAATGTACTAAACTTAGCGTTAAGTTAGGAAATAGTATAATATTCTGTGATAACCAAGCAGCCATAAACTTTTCCAATTCGCCCATTGAGAATCATAGAACCAAACACATTGATGTTAAATATCATTTAAGAAATCTAGTGGAAAAGAAGCTCTTTAAGATTAAATTTGTAAATAGCAAAAATAACAATGCTGACAGTTTTACGAAACCTAGCACCAAAGAAGCAATCTCTAAATTCTGTGAAATCTTTAGAATTTAAACATCTTAAGGAGTTTTAATGTGAAATCTAATGTAAACAAGTTAAATTTATTCTAAATTGTATAGTTGTATTTTTCAAAAATTAACTTCAACACTTTTTCAAAATCCGCATTGCGTAGTTTAGTTACCAATGTGTTTATACTATGTGGCGAAGATTTTAAAGTTTTTGATACAAACTAAAAATAACTTATACATTTTTTTAATCTCTCATGTAGTAGCTTAGATACTTATGAGTTTAAACTGTGTGGCGAAGTATTTAAAAGTTTAAGATTTTCGATGTAATATACAAACTTTTTCTACATTCCCTCAACATGTAGTTTAGATACTGTTGAGTTTATACTGCGTGGCGAAGTATATAAGATTTGAAAATTTGTAACTCCTGTATTTGACACAGAGATATTTTTAAATTTGTTTTCTCATGTAAATTGTATCATGATGTATTTTATACTTTTTTTAAACTTTGTCTTGAAAATATAATTATACACTGAAATTTATACATGATATTTTGAAATTCTATAATGTAGTATATGTTCAACTGAAATTTAAATTTGATTACTACTTGTATTTATGTGATTAGATAACTCAATCTGCAGGAGGGGGCCGCTTGTTAGAAAAACTTCGATTGTAAACAAGCACGTACGCGAATCGGTCGATGTACGGTCTAAAATCCAAAAGATATTTCGTTATGATTGGCTAATAAAACACAGTCCTAGGACATGGTTCTTATTTCCTCTGAATAAGATCTTTCATGGGAAGTCTGTCTAATGTCTTATTTTTCAGCTCTGCAGCTGCTATAGTTGAACATTTGTTATTTTTATGTTTTATGGGTTGTGGATTGAAGACATTTCCAGGGTGTTTGATGCATCTATTGCAACCACTCAACTCATTCGACGTTTCTTACTTCTGCAACTATTTATGAAGTTAAGATTTTCCTTGGCTCTGATATTCTTCATTTATTTAAATATTTTGAATTAAATATATAATAGTTTTAACTCAAAAAATAAATACATAAATAAATACTAATTACATAATGATTTGAGACCTAATAATCTTACTGAAGCAAAAAACTAATTGAATAGTAAAACACAATGTTTAATTAAATTAGATTTATTTAACCAAACAAACAACATCATACAATAAATATTCGAATTATCATTAGATATGTAGAAATTGATGTTTGTAATTCAGGTACTGATTCCTAGCATTTTCAATTGATGTTTTGGCAGGAGCAGAGTCGGCTGCTGCTGCAGATAGAAGTAATATAAAACGGTTTTTACAATAGTTCGTTCCCCAAATATTTAAATTTATTGCAAACACATCGTTTTCTCAAGCTTATGACAATTTATCGACAGTATATAGTGTGCTAACATACATTCAGGTAATGCACATTTAGGAGACAATTTTACTTACCCTACAATACAGTCTAATATATAGGGAAAGTATTGGAATCGTGTCAAAACTATCAACTTTAGTTTTTGACGGATCTACACGATTTGGTTTTGGAACTTCTAGAAAACGAGAAAACTATTTTAACGTGATGTCTCTGTGTGTGTGTGTGTGCAATGTATATATCCACTCTAACTCAAAACTAATTGACATAATTTCTATAAAATTTTATAGGTAAGTCACTTGTGGGTTACCCTGGTGCTGATTAGATTTAGGTACAATTCAGAATAAAATAACTATTATTAGGAGTGGTCTTGAGATATTGGGAATTTCACTTTTCATGATGGAACATTATATCCCTCTATACATTAAATAAATTGAATGAAATTTAGTACAATAAATTACGTACGGATGCCCTTAAAATTTTCACAATTTTTTAATTGGAAAAGCATTATAAAAGATAATTATGCTTTAAAGTGCAATACCTAAATAGTTATTATATGTAATTTATTATTTAAAAGCTAATGACGTAATTTCTGAAGCGATGATATGTGCCGTTATCCACGTCTTGAGTCTTAAACAGTTATTTTTGTATCAATTCCAGCATAATTATATGTTAAATATTTTTTATTTAAAAAATCTGATTATTTTTCAAAAGTTCCATCTCTTTAAAATTTTAGATAATAAATGATAGCTTAGATGATAAATGATAAGGATTCAGCATCAAATTCTAGAAGAGGTATAGGGTAGTTCACTAAGGATTTTCACTTACTGTTTCTTCTCTAATTTCATTTAAAAAATTTTACTTGAAACATTAACTTCTCAGAATCTGTTATAGATATAAGTTGCTTAGATGATGACTGATATGGATTCAGTATCAAGTTTAGGAAAGGATAAGGATTCACTAAAGATTACTTTTTCCAGTCCTTTTTCTACTTCAGATTATAACATTCTTTGAAACATTTGTTTTTCAAAATTAGCCATCGGTTGAGCTTAGATGATAACTGATATGGATTCAGCATAAAATTCTGGAAGGAGTTTGGGAATTCGTGAAGGAATGATTTTCATTTGCGCTTTTAGAGATGTCATGTTCGGTTTTTCCGAACATTGGCTTAGTTGTACGAAATATGTAGAAGAGAATTACATTAATAGTTCCATCAAAAATAAAGTATGCACATCATTTGCCACCCTATAAAGACTTCTTGATTAATTTTTTGTTTCTTATAAATTTTTCCATTTTAAATTAGAAACATGAAATATTTCGTGAATCGCGTTTTTAAATGAATACACATTTAAAATATTACACATTAAATAGCTGTATTTGTAATACTTTTATATACTTATTGTTTTATAATGTTTTATTTTATTTTTGAAATAAAATTGTTAGAAAATTTGAAGGCTTTCTCTTAGTCCATCCTCAGCAAAAATAAATATGCCTATTACATTCATTGATTGAAATAATCATAGAAAATTTCATTTGATTTTCATAACTTGTTTGAGAGTTATCACACCCACAGATATCATTGAAAAAAAGGTTGATCCGTTTCAAGAATGCTCAAAATGTTCATTCATATAAATCAAAAATTCATTATTCATCAAACTTTCTCTTTACATATATTATTCATTGTATAGGAATTTAAAATGACCGACCATTCATTTCGGCAACATAGCGGGAGTTTTTACTGGGAGACCTGCTTTCAAAACAAAAACTCGAAATCCAAGAAATTCTGACCACAATAACCTCACGTGTGGTCCATTGCCATTGTGGGGGAGGGATGACACAAACATGAGTCCCTATCAAGGCGGTGGTGAACTCCTGCGACAACCTGCTACCGATCTATCAATGTCAAACTTTGAGATGGTGCTATCATGCAGAGATTGGATATTTTTATTTTGCCTCTATTCAATGCTTGACCAATTATAAAATTTGGGTTCAACAAAGCTCAGATTTTCTTTTTGCATAAAAAAGTAAAATCTTCAATTTTTCTGCGGGTGTTTTGAAATTTCTTTTAACTTGATTCAAACGTTTTCTATCGATGAGCAAAGTTGGAAAAACAATTTTTTGCACTTATTTTTGCACTTCGCGTTAATTTTGAAAATACTTCTAATGAATTTAAAAATCATTTTAAAACCGTCACAATTGCTATATGTCCAATTCTATGTTTTTCAAATAATTTCAGGAAAAAAATCTCAAAATCCAAAGCTATATTTAGCTATTTTCATTCCCTCATTGATTAGCATGGGATTCTCAAGTTAGCTTCAGGCGGGGAAGTTTCCTCTTAAGTAAAAGGGCAAATCCCATCATTAGAATGATGCTGCAGTATTATCTGATGAAAACTTGTGATTATTTCTTTTAGACATTGTTGTAAATCATGTTTTTAGACTATGCTTAAAGAATGTTTTATCTAGTCAAATCAACCGACGACACTTAAGATTCCCTAAAGTGTGCTCTTTGGAAGGTGGGAAAGAACAGCATCGTAACAGATTCGAGTTTGTCTAAATAATGCAATGTGGACTTGCGATGTGTGCTTAAAACTCCAAGAAATGTATATAAGTTCAAGCTGTATTGCTCATACAGCAATTGCCTTAAGGGGCTTCATCAATCACAAGTTTCAATCTTCACCTTCCATGTTAATGTATGGCCGTTTTAGTGCTAGTGCTAGATAGCATAGCTCCTCCAAAAATCAACCTATTTCAATTTTGTTTTCAGGATCTCAAAGTTATAGAAATTGAAGTTTGCTTTATAATTTTACTTTTTGTTAAAATTATTGTTAAGTATTTTTAACAATTTATTGAAGTTGAGAGTCACTAAGAAAAGTCAAAACTAAAAGTTTAATCGTCTTTTATCAATTTGCATTTCATAATACTCGAATTTGAAAAAAGCAGTGCACATGAATAGAATTTTAGCTTTCGATAGATGCCTAAATTTTTGCGCTATCATAAATAGATTTCCAGCAACTTTTAATTGAAGCAAATATGGATCTGAAAAAAATTGTATTTTGCTTTCCCCCTCTTTCTTATTTCCTTCAGGGGTTGACAGGATTCCCGTGGGGAGACGTTGTTTATGGGCGTTTATTCGAAGGCGGCGGGATTTCTTCTTGTCAGGAGGAGGATAAGGGGCAGAACTAATCCCGCCGGTCATGAAAGGAAGAAGGGTAGAGGGTGAAAATTGTTCTCAAGTTACGTGGAAAGGCATTTTGAGTTGGGAGTGGAAAACGGTTTAGATACTGGACCTTTTTATTTCAGTATGCTTACTCGATATAGAGCGTCTCTTTCTTCATTCTCGAGTTAGCTAGTTTTGCCAATCACTATTTAATAATATTCTGCTGTAATTTCAATTTTTACTTTACCGTTGGATATATAAGTATATCATATACTTAATTTTCTTTTTCTATTTTTCTCTTGTAAATATTTAAAATTTATAATTATATTTTTGTTGTAATTATTTTGTCATTATATCGTCTAAATAATTATATTTCTATGGAACATTAGGTGACATTTTCGTCAAATTAGCGACATTTTAAAAAATCGCCAAATTTATCGCCAAGTGATACTGTAGAACTGATAGTCCCATTTTGCGACAAATTGACGAAACATCATCACAATACTATTCCCTAACAACACACAATTAATTTCATTTATTAAGCGCGATTTTATCAATTCCATAGTATCTTTACGGATTTACAAACATGTTTATCAATTTGGTGATATTAAAAAAATTCGCTAAATGTGTTACTAAGTAGGATGGATGGACTGACCGACAGATGCTACCGAAACATCATTTTAGCATTCTCTTCTAAAAAAACGAATTTAATTTCATTGATTTGCGTCATTTGTATCAATTTGGAGACATTTCCGCTAATTTGGTAAAGTTTAAGAAAAGTAACCAAGTTATTTAGAGATATTCCGGTAAATTCGTAGCTCTGAATTTGCAAATCTGAAGAATAAAATATCCTGATCCCGTTTGTATATAATAAATGAAAACACTAAAATTGTTTTAGAAGATACACCCGTGGTAGGGGAAGGAGGGTACGGTCCCTGTGGATGCCTCCTCCACTGGGTTCCGGTCTAAATTGGGTGGCACTTCCCGGCCGTCCAAACAGTTACCTTACACCTTTCTGGTAGGTCGGACGGTCTGGGTCTCAACAACAGCAACAACAACCCGTTCTACTCTTTTTCTGCTTCAACAATCGGCTAAATGAATTTATTGGGTAAACACAATATATGAGTTTATTAGCTAAACACAATATATAAACTTGAAAACTCTTTGCCAAAATAAATGAAAGTGATGTACGCACTCCGCAATTAATATAATTAAAAGAACAATCAATCTGTTCATTTATAAAATATATTTTTACATCCATTTATTTATTATTCAAATAGAAAAAAAATCTGATGTGGGCTACACATGACTTTCCTTATATAATGCAATGAGTTTACTACTTTTACAGTTAAAAAAATCTGATGTGGGCAACACATGACTTTCCTTATACAATGTAATGAATTTACTACTTTTACAGTAAAAAAATAGGTTTTTCTTATAGTAGATACTAATATTTTTTCCAAGATATTGAATTTCCAACAATTAGTCGTCATTTTTATCCACTTGGCGAGATTTTTGTTAATTTGGCAACATTTCAAAAAGTCGCCAAGTTGGCGACATTCCGCCAAATTCGTCGCCAAAATCTCGCCAAGCATTATGGATGAAGAGATAAGTTATTCTTACAGCAGATAAATGACTATTGGCGTTCAAATACAAAAGTATTACTCAAAGTATCTTTTTCCATGAATGGAATGAGCTAGATCCACGAGAATGATGTCACCCAATTTATCGTATGGTATTACATATGAAAAGTGAACATGTTTCTCAATAGGAAATATTTTTTTTTATTTTACATGACTTTTTGATAATTCTTTTGAAAAATGTGCAATATCTCGAGAACGGTTTCTGTTAGCGTTCTAAAATTTAAGCCAATCGTTTTCTAATGAAAAATTACATAAGAAATGTCTATTTGCGTAACTTTATTAGTGGTTTTGATTTTTTGACGATTTTTTCAAAATTTTATTTGAAAATTTAGAGGGGTTCTGAACATTCGATTGCGTATAAAAACAATTGGCTTCCAGTGTTTACGGATTGTGATTTTTGTACCAAATTTGGTTCGAATCGGTCCATTCGTTCGTCAGTTATCGTCTCCACAGTCTCACTGACACACACACAGACATCACTTCAAAAATGTTTCATTCGTGATCAGGGATGCTTGAAACGTGCTCTCCCGTCGAAAACTCGAATTCGAATTTTCGACCCCGTCACAATACTTTCCTTATACATTATGTATATAAGGAAAGTAAAAATGGTATTCTTATAGTAGATACTTATATTCTTTCCAAGATATTGAATTTTCGTCAATTAGTCGTCATTTTCATTAAGTTAACGTCATTTTTATCAATTTGGCGAGATTTTTGTTAATTTGGCAACAATTAAAAATGTTGCCAAGTTGGCGAAATTCCGCCAAAATCGTCGCCAAAATCTCGCCAAGCGTTATGGACGGAGAAATAAGTTATTCTTACAGCAGATAAATGACTATTGGCGTTCAAATACAAAAATATTACTCAAAGTATATTTTTCATGAATGGAACGAGTTAGATCCACGAGAATAATGTCATCCAATTTATCGCATGGTATTACATATGAAAAGTGAACATGTTTATCAATAGGAAATATATTTTTTTTTCTTTTGTATAACTTTTTGATAATTTTTTTGAAAAATGCGCAATATCTCGAGAACGGTTCATGTTAGCGTTCTAAAATTTATGTCAATCGTTTTCTAATGAAAAATCACATAAGAAATGTCTATTTGCGTAACTTTATTAGCGGTTTTGATTTTTTGACGATTTTTTCAAAATTTCACTCGAAAATTTATGTGGGTTCTGAACATTCGATTGCGTATAAAAACAATAGGCTTCCAGTGTTTACGGATTGTGATTTTTGTACAAAATTTCGTTCGAATCGGTCCATTCGTTCGTCGGTTATCGTCTCCACAGACCCACACACACACACACACACACACACACACAGACATCACTTCAAAAACGTTTGATTCGTGATCAGGGATGCTTGAAACGTGTTCTCCCGTCGAAAACTCGAATTCGAATTTTCGACCCCGTCACAATACTTTCCTTATACATTATGTATATAAGGAAAGTAATAATAATAAATATTAACAACACACTTAATTTCATTCCGTTGCCGAGCAACATGGTATCAGATAGAATCTTCGTCATAAAATACACAATTAAATAACCATTTTGATTTCTTTATGCTTTTCATTGTTCAGTAAAAGCTTGTTTAAAATAATGGTCTAAAACTTTGTCACGTCGAAGTACATGGCTCTAGTCCTCAATATCATTCTCTTTCTATCATGACCAATTTTTCAAATTATAAAATTTTCAAGCGTAGAATAATATGGGGGAATTTATCATATTTGTACATCCATCCACAATTTAAATTCCTCTTGTTCGAAGTCTGCTATATTTTGAATCCTAGGACTAATGTCGAGTTTATTGCGTGAAATGGTCTAAAACTTTGTCGTTTACGTGAAAATTGAAACGTAAGAACATAAATTAGAGTTTATTTTAAAAGTAATATTAAATTACCAATTCTGTCAGATATTGGGATTAGAAAAATTTCTATTCCCGAAATCCCGATATTGTAAAAACATCCGAGATTGCAATCCCTAATTGCATAAATAGGAAGTTATTATTATTAGTAGTAGTAGTATTATTAATATTTATTATTATGCCTCTAGTCATGGTGATATAGAATGCTATTCTATTTCATGTTCAAAATGGATTACAAACTGTAAAATATTTGTAATAAAAAATAATTATTTCCTCTGTAGTTTTTTAAAACAAAGATTTTACTACCACGCAAAATAATCAACGATGGTTCTTATTCAATATTACACCACCTTGCTGACTGCATTTTTCACTTTCCTGTGGCCTATAGCCTTGTGTGTTGGTCTCATTATCGGAGGTGATGGGTGAAGACACGTGCTCAAAGTGATATAGTACTCTGGGGACACATACAATGGTAAGGGGAAGATCTCCAGGCACGGGAATTTGACACTAATAACTTTCTGTCACAGCAAGGTAGCTCCTGGAAGCTGCCGGTCCTGCTGTGGGGGAAAGCAAACTAGTTGGTCCGATCTCAGACGGAAAGAAATCTGGATATTTTTTGTGTGATGAGGAGCCTTAAACTGCCTTGATGTATTTTCCGCAAAGATTTGTCTTTCAATAAAGCATGGTTTTTGTTTTTGAAACTTAACTTTATCTTCATTTCACCACTGGGCATACTCTGCTATACTCTGCTAATTTAAAGAATATAAATTTCCTTTTATTTCCCAACAAGGTTATGGGCCACCAGTTTACCAGAAGTTTACGAGAAAACCTCCAGTTTTCGAGTGAAGAAAAGTTAATCGTCAAATTGATAGGGGCCGCCTAAGTCTGCCGGTCATGTAATATACAAGTATTGAATTGGAGTATTGTGTATAAGCAAAAATTTAATAGGAAGTATGGAAACATCAAGAATGCTACTACAGGAAAGGGATAATTATGCAACCTGGTGCAACAGAATTGCGTTTGCACTCAAAGCAGAAGGCTGCTATGGCTTTATAGATAGAAGTGTCAAACCACTAGATGACTCATCGACAAGACAGAATCACTAAGAATTTATTCTAAAGAGAGACAAAGCCCTATCAGTGCTCTACTATGGCTTGTCAACTGAGTACCAGGAGCTCATCAATATCACCGATGACCCCTCTGATGCCTGGGACAAGTTAAAGGAACATTTCGAAGCACCAACAAGAGCTAATTTGGTTCTTCTACTAAATGAATTTTTCAGCATCTGTCCGGATGAAAATGAGCCAGTGGACATTTTCTGTGCACGTTTAAAGAAAGAGGTCAAAAACTAAAAGACGTAAATCACCCTATAAGGAAATCTTTGTTGCCTTCCAGTCGATCTGACATCTCCCTGAAGTGTTTCATAGTATTGAGCAGATAATTTACACATGGCTAGACGCAGATCTTACCTTGGACAAGTTTCAGACTGAACTATCTGCAGAAGAAGGTCATTTACGACAACAGAGTCAAGACAACAATGTGAGTTTTAATTCTGCTTTTAATGTTTTCTGTAAATCTGAATCTGTGTCTAAAAGTAAAAATCAATCTAAAAATTTTAATGTAGAACCTAAATCCAATGTAACCAGAATTGGACCTTGTTTTATGTGTAAAAAGATGGTTCATTTGAGAAAGGATTGCACTTAAAGTAAAAACTAAAAATTTTACAAGTATTGTTGAATTGTATGACAGGTTGTTGAATTGTATGATCAGTACAAGTATTGTTGAATTGCATGATCATGTCGATAGATTCAATTGGGTGATAGACACCGCCTCGATATTTTTGCAATAATAAATCATTATTTCTAAATTTTAAAGTAATGAAAGACACTACTATGTCTTTAGCTATTGGAAATGTTGAGAACCCAATTGAGGTTATTGACACAGTTAAAATGTTTGTTATAATAAATGTCCAGAAAAATGATATCTTGTTAGATAACGTAATGTATTCACCTAAATTACGAAAAAATCTTATAGCTGCTTTTATTCTAGAAGAGCATAATTTTTATTTTCATGGGGAAAATGGAATGAATCATGTGGTTTTTGTATACCTAATGGGGAAAAGTACTTTTATGCAAAGAGGAAAGGATTATACTTCATTAAACCCCAGTACGAATCTAACATTGTAAAGGATATCAGGGATCTCAAAAATGAAAATAGTAAACCAGAAAATTGTGATAGGAATAGGAAACTTAGAAATTCAAAAAATAAGAATTGTTTCCTAAATTTTAAAGAAATTCAAAAACATAAAAGAAAGGAAACTAATTTTAAAGGTTCTAAACAAGTTAAAAAGTCACAAAATGACAAGTTTAGTATTTACAAGAGTAGACTAAGCAGCTCAATTATTGAATCTAATGGGGTAACTAAACTGTGGCATAAGCGATATTGTCATATTAATATCAACTACTTATATCAAACCAGTAAAGTTTCTGCGGTAACAAAACTACCCAAATTTAAGTTCAAAAAGCTAAATTGTAAAGCTTGCATGTTAGCCAAAACCAAACGGATTACGTATAAACCGACAGGTAGGATAAGATCGACAAAACCTTTAGAGTTATTACATATGGAAGCATGTGAACCTTTACCAGTACGATCATTGGGCAGTAATCTGTACTTTTTGTCCATTTCCGATGATTTTAGTAGGAAAGTGTTTGTATATTTTCTGAAAGAAAAATCAGATGTTTTTGAGATATTCAAAGAATTTCAGACTAGAGAAGAGAGATATTTAAATAAGAAAATCTTAAATATCAGAACGGATTACGGCATGGAATTATGCCATAACAAATTCAAAACCTTTTTATCCAAACAAGGAATAAAAGCCCAGAAGACTGATGTGTATACACCTCAACAAAACTGCGTTTTTGAGAGGTTTAATCTAACAGCCTTAGACTGTGTGAAAGCCATGCTAAATTATAGCAAAGTGAACGAAAATTTATGGGCAGAAGCGATCCTATGTTTTTCTATGTAAAGAACCGAATTTACCACAAATTCAAATCAAAAACACCCTTAGAATTATATAATCATAAGAAACCAACGGTAGACCATCTCGAAATTTTTGGCAGTACAGTATACGTGGGAAAACCCAAGCAACTCAGAAAGAAATTAGATATGAGAACCCAAAAAGGGAGTATGGTGGGCTATGCAACAAATACTAGAGGCCACCGTGTACTTCTTAAAGGGGATAGAAAAATCATAGAAACTAGTACAGTACAACCTCGAAAATCCGGACATCCAAAATCCGGACGTTTTCCAAATTTTCGGGGTTTTTTTTCTTCTTCCCCCGGACTGACGAAGTCGCGGATTTAAAACAACAGGGTAAGATTATTTTATACATAAGATTATTTATTTTATCGTATTTTCCGGTCGACTTTCTGAACCCAGAAATGAAACAAAAGTTTAGATGGACGGCCGTAGATCGGCTCGTGGTTGGAGCGTGAATTACGTTGTTAGCTTTAATCCCTCCTCCCCCTTATTCAAGTCACAGCTCCCGATGAATTATTTCGCATAAAATATACATCGTTATTTAAATACGGAATTTTTATTATCAAAATTTCTTTTTCTCATTATTGAAAAAGACATTTTTCTGAAACAATGTAATTTTTAATATTAAGCACTTTAAAACGTTATCGTAACATTTTATCACAGATTGTTCAATTAAATCTAAAAATCCCGAGAATTCATATTAACGCTAACGGAAATTTATTTTGTTCACTTCGTAGTATGAATTCCATTCTTCAATGTTTTATCTTCGGAATCTCCTCCCCTCCCGATACATATCTGACGATTTTTTCGTTCTCGTTGAACGTGTCAGCTTGAAATCGACTGTATATTTTGCCTTTTCTGTTTAGAAAGCCATATTTACATACTATATATAGCAAATAAATGACTAAATAATATCGTATCCCACAGAACCGAACAACAAGGTCACAGACCTTTCAAAGAAGTCGGCTGTGTTTACGATTAGGAACTAAGCAAATTCCTTTCTTCACTTTCGCTGCCCCTCCACGTCCCAGTGCTGCTGCAGCCTAGGAATGACTCATCGTAATTTAGAAAAATCATTGAGAGGAGAGATATTTTTCTTTTTTGGAAAAGATATTTATTTTATCTACTGCGATATTTTTTACATATTTGACTAATAAAGTTTTTACTTTTTTCAGAGTCATCAGTCTTTTAAACATAACATTATATAGATGCTAGAAAATAAATAAAACTTAAGTTCTTATTTTTTGTTTTTTGTTCGTTAATAGCGAAAATAGTTTAAACACATTTACACCTTTAAATATATCGTCAAAAGTGCTAATCATCGATCTTTATTAAATCTCGGCATTTAATTAAATCTTCCGGCGCTTCATTAAATCTCGACGAAGCCGATATAACGAAAGTTCTGCACTGTGATGATGATGCGCCAATCATAAATAAATTGAATGATGGCGAAATTCGCGATATATTAAATAAAAAAAATCAAAGTAGCGACGATAAATGTGGAGAAGAAAAAATACCCATTCATAATCTTATGCAAACAATCGATCATGCAGTTAAAGGTCTTGAACAAAGAAGCTTTATAACCGAGCAGAAATAATGTTCATCTACAGGATAAAGAAAACTGCTTTCCCATAAACCAAAATTAATGAAATAACAAATGTTAATTGAAATATTTAAACGAAATGATAAAATGGAATTTTATCATTTCGTTTCGTCACACATTCTAAATTATTAATGTGTATATTTTTTCTAAGAATTTTTTTTGCCCTATTTTTTAGATTAAATAATATGTTTTAATTGATTAACTTAACTTTTGCCATTATTTTTACTAAAAATAGTGCCTTATAGTGTATTTAGTTAATATTAAATCTGAATTTTATTCAAATTCTATAATCCGGAAAAATCGAAAATCCAGAATCGGCAAAGTCCGGACGAGTCCGAATTTTCGAGGTTGTACTGTAATATCAAATTTGATGAAAGTGCAGATGTCGGGGAAAGCATCCTGGACCCAAGTGGGGATAAGAGAAACCCCAATACTGTCATCATTAAGATAACCCCAGATCACTATTCTGTAGGTTCCGATGAGGAATGTTTGGATAGGAAATCAGGCTAAAAAGCAGGGGGGAGGAAAGACACTGACGATGGTTTATCTGAATGCAATGTGGAACCGGACCCTTCTGCTAATTCTAACCTAACTCCCTGTTCTGACATCCCCTAGGATTGTGAAGCCGTCCCAAGAAACGACGGTAGTAGAGTAGATGTTTACTATTATGTTAGGGGGGACAGTAGAAAGATATTAAGATCTCATAATGATGTGAAGAAGTATTGTAGTAAAAATAAAATTCAGTACAATAAAAACCTCTTTAACTTCAGAGAAAAGAAAACTAAAATAGGTTTAAATAGAATTGGAAAACCAGAGGCTTGCAATACTGAAATCTGTATTCCTAAAAACTACAAAGCCATCCTTAAAACACCCCAAGTAAGCGAATGGAAAAACGCCATGACAGAAGAAATTAATATTATGAAAGAAAGATATGTCTGAAAGTTAAATCCCACACCTCCTTTGGAAAACATAATTGGAAGTCTATGGGTTTACACATTAAAACGAGATGAAAAAGGGGAGATTCAAAGGTTTAAAGCAAGACTGGTAGCTCAAGGATATACCCAGATAAAGGGTGGAACGTATGAAGAAGTTTTTAGTCCTGTTGTAAGCTTCAGTTTAATAAGATTATTTTTCACGATCTTTGTCAGTATGCTAGGTTGGGCACATTTCCAATTTGATGTAAAAAGTGCTTTATGCAAAATTAAATTATACAATCTGTATGAAACAAGTAGAAGGTTTTACTAATATGAAATATCAGAATTATGTATGTCTATTGAATAAAGCAATATATGGCCTACACCAAAGTGGTAGAGACTGGTTTCTGGAATTAGATTCAATATTCAAAGAACTTAAATTTACGAAACTTAAATGGTGCAATTGCTGTTATATATTCAATAATAATGTTTTTATATTAGTTTATGTAGATGATATGGTTTTATTTTCTAAATATGAGAAAGATATTGACTTGGTAGTTTTGATGCTTAGAGACAATAAAGAAATTACTTGGTGTAGAATTCAGGGAATCTGAAAATAAATTTCAAATCCACCAAAAGCAATATACTGATAAAGTTTGTAGAAAATTTAAAGAATTTAAGTACCCAATTGTTTCAATGCCATTTGCCAAAGGTCAAGTATTTAGCAAAATAGATTGTCCTGGAACAAGTGATGAGTTAAATCAAATGAAAAATATTCCATATAGAAGTTTGATCGGGTGTTTGAGTTTCATTTCCAGCAGGACAAGACCTGATTTAAGCTATGCTGTAAATTTACTTTCTCAGTTTCAAGAAAACCCTGGAATAAAACATTGAAATGTGTTACTAAAAGTAATGGGATATTTTGACAAAACTAAAAATTATGCATCAAACCTGTGAAATATCAAAGAACTTACTTTAAACTGTTACTCATACTCAGATGTTACAGCTAACCAAGATGATCGAGTATCTTTAGGAGGTATGATATGTTATATGGATAAAGTTCTGATATCGTGGCGTACCTTTAAACACAAATGTGTTAGTCTTTCCACTATGGAAGCAGAATACGTGTGACTGACTGAAGCCGCCAAAGAAATGGTATGGATGCAAATATTATTGAGGAATGCTACCAGATAGGGTTAGAAATTGACAAAAATAGATGTATAATCTTTTGTGATAACCAGGCAGCTATTAATTTTTCAAATTCCCCAATTGAAAATCATAGAACCAAACACATTGATGTAAAATATCATTTTTTGAGGAATCTAGTTCTAAATGAGTCATTTAAAATTAACTTTGTAAATACCAAGGATAATGATGCAGATTACTTTACAAAACCTATGACTAAAGATAGAGTTCTTAAGTTCTGCAGTGAACTATTTAAAGTATAATTGTTCTTTGATTTATTTGTCAAACTTTGTCATTATAAACTACAAAATTTAATATTATAGTATAAATACATTATAATTTTTACTCCCACCTAGTGATTGCAATACCGGAATACCGGTATACCAAATACCTGTATTTCGTGCTATTTTGTAATTTAGTGAAACCGGTATTTGCTAAGGTAAAATACCGGTATTTTCGGTATTAGCTATAATAAATATTTTTTTTATTAAAGGGTTTAATTTAACTTATTGTGCATCTACTATTATTTGAAATGCGTATATAAATAAAAATGTTTTAAAATACATATTTTTATACGTATTTTTAAAAATACATATAAAAATTGTAAAATAAAATACTCCTTGCACAGGCGTAGTTAATTTCCAGCAGGAACTATAATTAAATAATATAATTTAATATTCTAAACTATCCAATAATACGAATTACTAGAGGAGATAGTATTCTAAACTAATATATCCGTGCACAGGTACAGTTCCCTGAAGCTCCTATTCGTTCTCTAAAGCTCCTTAGCAATCACTTAAAGATCAGGACACTCCACTATCTGAGGAATTATACAGTGCATTGAAAATTCGCATAGAGGAAAGCCATAGTGAACTAGAAAATATTTTAAGGTATTTACATAATTATAACGACTTTAAAAAAGAAAACGAAAATAAAGAAAAGAAGTTAACAAGGTCAAATTTAATTAAGTTCGTCGTAAATTTCCACAAAAACCTTTATGAAAAGCAAACACAAACCTATCCAGAGGAATTCGTCGAAGATGATGTTGATGTTAATACCGGAAAATAATTGTCTCTTGAGAAGAAATTCCAATTAGCTATAAATAAAAATATTGCCACAAACAATAATACAAAAGTAATACAAAAAATAGATTTATCCAAAACCGTCAGACGAGAGACCGAGTTGTTAGAAGATGTGCCAAATATTTTGAGGAAGTATATCGCTCATTATTAACAATACTACCAACCAGCGTGGATGCAGAAAGAACATTTTCAACTGCAGGTAATTTGTGCACAAAAATACGTTCTAGGCTTAATGACAGTTCAATAGATACATTATGTTTTTTATGATCACATTTCAAAAATATGCAGTTAATAAATTAATTGTTTTTTTTCTATTAATAAATATTATAACAAGATTTTTATGTAATATTTACACTTCTTAATAATAATACTATATATTTTGTTCCTTTATTGTATTGTAATACTGAATATTTTTTGTTTCTAATGTTATAAATTATTATTTTACTGCTCTTATTAATAATATTTGATTATAACATTTGTTCCTTTATTTTATATTTGTACATAACAAAATTGTTTATATTTTCATAGTTTATGCATTTTTTGTATAAAACTAATAAATATGGCAAAGAAACAACTGTGTTTTTGTACCTTTTTTGAAAAATTCCTAATACCGGTATTCCGGTATAACATTTTAAAAAATACCGAATACCGGTATTGTATTTTTGGTCCGGTATTGCAATCACTACTCAATGTACAAATGAAAATTGTCATTTTATTATTAAATGTGTCTATACAAGTGTTGTAATTTCACAATAATCATTTTTGCATTTTTTCACATTTCACTTTTTCAACTAAGCAAATTGGTTGCTCTAGTATATTTAAAAAGATGATATTTGTGATTTGTGAATATTTCACATAAAAATATAGAAATACAATTTTTTCACTCTCACAAAGCAATTTCTGCTGATGTGTTTCAAAGTGTATGACTGGTGAAGATTGTTTTGGTGTCCAGATTCAAACTTAAGTATTTGGCTATATACTGTATTTGTATTGTGACATCAAAAGTTTATATTTTTAAATTTTCCCTTAAGAATTGAAATATTGAAATGCTTATACTCTAAAAGGTTTTTAAACTTAAACTTTGTAATTTCCATGTTAATAATTAAATTTAAACTTAACTGAAATAACATGTTTATACATAAACACTTTTAAACTTTAACTTTTGCTAACATGTCTATACTTAAATTTAAAATGTAACTTTAAGTCAAAGTAATTACACTTCAATTTAAAATGTAATTTTTATGACATGTTTAGACTTAAAATTTTCTTGTAACTAAAGTGTGTATACTTAAAATTTTTATAAGTCTAATGTTTTTGTAATTGACTATATTTCATGAATTTTATCAGTAACTATCTTAAGTATACTCAACTAAAGTTTGAGTATATAACTATTTTATTACTGTGTCATGTTATAATGTTACAGATGAACTTAGACCAACTTAAACTGTCATTTATTATAATTTTAAATACAAAACTAAAAATTTGATAATGTATTGTTCTTAGATTAAATTTTTGAGCATGTAGGTGTGTTCGTCGAATTGGCTAATCAGCATGAGGGAGCCGATTGCTGGAAAAACGTAATCATTTGATCACGAGCCTCTAATTTTCCATAAAGTAGTTCAAAAATACAACTTACCTTTTTTAACTTACCTTTGTTCACAGGAACAACTCACGAAGTTTTTCCAGTATCTTCATGCGGATTAGAAGTTCGATGACTCATTTGCATACTATATGAGTTGGACCTTGGAATTCGTTCTAAGAGGTACCAATCTCATGGTATAAATATAGGAAGCATGCATTGGATTGTTAGAAGAGTAGAATGAGGAAGAGGAGAATGAACTGACGAAGATGATTAGTTGAACGCAATTGTTAGACATGGCTTGAATACACATTAGTTTTCGAATACGATATTTTGTACGTGAGACACACATTGTGCAGTCAAAAAAGCTGAGCTATAGTTTTTAAATAGCTGTTTAATTAAATCGCGGATAGAATATTGCTGATCCTTGTAATGGACGCAAAGTAGAAATATTCGATCAATTTAATTTTCTAGTATCATGTTGATGGTGAAAACAGGCAACTAAATATTCTACTATGTTTTAGTGGAATGTGACTAATAATGTACTAGTAAGTGCATTTTAACATTTAGTGCTATTTATTGACTGAATTTCTTTACGACAGTTTGCAACTAAAGATGGCCTTAAGTAAAAGGGCAAATCCCAGCGTTAGAGTGATGCTGCAGTATTATCTGATAGAAACCGGTGATTATTTCTTTTAGACGTTGTTATAAATTGTGTTTTTAGACTATGCTTATAAAGAATGTTTTATCTAGTCAAATCAACAGACGTCACTTAAGACTCCCAAAAGTGTGACCTTTAGAAGGTGGGAATGAACGGCATTGTAACAGATTCGAGTGTGTCTAAATAATCCAATGTGGACTTTCTATGTGTGCTTAAAACTCCAAGAAATGTATATAAGTTCAAGCTGTATTGTTCATACAACAATTGCCTTAACTGCCTTGATGTATTTTTGGCAAAGTTTCGTCTTTCAATAAAGCATGGTTATTGTTTTTGAATCTTGACTTTATCTTCATTTCACCACTGAGCATACTCTGCTACACTCTGCTAATTTAAAGAATATAAATTTCCTTTAATTTCCCAACATAAATAACAGTGAAAATTTTATGCAATCCTGGTACATTGGTGTGACGGCCGTAATACAATCCTCCCCCCCCCCCCACACACACACATACACACGTGCAAACCACTATCACCACACACTCAAATCACAAAACTGAAACCAGTCACTTCCAGAGAGACTATGCTCTATGTTAAATCTATTGCCGGACTAAATCTTAATTTCAACAATCTCAGCACAATTAGACCAATTTATGGATATATTAGCCATATCTTCCACAAACAACATACTTTTTATATTTCCAATAAATAAGCACCCACTACTTAAATAATACAGATACCTATAACGACAGTCAATTTTCAAATTGTCTGTTTTGAACTGAAATCATTCTCGAGCCACAAATGAATAAAAATACTTAAAATTGCAAAAAAGTTCCTTTAAACTTGAAAATTATTGCTATCTCAGCTAATTTTCATCCAATATCAGTCAAATTTTAGCACAATGTTCATAATGATAATATAATACCAAATAGAAAGAAATAGAATGACATCTTTGGAAATTGCAAATTTAGAAAACCCATAAATATATATGCACTTGCTGTGATCAGCTGTCTTTCTCCTCCAGAATAAATGTCTGCCCAGGTGCTCGATTGTTTGCAAATGTGCAGCAGCCCTCTGGAAAAAATAAGGAGGAAGACATGGTTAAAATTAAGCGATAGAAAGTCAAATCTCCGTTGAATGTGCTGGCACTTGGTGGAATATGCATTGCATTGCAATGACTGAATGCGATCACTTAAAACATTACAAAAAATAAAATTATTTATGAAATTGAAAAATAATTTTTTTTGTTAGAAAGTTTATATATATATACAGAACTTTTTCCAAATTATAGAATTGTGCTAATCCTAAATTTTCAGATGTGATGATATACATATAAGATAACGTAAAAAATGCAAATTTCGATGTATTTAAAAAAATAAATAAATATCAAGGAATTATCCCATAGATTCGGTTCAAACATTGTATAAAAGAATATTTCTTGATCCTTTCGATGGTGTCAAGATGAAAACTCTGTGTTAATGTTTTAGGTTGCTAAGGAATCGATTTGTATGAATATTGCCCAAAATCGTTGTAAATCGGGCAAAAATATTAAATAACTAAAAAACTGATTTGAAATAAAAAAAATAACACTAATGTGCATCTATTTGGGTCTTGAAGTACCTGTGTACCAAATTTCATAGCTGTACGGTGGTTCTATTTTCTACTACAGACTGCACACATAAAGAAAGACACACAGACATCATCCGTTATTATATGTAAAATAACTTTCCCTAGAAAATCGCATCTTTCGCTTTTTTTAATTATGTTCACCCTTCCCCCACTCACACACTACTATCACTTACCTAAGGCTGCTACCTTAAAATCGCCCTGGCCAAAAATCACGCCCAGTCCAACCCTGTTGAAGAAGCTTATGTAGCTTATGTAGTAAATTGAATGAACTTATATAGGGGGTGTCGAAAAAGCATATTTAAAGCACCCACATAGAAAGTGAAATGCTCATTTGGGGTGAATCAGAGGAGTTTATGGCATATCAAAAGAGCTTATTTAGGGTATCTCAAAACGGTTTATTTAGGGCATATTAAAAGAACTTATTCAAGATGTAACAAAAGAGTTTATTTAGGGTGTATTAAAAAAAGTTAGTGTGTATCCAAAGAGCTTGTTTTGGGTATATCAAAAGAGTTTATTCACCCATGTGGAGGGTAAAAGGCATATTCAGGGAGTGATACTTAATAACGATTAAGCCGTAGCATTCGATGTGCCCAGCCGGGGGACCAAGGTGTATTATGTACTCGAGCAGCAGTCTGAGGTATGATTAGGTGCTTATTTAGAGCAAGCATGTGCTAGCATGTATTTTATAACTTACGCATGTGCTCGTGCAACAAATATCTAAAAGTTTAAAATACTTAAGGAATGAATTCAATTAATTCCTACTTTAAATCCCAGACACAGTTACTAGTACATAATAAAAGATGTCTGTGTATGTACACGTGTGTCTGAGCAGTCTGTAGCAGGAAATCAAAGCACCTTATGGCCATAAAATTTGGTACACAGGTATTTCAGAACCCAGATAGATGCACCTTGGCATTATTTTTTGAAATTTCAAATTAGTTTGTTAGTTACTTTATGTTTTAGCATGATTTTCACACAAATGAGTTTCTTAAGGATGGAAAATATTATTTCAGAATTTCTATTTTAACACCATCAAAAAGGTAAAAAAATTCTCTTACAAACAAACTTTAAACAGAATTCATGCAAATTCATATTAAACAAATTTTTGTGCATTGCAAAGAAATATATACTTTTCACGCATTTCAAACCACCTCAATTTTTATATTACGATATATAAAAATTTGTGTTATCCAACATTTATAATTTAACAGCAGCTCCTTAAAATATAAGACTGCTCTAGAATAAAAAATATTTTCCTAAACCCATTTGTTGATTAATTGTAATTTTTTTAACCAAGCAAACTCTTTGAATTTCTGCGGACCCTTTCCAGAGTTTTTCACCTACTAAAGCCATTCCCACGCATAGGGTAATGGTATTGTCCATTCCCCACATGCCCATAATGGATGTGTATGTCCTGATGTGTAATCCAGATTTACAGATTTTATTTCAAAACAGGCAATTTGGGAATTGCCTATGATGTTAACTCTGTCTGTATTATTTATTTGCTCAAGATATCGTTCAAAGATATTGATTGTATTTCTGAGAATGATTTTAGTTCAAAACAGGGAATTTGGAAATTGAGTATGGTGTTATCTGCATCTGTATTATTTAAGTAATGGGCACTTATTTATTAGAAACGTAAAAATTACATTGTTTGGAAGATATAGCTAATAAATAAATTGGTTTAATTGTGCTGAGATTGTTGAAATTAAAATTTAAATTGTGTTCGTTAACATAGAACATTGTCTCAGCAAAGTGAAGGATTGCAGTTTTGTGACTTGAGAGGGGAGGGGGGGTATATCACACCCATTGTGTTGATGCACATGGATTGCATGCAATTTTCCTGCTATTTATAGAAATAAAATTTATTTAATATTTTCAGTAAAATCTACAAATATTGTAAACCGTCTTTATTTAATCATGACGTACATGAAAAGTTTTCTAAAATGCCATAGTGCTTTCCGACAACATAGTAGCTGTTTGTAAATGAAGCAACTGCTTACATAAACATTTCATTTATTTCTACAAACTGCCAACAGTGGTCTAATAAATTATAAAGTTATTTATTATGAAATATTAATTAAGTACCAGAATTAAAGAAATAAAATTTAGCAATTTGATTATTGCTTGATTATCTTTATCTTATTTCACATTCGATCGCATTCATCTCTTGAGCGTTGTTGTTGAGACTCAGACCGTCCGACCTACCAGAAAGGTGTAATGTAACTGTTCATCTCTTGAACGTGTCACCCCTCACAACACGCGTACATCGTCGGCCTAAAACTTGGTACCACTGCCGTCCCCCTCAGACTATTACACTTCAAGCTCAATCCTTCAAAATCTCTCTTTTTCATCACACCCGATTTGCCGACATATTCCCCATGCCAGAGACAAAGACATTATCATGCAACACTATATATATATTCAACACTATATATATATATATATATATATATATATATATATATAAATATAATAAAAATAATGTGAAAATCCAATGAAAGAATAGAAAGAAGATGAAATATATATATATATAACACTGCCAAGTTTAATTGTATAAATTGAGTTCAATGTTTTTTGTACTTTGCAGTAGAATTAAATGATTTTTTTTAATTTAGAGATTTTTCAGAGATTTCTTATGATTTGCCTCCATTGAAGCTGTTATGAATAAAATCTTTTAGCTAAAAATCTAAGTATCTATATTTATTCGTTTTTAGAAAATAATTACAAAAGTTAAAGCTTTCTCATAACTAGATATGGCTGAAAATCAATAGGATTTTATTGATAACGATTTGGTATGCTTCTATTATGTAACTCGCTTCATTATTTCGAGATATGTATCTCTACCTGTAGGAAAGTAAAATTTTCTAATAGCTCTAGAACGATTAATGATAACTACTAAACAATGTTGTCCATTTCTTTCCGGTTAGAAGTACCTACAAATCATTTATTCCTTTAACAATAGTGAGTAATATATATAATGCAAAAAAAAGCCTATTTTAAATCAAAAATTTGCAATACCTCAAAACACACATTTTATTGTGCTGTAAATGGTGTAATTTAAAAAATGAAATATTACATATAAAATTAATAGTTTTGTAACAAATTATAATAGAATCATTTAAAAAAATATATTTTTTTAATTATTGAAATAAGAAAATTTGAAGATCCTAGCCTTCGATAAAATTAAGAAGCTGCCAGTTATTGATTGTATACCAAATATATTTTGATTTGCTTAATTTGTTTGATAAAGTAAAATTTTTAATGAGAACTTCTAAACAATGGTATTCATTTACTCCCTGTTAAAAGTAATTGCAGAATTTGTAATAACTTAATAATATTGATTGTATTTAATTTTTTTTTATTTTTCCTGTTTCAAATAAAAAATGCAAAATATCTCGAAAACGTCCTATATAAATGATAATATATGCTTTTCAGTGAAAATTGAATTAAATATTTATTTTTGTAACATTTTTAAACATTTTACTTTTCATGCTCATCTTATTTTTTATTTTAAATGTTCGAAAAATTGATGGCTTTCTTCTGTCCCATTCACCTAAAAATTAATGAATCTCTAATATTTATTGATTGAAGAACCAAATTGTATTCTATTTTATTGATTTGTTATAGAGATATCATTACCAAAGACTTGATGTTTCTTCCAGAAATACATTTTTTTTTGGGGGGGGGGGGGTAACTCCCTTCCCTAAACATCCTCCCCCCCCCTCGCCCGATACATTTTATGTTGCCGGACCAAATGCTAATAAATTCAGAAACTCACAAAATACTTTTTGTGAATTTAACCTAGTTTCTACTTCTTATGTGGCAGCATTTGAATTATTTTTACAATTTTATTGACTATTTTCTATTCTTTTATTGACTATTATTACGCTATTGACTATTTTCAGAATGAAATTTTGTAGTTATAATTCAATTTACATTATTTTAAAATTTTTCTTCTTGTTCAGCCAGAGCAGGTTTTTCTCGCAATGTTTGAATACGTATTTGCTATACATATTCCATTACTTCCATATATGTATATATATAGTAATTACTTCTATATAGTAGTTAAAATTATATTAGATAATTTGCCCCCTTTGGGATTTAATTTTCTCTCCTCCCCTCAGACAAAATGTCCCAAGAGAAAAACTGCACAGATAGACAGACATCACTTAAGATATGGTTAATTAGTATTCAAGGATGCTCAACACTGGTAAATTTATCAAAATCCGAGCGTCCGAATTTTGATCCCCATCACAATACTTTTCCTTTTCTATGTGTTGCAGGAAAATAAATTAGATATAAAAAGGATATTTTTGTAACTCTTGTGATATTTCTTATATGTCCCTCGCTAAATAGAAGTAAGTATTTGCACATATCCTTTTTAAAAATCTATGGGCTTTTGAAGGGAATTACAAAACACAAAATAAATATTCTTTAGTTTTTTGTTGTCGATTGGTCTGTTGGTCAGTCTATCGCTAAATCAATGTACCTGACGGCCTAATGCAGCCGCTTAGGAAATTTTTGGGAAAAACGGTGCTACTTCGGATGTTTTCCGGAAAAGAGGAATTGTGGAACTTCTCGAAAAAAACGTGATTCACGGAATATTTTCATTCACTATCGTGAGAATTCCTTGCGTTCGTTTTCGAAATTTAAGAAGAATCAGCTGCGGTAAGTGCGCGCAGCATTTTTTTCTGTGAGGGAATTTTTAATTTCGTGCGCGGTTTGCGCGTCCTATTTCAAGCCCTCTAAAATAGTAGGTTTCAAGGCATTTTTTTTTTATTAAATTAAAGCAAAAAGCATTTGGCGGGATTTTAAACAAAAAATTGCTATTTAGCGCAATATTTAGCAAATAATCGCTTTTTGTTGCATAATTTGGCATTATTTTGCCGTATTCCGGTTTTGGGAGAGTCTGGATATTGGAACACCGGATAAGAGGTCGTGCATTGTACTTATATTCTTTCCAAGATTTTCAACAATTATTCATCATTTTTATCCATTTGGCGAAATTTTCGTTAATTTGACAACATTTCAAAAAGTCGCCAATTTGGCGACGTTCCGCCCAATTCGTCGCCAAAATCTCTCGCCAAGCGTTATGGACGAAGAAATAAGTTATTCTTACAGCAGATAAATGACTATTGGCGTTCAGATACAAAAGTGTTACTCAAAGTATCTTTTTTCATGAATGGAACGAGCTAAATCCACGAGAATGATGTCACCCAATTTATCGCATGGTATTACATATGAAAAGTGAACATGTTTCTCAAGAGGATTTTTTTTATTTTTATTTTATGACTTTTTGATAATTTTTTTGAAAAATGGGCAATATCTCGAAAACCGTTCATGTTAGCGTTCTAAAATTTATGTCAATCGTTTTCTAATGAAAAATTACATAAGAAATGTCTATTTGCATAACTTTATTATCGGTTTTGATTTTATGACGATTTTTTCAAAATTTCACTCGAAAATTTAGGGGGGTTCTGAACTTTCGATTGCGTATAAAAGCAATAGGCTTCCAGTGTTTACGGATTGTGATTTTTGTACCAAATTCCATTCAAATCGGTCCATTCGTTCGTCAGTTATCATCTCCACAGACTCACTGACACACACACACACAGACATCATTTCAAAAATGTTTGATTCATGATCAGGGATGCTTGAAACGTGCTCTCCCGTCAAAATCTCGAATTCGAATTTTCGACCCCATCACAATACTTTCCTTATACATTATGTGTAGAAGGAAAGTAAAAAATATAAGAAAAGTACATGCTTAAAATGCAGAAATTAAAATTTCCAATTAAATAGTAACATAATTGAAGTAATTTAGAAAGTTTAAGAAATTTACAGTATTTTTCTTTTACTTTTTATTTACCGGAAAGAACGAAAATTCTTTGAGGTTCATCATTTTTACTTTCCTTATATACAATAATGTATAAGGAAAGTATTGTGACGGGGTCGAAAATTTGAATTCGAGTTTTCGACGGGAGAGCACGTTTCAAGTATCCCTGATCTTGAGTCGAACATTTTTGAAGTGATGTCTGTCTTTTTATATGTGTGAAAGTATGTGTGTGTTTGCAAGACCTGGAAACTGGGGACATTCGTATGTTTACACACCAACAAACCGCGGACGACCTTCACACTGAGGACGTCCTCGGTTTGTTTTATTGCGAAAACGTGAATCTGGGGACTAAATTTATAATATAAAAGTTATGTTTTATAAATCTGGTGGTAGTCCTCGATTAGTAGGTTTATAGTGTATTGTGTGTATAACGTGCTCATCAGGTGTGTATCCGATAAAAATCGAGGTCCCCACTTTCATGTTATAAAATATGTTTGGACGGAGGTCCTTGTTTAGTCGTAATTTCCACATGTTTGATATTACACAACCGGTTTTGGGTACTTACAAATCAAACTTGTAGGTTTTTTATTAATCATTGATTATTTTATTCTGCGCTTAAAGATTGAATTCTATCTTTACCTTTATTTCCGTTTCTAATTGTTTGGTATATGTATAATTCCCTTTTCAAGGCCGTAAGCAAGGAGTGGGTTTTGGGGGTTAATCTCTGTTCGGAAAAAATCTATGAAAAATACGTAAACACAAGATCGTACCAGACCTACCCCCCCCCTCCTTTATTATGCATATTTAGGAGGGTGGGGCTCTCACGGAAGAATTTGTCAGGACCCCAGTTGGGGATGATGCTGTCCTGATCTGTTATCAACACATATTATTTTTTGTGAATACTTAAGGATATATTTTTCGGACGTGAAGTTGAGGGGGGGGATGGGGGAAGTCCTCAAATCCGCTACTGTCAGAAACAAGACATTTCGCTACATTTTTCAATGTGCTAAAATAGAGTGAAAAAAAGTTCCAATTATTTTTAATCATTCCAATCCTCACTTTAACAAATTTTAATTTTAATTTAGAATAAAATTCAATGTAGTCGATGAGCTATATTTTGTATTTCAGCATGTAGATTTTATTTCAATAAATCTAATTTTTAGCTGTGCAAAAAGTTAACTTGGCAGCACAGGCTTCATCTATTTTCAAATTTATTACAATGGAATTAGTAATATTTCATTGCACACATGCATTTATTTTTATGCTATAGTTATACATAGGCTGTAGGTTCTTGTCGGAGATCGCGTTAAGTTCGGTCCAGTCTGAAATAGCCAAAGAGTTATCTTTGGGACATAAAACTGCAAGTAAAACAATAAACAAAACAGCAAATCTTACAATAAACCGCGGACATTTTTTACACTCGGTAAAACATGGACATTTTTTACACCCAGTAAATTGCGGACATTTTTTACACCCAGTAAAACGCGGACATTTTTTACACCCAGTAAAACAAGGGCATTTTTATACGCAGTAGAACGGGGACATGAATTATCGATTAGTAGGCTATTATTATTATTAGGAATTCTTAGCAACTTATATACCGAACATCAAACCATTAATATTTCAAATTTAAGAACTTTTTAATCAAAGAAATTCATTACGTACCGTCTATTAGAAAATAGAAAAGCTTACAAAATTATTCTAAAATCCAAATATTAAAAATTTACGTTTCATGCCCAGTGTGAAATATAGCCTGTGTAAGGAACAATGAAAACATTATTTCATTTTATCATATTATTTTTCATAGTTAAGTTATTCCTTATTATAACTTCGTTTTGTGTTAATGTTTTTTTCTCTCTTTTATATGTTATGATTAACTCATGCCTCCATAACTTGAGTTTATTGATAATAAAGAAAGTTAAAAATAGTATGAAATGTAAAGAATTACATATATTAAAAAACAAATAATGGAAATGTATTTTTAAAAATGGCGGGTATTTAAAGTTAGTATTACTAAACAACTATCTAATTAGCAAATAATTCAGTTAAGTAGGAAAAAGAACCCAGTAAAATGTTTTCCATATTAAATACGGAGGAAGCACATAGGATTTTATTGGAACTGAATAAATACATAGTCGGTGCAGGCATGTAATCAGGAAGGATATTGGGGTATATCCCTCATGCCCGAAATTCTAAGTTACCAAAATTTGATTTCATACCCCCCCCCCCCCCCCAAAAAAAAACTCCTAGCTACTCCCTTGCATATGTGCACATGTGGGTGCTTATGGGCATGAAGCCCCCGAGACGCCATTTTAATATACAAAAAGAGTAAAAATAACAAATATTTCTCTAAAAGAAATTCTTAATTCCCCCTCCCCAGAGAAAAATCTGGGTGCCCCACTGACTAGATGTATCGATATATATGCACAATTAAGTGCATATATTCCACACTTAGGTGCATATTTTCGTGCATATTTTGCAATAATTTTGAGCATCAGGAAAAATTATTCATATATAATTTTGAGCATATTTGCATATTATTTGGCCTAAATTTTGTGCATGAAAATCCGCGCTCTACTCATTAAGATAAGGAATGAGTTGGTTAAAAATATAATGTTAGGACGAGACTTTAGAAACAATCCTATCAATATGGGTGTTAAAGTTTAACTTAGAATCTAACGTTAAGTCTAAATATTGCTATTTCTATCAAAATATAGGCTCTGCAATGCAAGGCTGTTGATTCTAGCTCTTTTTCTATACTGGGCATTTTCATTGAAAAAGAAGTTCTGGAACTCCGTTCTGGATTGCATCATTTTTGGAACGGATTCCAGAACTGCGTTCCGGCACAAAAATAGCCCTGGGTCTAAATACTTAAAATTATTAGAAATTTCAACAACTGTATCACGAGTGTTGCTACATGACCAGTAAATGATCACGTTTTGAGGAGAGAAACGATACTTTTGTTTTTGTAATATTAATAGAGAGGTTATTCCATATATATATTTTCATATAGACTTCAACCAGCGAATCTGTATGCAAGGGCATTAACCCGTGTGGTATGTGACACCTACCTGAATAACTTAGTCGGAAACTTTTCAATTTGGTCGGAAAATTTTGGTTAGTGCACAATATTGGCGTCTTAAAAAATCTACTGGAATATGTAATGAAAAATCTGAAACTAACCGGAAAAAGATTCGCCATTTGAAGCTCTCATAGATTCACTTTTCTTTCCTGGCACGTATAACCTCGAGAATCCTATCGGGCATGACTCTATATTGACTTCTATTATTTATCAATTAGCACTCGATTAATCATCCGCCCCCCCCCCCCCCCCCCCCCCGGATACATTTCATGTTACACGCATTATGTTTTTTCCATAGCAAATGGAAAATTTGCCCTATTTAAGATTCCATTCGCCCCCCTCTCCCGGTCAAAAAGTCCTGAAAGAAACACTGACTGTCAAGGACCCTTAAAACGGCGAGGTCCCCCGCCGTTTTCGGGGCCCCTTTTATTCAGTCACTGATATTTCATATGTTATTAAAAAGGGAAGAAATCTAATTCTTGATTTTCAACAAAATTTTATTTTTTTTAAATTTCTATGTTAACATTTCTGCGTTAGGAAAACTACATTTTTTGGATAAAAAAAAACAGTTAGAATTTTTAGATTTTTTACAATAATTTAATAAATTGCTATAAATACTACGTGAATAAATAAGCTGGGGGGGGATGGGCACCCATGGCGGGATAAAAAAACTTTTTTTATTTATGTTTATAAATTATTGTGTCATGGGACAAACATTTCTAAATATTTGGGAATGTTAGATTGTATGTGAATATTTGCACGCGAAAACTTTTTCTTGGGGAGGGGGGTCTGACCATGCAAAAATTATAATACTGAACACTTCAAACAACTCTTTTGAATTTTAACGATAATTCAACAAGAGGGGTGGATGGGGGGGAAGCCTTGCTTTGCAGCCATTGAAAAACGCGAAGTGAAGTGTGACTCGCGTTCCCTCTCACTAGAAAGAAAATGGTGGAAAAACCACGTAATAAAAGTAACTTTTAATTTAACTGAATTTTCGTTATATTTTACAATGAAAAGTAATTAATTAAAAGTTAACGAAAATGAAACTAACTAATTAAATTAAAAGTTAACGAAAATAAAACTAACTAATTAAATTAAAAGTTAACGAAAATAAAACTAACTAATTAAATTAAAAGTTAATGAAAATAAAACTAACTAATTAGATTAAAAGTTAACGAAAATAAAACTAACTAATTAAATTAAAAGTTAACGAAAATAAAAGTAACGAAATAAGTTAAAAGTTAACGAATATAAAAGTGACAAAATAAGTTAAAATTTAAACAAAAAAGTGACAAATTAACTTTAACTTTTTAATTGCGTTATTCCCAATTCTGGGGGGGGGGGGGGGGTCAAGGTGTATTTTAGTCAAAGGGGTATTAGCACTGACACGGATGGATTTTGGCGCCTCTTTAAAGTTGTCTGAGTCGGTGTGTTCATATAATGACTCGGGTACAAGGTTATTATATCTATCGGGTAGTCAAAATGCATATGTGCTGTAACTATTGACATGGGGACAAGGGGAGGGGGCATCGCCTCTCGGATTCCAGGTATTGTCCAGTTACCCCTTTCAAGAGTATATCAAATTTTTCTCCCCGGTATGTTTCACGCCTGCACATTTTCAGTCACAACTCCATGGCGGTGGTTTAATTCAAGTTTTGAAAGCGGCAACGATAATGGGCAAATTTGTCCCAAAGGGAATAGATTCATTCTAATCGCCATGTCGTTACCCAGGTTACGATACCTAGAAGTAATAGTGTACCGACAGAGGCGAAAAACAGGTTCCCTAAAAAATCCCTCCCCTAGACGGCGTTGGTCTCGAATAAGCGGTTAAAAGTGGAGGAGTTAAAGGTGAGCGTCAGTAAATTTTCTGCCCTATCCGCGCTTTGTTAACTTTCGCGGCACACATATTTCGCCGAAATTCTGCTCAAACAGTTGCGAAATATTTTCTTATAGATAAAATGCTATGCTTAGATTATATTAAAACTAAATTTAATACCCAATAAAACATAGAATATATGTTTTATTTTAATTTAAAATATTTTTGGTGCTGCCATCTGTTGTCGTAATTTAATTCATACCGACTATTTTTATTTTTTAATGAACATTTATAAATGTCTATTTCTTCTAATACGCTATTAAATACAACAACAGATCATATATAATGCCATAATCACGGAAACGTAATTGAGCTTGGACTTGAAGACAAAGGAACTTGAAGACAAAACTGCAGTCCTCAGTGATGTACATTCAGATCCCTTATCAAATTTATAGAATGATAAATTACCTTTCCGTGATTGTGGCATTATTATATATGATCTGTTGTTGTATTTAACACTGTATTAGAAGGAATAGATATTTAAAAATGTTCATTAAAAAATAAAAATAATCGGTATAAATTAAATTACGACAACAGATGGCAGCACCAAAAATATTTTCGATTAAAATAAAAAATATTTTCTATGGTTTTTGGGGCATTAAATTTAGTTTTAATATAATCTAAGCATTGCATTTTATCTTTCAGAAAATATTTCGCAACTGTTTGAGCAGAATTTCGGCGAAATATGTGTGCCGCGAAAGTTAACAAAGCGCGGATAGAGCAGAAAATTTACTGACGCTCACCCTTAACATTGAAACTAATGGGAATTTATTGCAAATGAAATGACTGATATCCAGTGGCGACCATTGGGGGGGCCGCGAGTACGCGCGACACCATTGAGTAAACAGCCCAAATCATTTTTTTAGTTATACAGATTTATTACAATTTCTATTGAAAAAATCTGAATTTTTGGTTCAATTAAATCGAGAATTATTAAAAATAAGTTATGAAAATGCCACTAGATGGCAGCACTACACCTTTCTTTGGAGAAAGTCGACTCACGAAAGCTATATTGCCCAGAATTTTCAACACATAGGGGAAAATACAGGGATATTTTTAAAGCCGCGTCCCTACCATCGGCATCTCCTGAGTGAAAGAATGCTATAGGAGCAATATTAGAAATTTGGCGTGAAAAAAAACCAGACATTGCAGATTTACTAGTAGATTGTGTCGCGGGACTGAGCGCGCCCCAGCCAAAAAGAAACAGAAGAGTAGAAAAACATGAAGAGGGACTTCTCAAATTGGCTCAGTTTCGCTAATTTGGCTTCAATTTTCTACATTTAAGAATGTGTTTGTTCTCATTCTCGTCTTTGTTATAAATTTGGAAGTTTAAATAAACATTTGAACAAATGAGAGAATTAAGTGTACGTGTGTGGTGATGGGAAGGGGAGGGTTATGATATTTTAGGGGTTTCTGGCCATCGAGAATAAAGTGTCTTGTTTAGGACACTCAGTTTGAGGGATCGTTTGTCCCACCCAGCTGTCTTAATTATTGAAGTTGTTTCGCATGATGTAGTTTGTCTGTTGTTCTGTTCTTCCGGAAGGGATTTATTTCTATGCTCTGGTTGATCTGCTGGTGGCGAATTTCAATATGTTTGACTTCAAAATAATTCTTTAAACGTCATGAGTTTCCAATTTTTGGCACACTGACATATAGGCTATTTTTAGTGACACTTTCATAAATGTGTTGTTTCGGACATTTAGTTTGAGTTGACTTACCCAGCTGTCTTACTTTTTCAGCTATTTAACATTAAAAAATGCCTAAAAATTAAAGAAATTCTAAGTATTTGTTAAAAAACTTAAAAATTAAATTTTCAACATGATCCTTTTATCTGACGTCGTTTTTCTGGAAATTTTGGCCCGACCCCTGGCAACTATAATGGTAGCCCCCGAATTGGCTCTAGACTTATAATATTGGCCCTAGGCCTTCTAATTCAGCAAGTTTGATTCTAATCATGGTTATAGTCTCTGCACCATCTGTACATGTCACCTGAATATATATTTTGTGCCAAGCCCCTGGACGTAACTTTTAGCTTAGCTCCCTCAATTTTACATCTCGTTTCCTAACAGAGAGATTTTGGTTCTACTAGTGGCTATAGCCTCTGCACCATTTGTACATGTCACCTGGATATGCATCTTTGTGAGAAATCCCTGAGATTAACTTTTACTTCAGTTACACCCCCCCTCCAATTTCCCATCTCACCTCTTAATTGAGCGATTTTGATTTTACTGATGGCTATAGTCTCTGCACCATTAGCACATGTCACCTGGATCTGCATCTTTATAGTGATAAATCTTTGAGCGTAACTTTTACTTAAAATAGCACCCCCCCCCACACACACACACACACACTTATCCATCTCGACTCCTAATAAAGCGATTTTGATTCAGATGGTGGCTATAGTCTCTGACCCACATGTACATATTAACTTGATATACATATTTGATGGATATAATATACATACGTTTTTTGCGTCAACACCTGGGCTTAACTTTTAGTTTAACTAGTCCCCATAATTTTACATTTCAATTTCTAATTGAGCGATTTTGATTCTGCTGGTGACTATATAGTCTGAGCAACATTTGTACATTTCAATTGGATACACATGTTTTTGTGTCAACCCCTGGGTATAACTTTTAGTTTAACTAGTCCCCAGAATTTTACATATCTGCTTCTAATTGAGCGATTTTGGTTCGGCTTATCGCTGTAGTGAGTTTCTCTTCCATTTGTACATGTCACCTGGATATGCAACTTTAATATGGCAAATCTCCGAGCGTAACTCTTACTTTGGTTACCCCCCCCCCCCCCCCAATTTTCTATCTCGCCTCCTAATCCACCGATTTTGATTTTACGGGTGGCTATAGTGTCTGAACCATCAGTACGTATTGCCAGAATATGCATATTTTTTAGTCAACTCCCTGGGCATAACTTTTAGTTTAACTAGCCCCTACAATTTTACTTAAATTAGGACTATGTAATGTTTTTCACTAGGAATGATACGTTCCATGTGTCCAGGCTTTTTATGAACGAGCGAGCAGGTGGGAGGTACGTTATTTTACTTAATACATCCGTCGTTTATATTTTTAATACTCCCGTTGCTATGCCCAAAATACGTATATGTATATACATATGCTTTATATATACATATATGTATATAATATATAAATAATATATATATATATATATATAATATATATATATATATATATGTATATATATATATTACTAACATATATATAGGCATAAATACATAGATGAGCGCCCCCCCTCTACATGTCGCTCACGAGCCGCCACTGCTGATATCTTTCGAAATAACTGAAGAATTTGTGTGAAATTTGGTATGATTATTGTAAGTGGTATACACAAAAAGTCATTTGATTTTCAGAGATTGAGCTAGGGATATATTCGTATTATTAAAATTTTATTTAACTTTATCTGTGATCATTCAAACATTTGAGATCCAAAATAATCAATTTCATTCATCACAGTAACGTGAAATTCGGTTATGAAGTTTTCTCTTGTAGTACATTTCAGTTCTTTCGATTTTGAAGCTTATCGGGTCAGCCCGTTCTGGACCCGCCATAGAACTTTACTTGTTTTTGGGGAATAACTCGAAAATCAGAGAAAGTAGGAAATCTAAATTTAATACAGTACAGGATCTATTATCCGGAATGCTTGGGACTTCAGGCATTCTGGATAAGGGGTTTTTCCGTAATTCGGAACACTTTTTCTAAAACTTACTGGAATGGTCTCAAATGTCGTTATAGAAAATTATAATTCATTTTAAAAACATAAATGTATTAAAAAAAGCTTTTTTACAATCTATATGGGTTAACTAAAATGCAAATTACATGTAATTATAGTATCAAATTTAGTGATTAAGAAAAATTTTGAAAGAAAAAAATGTCTGAAAAAAGTTAATTATTCAGGGTAGTTATTAGAAGTCTTTTTTTTTTTTTTTTTTTTTTTTTAACATTTCAACTAAAGTGGGCTCTCACCATATTCATCTAAATCTAATATTTTGGCAGAAGCACCTTTGTTCATATGTTTCAAAATATTTTAAAGTACTTTTAATAAAATTAAGATGGGAAGGAATGTTCATTTTTAATTGAAATGAGATTATTCAACTATGGGTGCAAATATATCAAATTCTAATTTATGCTCTTCAAATGTATTTCTAATAAGCCTTATAATTCTAAATGCCTGCATAAATAAAAAAAAATAATTTCGTTATCCTAAACATATATCTCATTTTCACCAACAATATGTTTAAAAGATGATATCCCAGCATAAAAAGCACAAAAAATGTAAAAATATTAGTGGATGGAAGCAGATTGAAAAAAATGGAAAGTATATTTAAAAATAAAACGAAATATACAGGCGATCGTGTTTAAATAAAAAAGTTTCATGATATTGCTAAACAGTCTTCTATAAATTATTAATTAATAAATGTAACACGTTAAAACCCCATAAATATACTGCAATGGAACTTTTTGCTAGGGTCAATTTTCGGTCCAAAATAGCCATTTTCATCCAAATAATAGGATTTAATTGAAAATGATTTTGATCTTGGAATTCCATCAACGTTTTTTAAAATATTGAAGATGTGTATATTTCCACGGAGATGAAAAAAAAAAAGGATTTTCCCAAGAAAATGACATGTTTATTGCTTAGGTTAAGTATTTAAAGAGATCAATCAGAAGGCTCTGAATGACATTTTATAGCTGCTATACTTTTCTCTGCATTTCGGCAAAAGTTAACTCTCATTAATTTCGGGAATTCCTTACTTAAACATACTTTCTATCTTCTCGTAAATGTGCTGATGACTCTCTTTTTTTCATCTTTTCCAATAAATGTTTATTAAATTGTGCAAAATAGTGTGAATTCTGAGCGTAGGATTTCTTTAGCGATATCGGGATATTTCTAGCGAAAAAGTTGGAATACTTTTACTGAAAATCAAAGTCCAGGAACAAAGCGCAGAAAAGAAAATGTAACGAATTTGGAAAAATTGTAACCTTTGTGCCTAGTGTGCTCTGCCCTATAAACCCAGAAAAAAATGAAACGCCATTAAAAAAGCACTTTGCCGTGACTTGTCCGTAACTAACTCCTGTATTATACTATACAGGAGTTATAGTGTTATTACACGGAGCAATTCCTTCCAGCAAATGAGATTGTAATAACACCATAATAAATAATGGTGTTATTACACGGACAATTTTTATTCCCGAACTTCGGCAATTCCGCCCGTCAATCATACTATAGGCTCCTCCTCTTTAACAGGTCCCTTCTCTCTAATCTCGTCGATTTCATTTCAGAAAGCATTCTTTGGTGTGTTTTTCGTATAATTTGAATCTTTTATATCCTAAAGGTGTCTGTAATTTGTTAAAAGTTATATTATTATTTTTCCATCTCCAAACTTTAGATATTCCTCCCGGCAATGATACTTTAGGCCTCGCCTTTCTAAAACGCCCCTCTTTTCTAATACCGCCGAGTTCATTTCAAGAAGCATTATTTAGTGGGGTTTTTTTTTTTTTTATAATTTGGATTTTTTATATGCCACATGTGTCTGTAATTTGGTAAAAGTTCTATTATTATTTTTACATCTCCAGACTTTAGCAATTCCGCCCGGCAATGATACTTTAAGCCCCTCCTTTCTAATAGGCCCGCCCTGTTTAGTGCCGCCGATTTTAGGAAGTATTTATTAGTGTATTTTTTCGTATAATTTGGATATTTTATATCCCACAGATGTCTGTAATTTGGTAGAAGTTCTATTATTTTTTCCATCTCCAGATTCTAACGTTATTGAGCTGCTTCAACGTGTTTGCATTACAGTTGCCATCGCCATCTTGAAGGCAAATGAGAAGAGGAAAGGCGGAGCGTGTTGACATCCAATTTTATCGTCCTCTGATTGTGTCGCCGCTCAGAAATTGAGCAATTTTTATTGCCGAGTGCGAACGAATTGCGGCAATTCGGCGGCAAGATTTCTTCCCATTGAAATGTATGGTGTTGCTGAAAAATTGCTGGAAGGAATTGCTCCGTGTAATAACACTATTAGTTACGGACAAGTCGGAGACTTATCCGAAACTAGTGAAGAATGGAATGGCGTGTCTGTTAGAAACGGCTGTGGTTAGGCTGCCTGCATGTGCGGTCGTGGATGGAGTTGTAGTAGGAAACCTGCAAGTGGACTTCCGTCAAATTAGTCGGATGGTTGTCTTCCGGTGGAAAGTAGCGTTATATTCCGTTTAGGTCGATATTATGCTGACTGCAATATACAAGTATAAGAAATTTATATATATTTTTTAAATTCAAACCCCTTTTTATAGCTATGTTGTGTAATATATGTTTAACTGTAGCTGTAATATAAGAATAAATACTTTAAAACGTCATTGGACATATTATTCCAGCTAACATGTAATAATGAAAATAATTTCAATAAAATTAAAGCCCCCCTTCCCAATTCCATCCTCCTATATGTATATAGGAGAGAAAAATTCCATTTTACAAGATCTATTTTGATGTTATATATGAATTGGTGAGATCTAAAAATAGTATATTTTTAATTTTTTAAAGTAGTTTATTTTTAAATATTTTCTTTCTTGATAAAGAAAAGTCATAAAATAATTATTTTTTATCTATAACAGGATTTTTTTTTTAATGATAAATTTAAAACATTGCACAAAAGGAATAGCAGAAAAAAATAATTTAAAATTCTTAAAACGTAAATTATTAAATATAATAAATAAGAGTAAATTATTAAATTATAAGAACAAATTTAAAAATGATCTTGAAAAATATATTATTAAATATTATATTAGAATTCGTTTTAAATACTTACCGATGGGAAACCTTTTTGCCACTTTTGAAAAAAATAAAATTAATAACAAAAAAAGAAACATAATTTACTCTTTATTATATACATAAAAAATGCATTATTGAATAATTTAAAAAATGAAAAACCGGTTTATAATTAAATATTTTTTACGAATATATTATTATATATAATATAAAAAAGAATAGCTGCTTGTAATTGAATGGTATAATATTATGAAATGGAAGAGAAAATTTGCTGAAAGATAAGTTAAGCATAAATTTAGTGCAATTAAATCATATTCCTTCACTAGAAGTACTTACTTAAATATTTTATATTCTTCCTTCACAACTTTACCAGCGTTTTTCTGAGAGTAGTAAAATGTCACTTTTGTACCTTTCTCTTATTCTTTTTCTTCAAAATAAAGCACACACATGCAGGCCCGTGGAAAGCGAGGGGGGAAGGGGCCTCTTCGGGCCCCCGTCCCCTCATTTTTGTACCTAATTTTTCCTGTCCGGGCCGGGTTCCCCTGCACACCGGGGGAAGGGGGGGGGGACTCCAGCTCAGGTCTATTAATTAGACAATTTTATGATCAAATACTTCTTGTCAAGTTCCTTAAAAAGTTTGGAAAGATTATTATATTTTATTTTCAGAAAAATAGAAGTGGAAAAGAGGAATCGCTCCATTCTTCAAGCTCTATTTTAATGCTATATATACATTTGTAGGAGCTAGAAACCGTAAAATTTGACTCTTTTATCGGTAATTCATTTTTAAATATATTTGAAGAATTACAATTTAAATAACACTGTCGTCTAACGTTAGTAAACGAAATATAATTTGTTATCTTCCGCCGTAAGACAACAAGTATCCGGTTAATTTGACGGTAGCCCACTTGCAGGTAGCTCAATGCACGTCTGCACTTGACGGCAGCCAAATTATATCGTTTCCGCAACCGCACTTGCAGGTAGCCTAACCACTTCGGTTAATGTGTGTACAGACGATCAGTGAATGTTTGTCAAAGATGTCGATTCTCAGAATTTTGTTTGAAGTGCGCTTTGTCCACACTAAGGTTCCTATATATACAGGCTGGCGCAAGAGCGGCCATTGAAGCTCCTGTGGGAGCGACCGCTGTGCTTGGCGAAAAGCGGGGTTACTTTCTCTTGCCATCTATCGCTATAATGGCGCATTTCTATGCGCCTTTTTTTTAAGCTATCGACTGTCAAACTCTGATTTTATCCGAGTCTCGAAAATTTTTATGCTTTTAAAACGCGCATTTTAAATGTAATATTTTATATAAAATATAATACTTCTTATTTTGATTAGAATGAAAAGTGTTATTAATCAAATTTTGCATGCAATGTTTCTATTTTGAGTATTTTTGTAATAATTTGACAAGAATTAATGTGTTTAAAAATAGTAATAATTCTAATTTTTTTTTAAACAATATAAAAACGTCTTTGACTATTAACATATTTATACCTATTTTGATATTACTCGATAGCGTACTTTAAACAGACATTAACAGATTATTATTATGATTTATTTCACTTTATTTGGGATGAAGGGGGGGGGGGGTATTTGTCTAAATTTAATAAAAACTGGAAACTTCAAACTGGTGGGGGACTTTCGTTGCTAAACCCTGCTTTATCATTAAAATTAAATTTCTGATTCTGAAAAACAAATGCCGGGGGGGGGGGGGGGGGGGTGTTGCATTTTGACATGGACGCCAAAAGCCCTTTGACAGTGATGAAGTTAAAACCGAATACCGTAGCTAAGGGAAAATGGCTGACCCTCTGCTTTAAATGGTAAAAGTTTAACAAATATCAAGTATATTTTCTTACAATACTTGCTTATTGCCTAGATTTTTCTGATTAATGATCTATTGTTCCTTACTTCATGTCTTATATCCATCCCTAACTCAGAATTAGTAATGCAAAAGTGCACACCCAACTAGTGATAGGATATAAAATTCCATCTTCCCTATTATTTTTAAATATTTTTGTTTACTTTAACAGAACACAACATTACATTTAAACACCAATGCTTTCTGTTTACTGGATAATTTATACATACATTTGAAGAGATTCAGTGGCATTGCCAAGGAGGGGAATTCAGAGGTCGTGCCCCCCCCCCCCTCGAATCCATTAAATTTCAAAGAAACAATATATGGAGAAATAGAAAGCAAAATACTTGGTTACCAAACCCTCTCCCACTAGAAATTTTGTCTTGCGATGTTATTGAAGCTTTAATTTATCAAGATCATATGGCCATACTGTCAAAGGATAGCATCTTTCATGGAGGACATTGTTTTTAAAATAGAAACTTGCATATAGCAATAAAGAACCATGAGTCAAAATAAAATTCTGTTAACACATGTTGCTATTTATTATTTAAAAAAATAACTTATAATTGCATTGAACTTGAAAGCTGATAATTATAATACACCACTTCTGTAATTTTATAAGCAGTAGTAAAGAATTAACCATTAAATTTTTTCCTCTTTTCATCGTGAATTTAAATAACTATAAATTCCTAGAATACATATATTTTCAACTGTATACTTTTTATAGACATTCAACAAAAAGCCTCTCAATTCTAAAATATTGTATTGTAGAATATTCATGAAAATGAAAAATTGCTAGGTTACTTGTCATTCAAGTTTCAGATTCACTTTACTGGATATGAAGAATATATCATGGGTACACAAGAAGAAAGAACACTAAATTCAAAAAGATAATTTTGAGATAAATGGATTTTAGAGTTTGAGCGTTTCTAAATAATCTTATTTTGCTTGACATGCATTTTCTTTATTTTATTTAAAAATACTGATATTACATTTTAGCAATTTGTTTATTTTATACTGTGCTTTTTAATATAACTAGGACATCATTTTTTAAAATGAGCGCATCACTAGTTGTTAGTTTCATGTTATTTATTGTAAAACAAGTATTAATATCTAGCACTTTGTTTTTATTGCCTGTAGACAGAACACAAAATTTTTTACTTATTACAATAGATGATTCATTTATTGCATTTTTGCTATAAATGTTCTTTCCTTCTATGCCCATAATATCTGACATTGTTTCACATTAAAATTACATTCATACTTATACATAACATTAGTACAAATGCATTCTTAATGGCAATGTTTTGACATAGAACTACCCATTCCCCGGATGCTCAAAGAAGAGATTACTCTCATAAAAATATCTCCCTTATGATTAAAAAAACAATTTGTATTCAGTTAATAAATTTTAAGTCCCGTTAATATTATATATTTTATCAAGTATGGGTTAATATTAATGAATGTCTATTTTCCTTTAGAATATCGATTTTCTAAGAACATTATAAATTTTTATACCAACATGTTTATATATTTCTGAGTTAATGTTCGTAAGTTTAACTAAATTACTCATGTGCAATTCCTAATTCTTCACAAATAAATAAACTATAGCAACATTTGAACTTACTGTTGGTAAAATTTTAGAATTACATTTTATGCAACTGTGTTTCGACATGTGGTTGGATGGCAATTGGTTTTAGCTTGAAAGATGGTGTGGCCTCATTTCTTTGGGTTATATAATATAATTTGTCTTAACCTCTACTATTTTCTGCAAAATTTACACATTCAATCATAATTGTTCATTTTTAATGTATTATGATTTAAACAGTTTTCACAAAGTTTACATGAACAGTTTGTATATTAACTTTGAAAAAATTATATAAACTTCACTTTCAAATCACTATTTTATATTCAAAAGTGAAAGAAGGTAAACAGTAAAAGTTAATATTTTACAAGGTAAATATATGGATGCGATTGAAAAAATTAGCACAATTTACTTCTCAGCAAATTGTTGAATTTTGGAGAAAACAAATAACACAGATGGACAATTTAACATTTTATTGAGACAGCAAATCTTAACATTTATACAGATTTCTTAGTATTTTGAATAGTTAGTAATAGATGCATTTATAGATCATTTAATTCACCTTTTAAATAATCTGTTATGAGTCATGACGAATCTCTAATTGATGAGGTTCAAATAATCTCAACAAGCTATGTGTGTGGAACCCAAAATGAATCGGAAAAGAGTAACCTGAAAGAACAAGGTATGATTAAATACAATTAAAATAATAATGAAATTTCGAAATATATTTCACACTTTCAAAAATGTCATAATATTTTGATATGAAATTTTCAGCCCCATACACTAGTACTTTTAAAAACTAGAACTGCATTTTGATGCAAAAAAATTCTTTATAACACTTTACAACATAGTTGAAAAGTTCTTATAACTTTGTTCATTCATTCTGTCTGTCTGTCCGTTAATACGATAATTGCCATAAAAATGACTATCAAAATAAAATTTTAGTATGTTGTTCAGACAGTCTGTGGGACATATGGGAATGTAAATGAATAATATCACCCAATTAGCTTTGGATTGAACCTGGGTTGAAAAAGTGAAATACACTGTACCCTCTGGGAACTAATATTTTTAACATTTTTAAGCAAAGTTAAAATTCACAAATTGCTTTGAAAATTTTTAAAAATATCCAAATTATCCCATAAAATTTATAAAAAAAAATTTGAGCAAAATATGTTTGATAGATTTTAAAATAAAAATTAAAATAATAATGACACCCATATTATATGAAGAAATCATGTACCCCACTTGAAAATAAAATATTGCGTCCATCTTTTTTCCCAATGTAAAAATCGTGATTTTTAAAGTTCTTTTAAATTTATATTTAGTGTTGCATCCGTCCTAAATCAGCTTATATGTTGCGTAATTTGTGACAGCAAAATGGTTCACAATGTTGGCCGATGTATAGGCGAATGATGGTGTATCAAGTGCCAGCACATTTGTAATAAATATTGCATATTTGCACTGTATGCATTTTAACGTTTAAATTCAACTCTATGTTTTAAAAGTTTTCAGCATAATGAATTATATCCTGATGAAAAATAACTCAAATTTTGCTATTCTAAATCTGTAAAATGTAATGGTGATAAACATATTTCTCAAATTATACAGCTTGACACAAGATTAAAAGCTTGAAATTTAAATAGAGATACTTTTCAAATTATACAGTTTGGCACAAAATTATAAATTTTCATATAAAACTTGAACTTTCAATTTAGAAAATAGTCTCAACTTGAGGAAACTCCTAATTCAGTAATTGTAAGAGTCCATCAAAAGCAGGAGCAAAAAGAACATATTTTTCAAAATATGCAATTTGGCACGAAATTAAAACTTGTCATATAAAATTTGAAAGTATTATTTATAACTTATATAACAGTGGATAATGGTAAATTGTAATAGAATCCACCACCAGCAGAAGGGAGATTGAGATATTTTTTAACTTATACAATTTGGAACAAAATTATAAATTTTCGTATAAAACTTGAACTTTCACAGAAAATGGTCACAATTTGAAGAAAATTCTAATTCAGCAATTGTAGGAATCCACCATTAGCAGTAGCAATGTGAACATATTTTCCAAAACATGCAACTCAGCACAAAATCAAAACTTGTCATATAAAAAAACTGGAAAATATTTATAACTTGAGGAAATATATAAAAGTAAATAATGGTAAATTGTAATGGAACCTGCCTCAAGCAAAAGGGAGTTAAATACTTTTCAAATTATAGAGATCATAAAATTATTTTCATATAGAAGTTCAGCTTTCAATATAGAAAATGGTCACAACTTGAAGAAATTCCTAATTCAGTAATTGTATGAGTCCATCAAAAGCAGGAGCGAGAAGCACATATTGTTCAAAGTATGCAATTTGACACAAAATCAAAACTTATCATATAAAATTGTGAAGTATTTATAACTTGATTATAAATATAACAGTAGATAATGGTAAAATGTAGCAGAATCCGCCACAAGTATAAGGGAGATACAAGAAAAATTTCAAATTATATATACAGTTTGGCACAAAATTATAAATTTTCATTTTAAATTTGAACTTTCAATATAGAAAATGGTCACAATTTGAAGAAAATCTTAATTCGGTAATTGTATGAGTCCATCAAAAGCAGGAGCGAGAAAAACATATTTTTCAAAATATGCAATTCAGCACGAAATCAAAACTTGTCTCATATAAAACTGGAAAGTATTTATAACGAGTATAAATATAACAGTAGATAATGGTAAAATGTAGTAGAATCCGCTACAAGCAAAAGGGAGATTAAGAAACATTTCAAATTATATATACAGTTTGGCACAAAATTTTAAATTTTCGTATAAAACTTGAACTTTCAATATAGAAAATGGTCACAATTTGAAGAAAATCCTAATTCGGTAAATGTATGAGTCCAACAAAAGCAGGAGCAAGAAAAACATATTTTTCAAAATATGCAATTCAGCATGAATTAAAAACTTGTCATAAAAATTGAAAATATTTATAACTTGAGTAAAAATATAACAGTAGATAATGGTAAATTGTAATAGAATCCGCCACAAGCAGAAGGGAGATGAAAAAACATTTTAAATTATACAGTTTGGCACAAAATTAATTTTCATAGAGAACATGAAATTTCAATATAGAAAATGTTCACAACTTGAAAAAAATTCTTGAAGGATATCTATCTTCAGCTTAAAAACATACGCAAAAGTACACTATGAAAGTATTCTAATGAAGATACCATACAATTAAATTTTCAACCCTGTCATAATGTTTCCCTTATTATATCCCCATGTGTGTATAAGGAAAGTTATATTTCAAAGCAATGGTGAAATCCACAGAATTTATATTAAGTATTAAATCAAAGAAAAGTTTGGAAAGTTTACCTCGTGTCACTTGTACGATTCACTTCTTGATGATCTAAAATGGATCCAGACTTTAGGTATTTCGCATGTTTAGATTGAAGAAATGCAGGATGACTTTGCATATCAGAGCTTTAAATTTCTCCAATTATCAGCTTCATGCTGGGACTTTTCAAAATATCCCTTTAATAAAGAGGATTTAAAATATTACAAACAAATTTTTGAAAATATTGAGAACAAAACTATCACTAAATGTTGAATTAGTATGCTGGGAGAAAATAACAGAAACTTAGACAATTACAAATGTTTTTAATTTACTTTCATTTTGCCCTTAATTTCCAGCACTTTTCATAATTTAGCAACCAGTTACTCAGATCTTGAAATATTCTGTAACAGCCGATACATTCATATCAATTCCAGCTCATCAATATATACTTGCTGAGCAATTAGTTTATGTTACTACTACAGTTAATAAGTATTTTGGACTCATTTGAACATTTTTTACAACTACAGTCTAACAGAAAACAGAATTTTCAAACTTAAACATGCTTGATACAGTTTAACATATTCAAATTTACTACTGCATAATACTCAAAAGTATAGCACACTTTGCAAACAAAACAAACGTTAAAACTGTGCAGGTATAAGCATACTATCGATGGTTAAGTCTCATGATACTGAAACTTCATTTACAAATTTCTTATAACCAAAAACGTATTTTATTCTAAATTCAACATAAAGTTGATATAAAAATGTGCACATACTCTGCTAAATAAGAAGCATATCTCAAAATTATAATTTCCATAAAATACTAAATTTGATATAATTTAAATTAGACTGCATTTAAAAAATCTGCTAAATTCCAGAACTTTAAATTTTATGTAAAAATTGCAAATAAATGATACTCGGGAAAACAGATTCATTAAATTTGTAAACAGAAATAGTTTCAATAAAAATTACTATCAAAGGTACAACATACCCGAGTTGAATAGTGGCAAATTAAAAGGAAAAGTTTGGAATATTTTTTTCAGCATATTATACCATATTTTTATTCATTATCGGTGCAGAATCAGCTACAAAAAGCTATTGTCCAATTCAACATTGTGGGTTAATTTGTAAGATAAATTAATGATCTTCTAAATGGATTTAAAATTTAGCCTTCACATGTAGAAATATCTTAATATAGATAACTTATATCTATCTTAATAGAGAATTGACTTTCTAGTATTCAGTTACTTTGAGAAATTATTTCAAGCAATATCAGGTATGCGATTTTTAATGTTACATAAATGCCATAGTATTTTAAAGCTTAAGTTTAACTATACTTGACAAGATAATATATCAATAATATAAATAACATGAAATAGGAAAATCAATGAGTCAAAATAATGCATGCAATTCATATTATTACAAACAAAATATAGCAACTGCAAAAATGTTAAAAATCTCTGGCAGCATAAGTCTATGCTAACTTAAAATGAGAAATAGGCAATCAAAAACATATTTGCTTGTAACGTTCTAGAATGTACACTGAATACTTAATCATAAAAAAAAAATTATTAATTTTATAAATGCTTTGGAGACAATCAAAATAGCATGTTTTTATTTTTTTTTAAATGCAGTTTTTACATATTTCTACAAACAATTGTTAAAATTTTATATTAATGCGCATATTTTAAAATTGAAATACAAAATAGTCTTTAAAGTACAATAATTACATAAAAACACAAATTTCAAAGTCAAAGCTTGCTATCTTGGCGATAAGTCATCGATAAACCCACGCCAAAATGCGATAGCAACCCTAGAATTGCATTGTAAGAAAAAACCTATTTAACTATTATAAAAAATTAATTTATTGAAAGATCAGCTTTAAAAAACTAATTTTCAAACCTTCTTTTCAAGACCTTAACATACATTTACTTTTAAAAAGATAAAAGGAAGCGTAAAATATGAAACTACTTACAGTGCGCCATTCAGGTAAATATCCAGGAATCCATCCATTTCTTCGGCAGTTTATAAAGCCATATTTTCCTTTTCTCGGGATCTTGAGGAAATTTAAACATTTCCAACTTCTTCCTCCAACGATTAGTGCCATTTATTATACCATAATCACCCATTTTACAGATAAAATACGTATTAAACATCAGACAAGTAACGTGCGCTCGCCATTGAAATAGCATAGGCAGACGGTAACAGACAGTTACGGCAGGAGCTTCAATGGCGGTTGCGCCAGCCTGTCTATATAGGAGCCTTAGTCCACACGGGCACACATATTTGACGTCTTATGATAATGAGCCAGTTTCCTTTCATATCTAGTAGATGGCGCTGTTGTACTTGTTTACTAATTTCGTTTGTTTTCAAATCAAGAAAGTGGAAACAAAATTAAAAGTATCCCAAATCGTTACAGTGACTTATCCTGACTCTAAAAAGTGGAGGGGGGGGAATGTTTAACATTTGCTTAAGCCAGAGTTATTTTAAATGAAAAATACGCATAACATTAAAAAGCCTTGAAAATTGGTGTGGGGGGGGGGGGCAAGCGTACGCTACTGGTTACAATGACTGTTAACAATATATAATTAATTCAAATATATTGTTTTATAATTGTTATTTAGTTTTGTTTTATTGTCAGTAGAGTACTCGATCGATTAGTACCTATTGATTATTATTTTTATTTTTTTTGCAAACGTATCTGTAGTTAATTATGGCTAAGCAAGCAAATATTAAAGCTGCTTGTGCAAAAGAACTAAAAACTGTTTTAAGGTTGACATCAAAATTATAATTTATATATATGTTTTGTTTTCTTAACCTTTTACTTTTTTCAATAAATATAAAAAAAATATGGTACTTTTGACTCATTCTGTATTTTCCATTTCACATAAATATCCTCTATATAAAAGGAAAAACACAACTATATCTTGAACCATGAGATGGATTTTGATAATTTGACCCTGCAGCAAAATACAGAATAAGGAAGACTAAAAACCTCTTCCAATCTCATACCAGGGCTGTGGAATCTGAGTCGGTAACAGTTTGGGTGGAGTTATTAACAAAATACTAACTTGGGCTCAAAAAAACATTTAAAAATTCTAATTGTTTAATAGTTTTTAGGCGATAAATTATGAAACATCAAATGTTTTACAAATTAAAAAAAGTATGAAAAGTAATGTTATTAATATAACGAAGTATGTTTAAAGCAAAATAATTAAATATAAAATGTTAGCGGAGTAAATTTGCATTCAATGAGCACTTTTTTTATGTATAAATGCAAAGAAATATTTTAGACGTCATGCACGATATCACACATGAATGAAAGTACTTTTAATCAAAAACAAATTAACATCATTGTTTAGTAGTTATGAACTGTTCTTAAAATATTATAACATATAAATATATAATATACTGTAATTAATAACATAATAACAGTTCATTCACATTATAAAAACAGATTTACACAACCTGAACATAACATAATTTTGTTTTATTATGCCATGACAAATAATCAAAATATGCGTGCAATATATCAAGATACAAATTTTTTACATACAATTACTTACTTGACACATTCTTAAAAATATGTAATTTCACTTCTTCACCTACATCATAATCTAAATCATGCACATGCAAAACATCAAGATACTAAAATTACTACATGAAGCTGATTTTATGAACATGCCACACTGTACATAAAATCACACATTTTTCAAATCTGCGAGACAAGAAAAATATCCTTAAAAGTTTTCAGGAAAAACAAAATGAAAAAAAACACTAGAAAGATTGCTGACATTTTATATAAGCAGCATAATTCTCTAGTAATTATTTTTGTATGACTGTAGTGGAAAAAACCGAACTGTAATTTAGAAATCTCATTGTACAATCCAAGCATTAAACTGAAATTAAAAGAAACACCGAAAGGGCACATAGAATAATACTCAATTCATGAAATAAATGCAGGGCTGGCTGCACATTCCAATGAATAAACAATATACACTCTTGTTAGAAAACATACAGTTCTGTTAATTATTCACCAGAAACATGCAAAATTGTTAGAATCTACGCAATATATTAAAAACATGTCATTTCAATTCTTAAGTTCCAACTTAGTCTAAGTTATAAACAGGCAAAATATCAAGATGCTAAAATTATTACATGAAACTACTTACGTAAAATCAAACATTCTTCAATTCTGTGAGATGAGAAAATATCCTTGAAGATTTTCAGCCAAAAAACCACTAGAAAGATTGTTGACATTTTATAAGCAACATAACTCTCTAGTGATTATTTAGCTTTATATGACTGTAGTGGAAGACACCGTAATATTATATATCCCATTGTACAATCCAAACATTAAACTGAAATTAAAAGATACACAGAATGGGTACATAGAATAATACTCAATTCATGAAATAAATGCAGGGTTGCACATTGGAATCAACAAACAAAATACACTCTTGTTAGAAAACATACAGTTCTGTTAATTATTTCCCCGAAACATGCAAAATTGTTAGAATTCATGCAATCTATTAAAAACATGCTATTTCAATTCTTGAGCTCTAAATTTGACAAAGTTATAAAGATGCAAAATATTAAGATGCTAAAATTATTACATGTAACTACTTACGTAAAATCAAACATTCTTTAATTCAGTGAGATGAGAAAAATATCGTTGAAGATTTCCAGCCAAAAAACCACTAGAAATATTGTTGACATTTTATAAGCAACATAACTCTCTAGTGATTATTTAGCTTTATATGACTGTAGTGGAAGACACCGTAAATATACTTATAAATCCTATTGTACAATCCAAACATTAAACTGAAATTAAAAGATACACAGAATGGGTATATAGAATAATACTCAATTTATGAAATAAATGCAGGGTTGCACATTGAAATCAACAAACAAAATACATGTCACTCTTGTTAGAAAACATACACTTCTGTTAATTATTTCCCAGAAACATGCAAAATTGTTAGAATTCATGTAATCTATTAAAAACATGCTATTTCAATTCTTAAACTCTAACTTAGACTAAGTTATAAACATGCAAAATATCAAGATGTTAAAATTATTACATGCAACTACTTACGTAAAAGCAAACAATTTCCAATTCTATGAAATGAAAAATATATCCTTGAAAGTTTTCAGTTAAAAAACACTTGGAAGATAGAGCATAACTCGCTAGTAATTACACTTTATAAAACTGAAATTAAAAGGCACACAGAAAGGGTACATAGAATAATACTCAATTCATGGAATAAATGCAGGGTTGCTCACTGAAATCAGCAAACAATGAATGAATTAAAAAAATTACAGAAAAGAAAAAGACTACAAATAACAAACAAACGGGCAAAAAATATATGCGACGCAGAACGATATGATGAATGCGGATGCAAATCCAAAATGGTAATATGCTCATGATTGGTCAATACAAATGTCAATCATGCTGGCTCCGCAATGTTTGGCGAAAAAGTAGGACCCTGCTCTACAAGAAAAATGTTTGGCCTCACACTTTGACAACTACGTCAAGCACGTGTTCAGACAATCAAAAATAAGTGATCAAGCTTGTTTGACAAACATTAAGTGACCGTCTGTACGCAGCTTTAGAAACTTGGTTTTGTTTACATCGTGATTTTCGTTTCGCGGGAGCGTGACGTCATTATTCTAAATGATTTTTCCGTTCTCGTGAACGAATCGCGATGTGGACAAAACTGGGCTTATCATGCAAATCACCTTCTCGCCGCTCACGCATCCTGTTTTGCATATCCAGAGGGCGTTGCCAGCAACAGTTGTGTTCCGGAACGCACCCATCGTCGGATATAAAAACTGGACACATTTTTGGTTTAAGCAGATCGATCGGTTCAGGCACAGAATACTATATTCAGAAGGTTCCCTCCCATAGGACCCTATGGCAACATTTTTAACATGGGATGTCGCATAGACACTAGAGCTCGTGAGTTGGACCAACTGAACTACGATACGTCTGCCAGATTTGACGCGTTATCGCTCGCTTGGCGATTTTTTTTTAAACGGGAGGGGGAAAAAATGTTGAGGACTGTACTTTTATAATTTTTGAAACTATAGAAAGGATCAGGATTTAAAAATACATTAATCTGCAACATAAATATATTCATTAGTTTAAGAATATTTAAATAAACATAGTTATATATTTAATTCAAATAATCATAAAATAGATTAAAAAATAGACACATTGTATTGTCTCACTATAAAACATAATGCACAAAAAATTACAAGCTAACATAATCAAAAGACTGAAATATTATATAATATTTTCAGTCTAAAAAGTATACTAGCGTGTTGATCGTTAATTACTTGATCCTTAATTTATTCTGGGATACTGATAATAGACTTTTTTTTTCAAATATAATATTCATATAGTAAATATCAAATTTACATAAATGCACTATCGAAGTTGTGGAACTCAATCATTAATTACCCGAGGGGGGGGGGGGGGGAATTTTCCACCATAAGGCACTTAATAAAAATTTTACATAAATATATACACATACTATATCACATTCAACTAAGAAAAAGCTATCCAAATATCAATTATTTCACATTTTATAAAAATACGGAAAATATTTTTTAACTAATTATACCACTACCTCTTAAAATTTAGTCTAATCCGGCAGTAATAACACAGCACAATTTCGTATGATGAACACATGTATACTTATATGAGCACGTGTATACTTATGACCACGTGTATACTTATAATGAACACGTATGTAGGATGGTGATAACTAAAATTATTTCAATTTTAATAAACATAAATTACATACCCTGTAACGCAACCAGTTTTCTTTTATCAATCCATTTCTATGAAATGATCTAAACACTTAACAAATAATCCTTTTTTACGTTACTCAAACCACGCTAGTCTGTTGTTCTAAGTTTTCGCCCAGCGAAATAGGGTTATAACATTGAAAATCGTTTTGGACCCAAACCAGACCATCGCCAAGAGCACGCCAACCCTCTGTTTGGTCTATCTTTAATGGCCGCCGCGAAAACGAAACTATCGAGAGTGACAGGTCTGTATAATAGTCTGTGGGTTCAGGGATCGATGCAGCGGACATATCTTGGATTGGATCGAGATCGCTGATCTCGAACGGATCTACACAGAGTCTTATTCGATGTAGTCGAATGTTATGATAATGTTTATCGGTTGACGCGGATGTTTTAGTGAATCGTAAAGATTTAATGGTTCTCAGTTAAGGAGACCATGTTGTTCCGTGTTATGGACTTTATTCAGTGTTAATCCGTGAAGTTTAAAGTTTTTGCCATAGCGTGTGACCAGCTATAGGTGGCATCGGGAAATGCACGTTGTTACGTAAGTTTGAAAAGTTTTATTCTACTTACTCGTGTAAAGATTGCTTAAACCAAGAATGTGTCTAAGTGTGGAACTTTTTCTGAAACCGTACGAATGAGCTTGGGAGCTCACAATTTTGTATATAGTATGCTTTGATTTGTCTTACATTGCCATAAATATATTGTAAGCAAATGTAATGGATTCGCTTCTTAAATAAAAGTGATTTGAACCAAATTGGAACTGTTATTTTCAACACCTCTACAGTTAGTTGTATTTTTTTACAACTTCCATTTTGACGTTGTTATCACTACTATCTCTGCTTAAATTCCAGCGAAAATTTTCAATTTCGTACCTCATCAATTTAATAACCAACAGGTTATGATGTGTACACCCAGCAGTGTCTCGCCGTCAAAGTGACGGTCTCACCCATGCCGGATCGTCACCTCCGAGAGCTACTATCGGGGGTGACGGCCTGATGCAGCCGCTTAAGAAATTTTTGGAAAAAACGGTGCTACTTCGGATGTTTTCCGGAAAAGAGGAATTGTGAAACTTCTCGGATAAAACATGATCCACGGAATATTTTTATTCGCTATCGCGAGAATTCCTCGCTTTCGTTTTCGAAATGTAAGAAGAATCAGCGGCGGCGAGTGCATGCGGCACTTTTTCTGCATGGGAATTTTGAATTTCGTGCGCGGTTTGTGCGTCCTATTTCAAACCCTCTAAAATAGTAGGTTTCAATGCTTTTTTTTTAATTGATATTGCTAATTAAAGCAAAAAAGCATTTGGCGGGATTTTAAACAAAAAATCGCTATTTGGCGCAACATTTAGCAAATAATCGCTTGTTGGCGCAGAATTTGGCATTATTTTGCCGTATTCCGGTTTTGGGAGAATCCGGATATTGGAACGCCGGATAAGAGATCGCATACTGTATATTGTTTTTGTTTGGGGTATATTTTAATTCTTTCATTTTTGAACCGTATCGGGTTAGCACTTCTTAGGCCTGCCTTAGAAACTCACCCGTTTTTGTGGTATAACTCGAGAACAGGTGTATCTAAAAATTCGAAATTTAGCATATCCTTGCCATTTGCTGTATATTTTAACTCTTTGTATTAAAAATCTTATCGAGCTAGCCCGTCCTGAGCCTAACAAGAGGAATATACCGGTTTTTTTTAGAATAACTCAAAATACAGAGCATCTAGAATGTCTAAATTTTATATATCATTGTCCTTTGGGGTATATTACATTTCATTGCATTTCGAACTTTATCGGGCTAGCCCGTCTTGGTCCGCCATAGAAATTTACTCGCTTTTCAAGAATAACTGGATCAATTGGAGTAGCTAAAAATGTAAATTTAGTATATTCCTAAGGCGGACTCAAGACGGGCTAGCCCGATGAGGTTCAAATTATAAATTATGATAAACCGCAAGAGAAATTGATATACTAAATTTAGATTTTTTTAGCTGCTCCGATTCAAGAGTTATTCTCGTAAAACGTGTACATTATCACTATGTCGGGGCCAAGACGGTCGAGCCCAAAAGGGTCACAATCCAAAGAAATAATATATGACATATCGTAAATGACAATGACATTCTAAACTTGAAAAGTTTAAATACTCCGGTTCTAGAGTTATTCCCCAAAAAAGTGAATTTCTAAGGTGGGCCCAAAACGGGTTCACTCGATACGGTTCATAATCGAAGGAATTAAAATATTCCCCAAAAGATAAGGATGTACTAAATTTATATTTTCTCGTTTCCTCTTTTTGCCAGTTATTCTAAAAAAATAGGTCCAATGTCGGGCCCAGGACGAGCTACCCCGATAAAGTTCAAATCCTAAGACGTTTAAATATACCCCAAAAGCCAACGATATGTTAAACTTGGAATTTTTAGCTAATTCGGTTCTCGTGTTATTCTTCAGAAATGAATGCATTCTTCAGCTGATCCAAGACGGGCTAGCCCGCAATGAGGTTCAAAATCTAGATTAAAATCCATCCAAAAGGAAATAATTTGCATGTACCAAAATCTTCAATAGGACGAATTTCTGGGACTTTAGCAGGGTTGATGTACTTATCAACAAATTCGACATTTTCTAACCTCAAAGGTTCCAATACGATTTTTGCGTAATGAGCGCTGGTTCGATCAGGCCAAAAGACATATTCACCTTTTCTATAATTACCACTTATATGAGGAATGAGCCTACGCGTAATACATTCTTTTTGGTAATCCAGATGTGTGGATAAATGATTGGCTGGTGCCCTTTGGCACAATCGATATATAGACCAAAGCTTTTTGTTCAAATTTAGCTTTTTTCCAATATTGAATATTAGATGGAGTAGTAGACACGTCTTTGGTGTAAAATTCACCATTTCCATGGATGGTCAAATGACAGCGGATAAAACAAGACTCGCTATCCAAAATAAATTATCTGCTACCGAATTTTCGAAGCAAGTGGCGACATTTGGTTTTCGCAAGCTTCATTTGGATATTCGTTCGGGTTGGAGTACAAACTTCAACGTTTTCCAAGTTACAGACGTTCCGGCTAACACTGTGCACGCTTCAATTATATTGACTTAAATTTGGACATGGTAACATTATATATTGTAATATGATAATATGGGTGCATTATGCTTTGACTAAGGAGTTCGTTGTCAGATTGATCATGGACCGACTTTAACCTTTTCCATACGGGTGGGACAGCGTCAATCCGAAACGAAGAATCTCTCAAAAATACGGCTATGGGATAAACTCTATCCCAAACAGTTCGCCCCCATTTGCAGGCAGTTGACGTCCACCCATCAGAGATAACGTACAATAGATCAGAGAGGATACGACTCTCATGACCCACAGGAAGATGATGCAAGAATTTGAGAGCTGGGAATTTTAATCCTTCAAACAGGCGAGAAGGGAAGTGACCTCTAGAATAGAATTTGTTTGGAGTTCCTTATTCATCCAATATACTTCCATAGTTTATACATTTTTAACATAAATACTCTATATTATTTGTACATATTCATTTTCAATTTCTTTACAATTTTCAAGCTCTCAAAACTTTGAGCCACAAAATAAGTCCATGAATACAATCTGGGAACTTTGTTAATATTTTACTGTTTCTATTGTTCATCCTTATTAGGTCTCAATAAATATGACTGAGTTGATTAAGTATATAACATTCGATTTACAGAATTTATCATTATACAGTACAACCTCGAAAATCCGGACATCCAAAATCCGGAAACCTCCAAAATCCGGACATTTTCCAAATTTTCGGGTTTTTATTTTTTTTTTCCCCCCCCGGATTGACGAAGTCGCGGATTTAAAACAACAGGGTTAAATTATTTATATGGAATTATATTTTATAAGCAAATACCGTATTTTTTCCGGTCGACTTTCTGAACCCGGAAATGAAACGAAAGTTTAGATGGACGGCCGTAGATCGGCTCGTGGTTGGAACGTGAATTACGTTGTTAGCGTTAATCCCTCCTCCCCCTTATTCAAATCACAACTCCGGATGAATTATTTCGCGTAAAATATACATCGTTATTTAAATACGGAATTTTTATTATCAAAATTTCCTTTTCTCATTATTGAAAAATACATTTTTCTGAAAAAATGTGATTTTTAATATTAAACACTTTAAAACGTTATCGTAACATTTTATCACAAATTGTTCAATTAAATCTAAAAATCCCGAGAATTCATATTAACGCTCACGGAAATTTATTTTGTTCGCTTCGTAGTACGAATTCCATTCTTCAATGTTTTGTCTTCAGAATCTCCTCCCCCTCCCGATATCTGACGATTTTTTGGTTCTCGTCGAACGTGTCAGCTTGAAATCAACTGTATATTTTGCCTCTTTTGTTTAAAAAGCCATATTTACATACTATAAATAGCAAATAAATAACTAAATAATATCGTATCGCACAGAACCGAGCACCAAGGTCCTCTGGACGAGTCGGACGGTCTGGGTCTTCAACACCTCTCAATGGGTTCGGCTGCGTTTACGATTAGGAGCTAAACAAATTCCTTTCGCTTTCCCTGCCCCACCACGTTCCGGTGCTGCAGCCTAGCAATGACTCATCGTATTTTAGAAAAATCATTGAGAGGAGAAATATTTTTCTGTTTTGGAAAAGATATTTATTTTATCTACTGCGATATTTTTTACATATTTGACTATTACTAATAAAGTTTTTACTTTTTTCAGAGTCATCGGCCTTTTTAAACATAACATTATATAGATGCTGGAAAATAAATAAAACTTTTAAGTTCTTATTTTTTGTTTTTCGTTCGTTAATAGCGAAAACGGTTTAAATGCATCAAAAGTGCTAATCCTCGATCTTTATTAAATCTCGGCACTTCATTAAATCTTCCGGCGCTTCATTAAATCTCGACAAAGCCGATATAACCGAAGTTCTGCACTGTGATGATGCGCCAATCGTAAATAAATTGAGTGATGGCATAATTCGCGATATGATATTAAATTAAAAAAGATCAAAGTAGCGACGATAAATGCGGAGAAGAAAAAATACCCATTGATAATCTTATGCAAACAATCGATCATGCTATTAAAGGTCTTGAACGAAGAAGCTTTATAACCGAGCAGAAATAATGTCCATCTACAGGATAAATAAAACTGCTTTCCCATAAACCAAAATTAATGAAATAACAAATGTTAATTCAAATATTTAAACGAAATGATAAAATGTAATTTTATCATTTCGTTTCGTTCACACATTCTAAATTATTAATATGTATTTTTTTTTCTTAGAAATTTCTTTTACCTTATTTTTTAAATTAAATAATATGTTTTAATTAATTAACTTAACTTTTGCCATTATTTTTACTAAAAATAGTGCTTTATAGCGTATTTAGTTAATATTAAATCGGAATTTTATTCAAATTCTATAATCCGGAAAAATCGATAATCCGGAATCGGCAAAGTCCGGACGAGTCCGGATTTTCGAGGTTGTACTGTACTTGCAATGGAGTACAATAGAGAAACATTGTTTTTCCAAATCAGCGTATTTACTTTCAAAAATAAAATGAAATATATATAAGTAACGTATCCAACTCATGACTTCCACTACAGATTAAGAGATTTTTATTTTGTTGGAAAACAACAGCACAAATTGAGCTTTCTTCAACTGGATCTCACTAAAATGAATAGGCTTATTGCAATTACCAATTAAAATATGCACAAAAAGTTTAAGTAAATTGGTTCATTATTTCGTGAGATATCGTGTTTCCAGAGAAAAGTAAAATATCTAATATCTAGTGAGTAACTATTAAACATAATATTAAACTAACTATTAAACAATAGTGTCCATTAATTATTGATAAAATGTACTTAAGTTATTTTGTTAAATAATAATAGTGAAAATATTTAATTTTTTAGGATTTTCCCCATTTTGGATCAATAACGACTATATTGCAAGAACGGTGTAGATTATCGTTCTAAAAGTTATGTTGTTTGCTTTTAAATAGAACTTTACAATGGCAATTTTCACAGGAAATTTTAAAGTATAATTACGTTTTAATATAGTTCCGATATTCGGGGAAAATTAACTGTAGTGTGGCTCAATTCGACTTTCTCATACCATAATTTATTTTTAATAGTTTCTTTATTTTTTATTTTATTTTGTTTTATTTTACAAATTCTTTTTGAAAAATCGGTATAAAAAATCTAAATGATCACAATTATAGTGTGTTACCCCTCACTTTAAAGAGCATAAAAAATCGATTAAAACCGCACTTCCTAACAGCATACCTAACAATGGGGGTAGGGGGTAACTTGCCTCCCGGTGGGACTAATGACATCACGAACAATAAAATTATATTGCGGTTATCTTTCACAACAATGATTATAACTATGAAGTCACGTGATCATTGAGCCATAAATAAACTCATATATGATTATCTCAAATTTTATTCTATGCTGTCATGTTAAAAAAATATGAAATTTAGAATGAATGTCGAACTCGAATTAAAAAAAAACAATTATATCTAGTTTTAGATTATTTATAACAAAGCTGGATATAAGGTTTCATGGAAATCCATTAATATTTGTGACCGCTATCGGGAATACAAGAAATCGACCACAGACAGACGGAGGGACATCATTCGAAAAAAAGGAAAAATGTGTTCAGGAAGTCTTAAAACATATTGGCATCAAAATCTCGAATTTGAAAAAACGATTATGTATGTAATACTACAACACGAATATCTGTGATATACACCATATGAATACAAAATATTATAAACAAGAAAGATCAAAATACTACGTTAATTTATTATATTTGAAAACTTAAACCTTCATCGAAAAAAAAGAACTTTATTCAAATGACGGCATTGAAATATAAAGTGCCTGGTTTAAACATCTCTAAAATGCGATACATTCCTAGGTATATATTTAAAATTATCATACTACTGCAATAATTTATTATATTTAAAAACTTCATCGAAAACAAATGAAATTTATTCAAATGATGTCATCGAAATATAAATCGCCTCTATAAAAAGTAGCATTTCATAAGCATTTTTCCAATCCTTTCATTCATCACAATACTATAATAATTTATTTGATTTAAAAATTTAAAACCATGGAGGTACAAGTAATTTAACTCTATGCTTAAAACTTCATTGAAAAACTTGTCTGGGTTCTTTGTGTAAAATCAACGAATGTTTCATTCATATCAGCTGTATTGCAAACTCCATGAGCTAAAGAATTTTGCGTTAAAGAAATGTAGCAATTCTTATACAACACATTCTACATCTTTTCGTGTTTACATTTTCCATAAGTGAAAATTAGGCTTCGTTATAGAAATAATCAAAGTTTGATAATCATGTAAACTCAAATATAATATAATTGTGTTGTTTCAGTATGTAGATGCACAGAATTTTAGCAAAAATAAAGCGGTTTTAGGACGAATACAACACTTTATATGAATTAAAAAGAACTAACTTTAAAAATCACGATTTTGAGACAAGATGGATGCCATATTTTATTTTGAAGTGGGTCACGTGATCTCTTCATATAAAGGGTGTAATTATTATTTTAATTTTTATTTTAAAAACTACTGAATATATTTTGCTAATTTTTTTTTATATATTTTATGGGATAATTTGAATATTTCCTAAAGCTTTCGAAGCAATTTGTGAATTTTAAATTCGCTTAAAAAATGTTTGAAAAATTAGGTCCTATAGGGTTCAATGTATTTCATTTTTCCAATCCGGGTTCAATCCAAAACTAATTGTGTGATGTCATTCATTTATATTCCCCCAGGTCCCACTGACCGCCTGAACAACTAAAATTTTGATAAAGTCATTTTTACAGCAGTTACCGTGCTAACGGACAGACAGACAGAAAGAAAGAAAGATCAAAGTCATAAACATTTTTCAACAATGTTGTAAAGTGTTAAAAAGAACTTTAAAAATTAAGATTTTGACACAAGATGGATGCCATATTTTATTTTCAAGTGGGTCACATGATCTCTTCATATAATATAGGTGTAATTATTATTTAAAATTTTATTTTAAAAACTACTGAATATATTTTGCGGAATTTTTGTCATGTTTTTTATGAGATAATTTGAATATTTCCTAAAACTTTTGAAGGAATTTGTGAATTTCAAATTCTCTTAAAAGATGTTTGAAATAATAGGTTCCATAGGATTCAATGTATATCATTTTTGCAACCCGGGTTCAATCCAAAACTAATTGTTTGATATTATTCATTTATATTCCCATATGTCCAATTTATATTCCTATTTGTCATTTATATTCCCATATGAACAACATAGTAAAATTTCATTTTGACAAAATCATTTTTATGGCAGTTATCGTGCGAATGGACAGACAAAATGAACAAAGTCATATACACTTTTCAACTATGCTGTAAAGTGTTAAAAATATGTAAACACTCGTGTCATTTTAGCTTGAATCAAATGTTGAAATATCGTACAAACGATATGCAGAAAATGCCTGTTTCATTGCAGAAATAATATAATTTCAACATAATATAAAATGTTTATACATGTACACGTATGCGTAAAAAAATATTATATGCAACAAAAAAGCCAGAGTATGTGTTTTATATAAAGAATTAAAGTTTTCAGCAAAAAGCAATGAACACAGGTTTTGGTAAAAATCAGAAGAATGTCCCTTGCTCTAAGTTTCCCACAGTAGAGAAGGATTTTTCAGGGAAGATTGTATCTCACCCCTCATTTGGGTCTCCAAGGGGACAATGATTGACACTAATCTTTCTTTACCGCTAATGGTCAAAAAGTGTAGGTAGGTATTCAAACGTTTTGAGAGAGAATTTATACAGGGTCTTTACAATTAAAGTTCCACTTTGAAATGGCCATAAAAGGAAAACTACTGGACAGAATGCTATCAAACTTGGTAATAGTTTGCATGAGGTCATGGGATTTTATTTTCCGCAAAAAAAAAAAGATAAAAAACTCGCCATCAGCGGGGAATGGCAAAGGTCCGAGGGGCAAAATATACCTTCATGTTCGAAATAACTTCATTAGCAAAATAGACCTTCATATACCTTAAAATGTTCGATTTTTCAAATAAATGAGAAACGGCTCCTTTAAAATTTGATAGAGGCTTGAAATTTTGCACATGGCCTAATTATGTGATGAAAACACTCAAGACAATACAGTTTTTTCAAAATGTTCGTTTAAGGGGTGCTCCAGAGAAAAAAGTTTGAAAGATGAATTTATATATATAAAAAAAAAACATGCTTCGGGATGAGATAGATATGTCAAATGTGCTGTGCGGATAGATAGTTTGGAAGGAAGAGAGTGTACAGTTTCAATATTCCAATATTTTCTACTATAGGGATGACGCACATCAAAATGTTCGATTTTCGGAATAAATGAGAAACGTCAATTTTGAAATGTGATAGATGCTTGATATTTGGTATATGGGCCAATAATCTGATAGAATACCCAAGAAAAACGGAATTTTTAAAAAATGTTTATACAGTACAGGATCTATTATCCAGAATGCTTGGGACTTCAGGCATTCTGGATAAGGGGTTTTTCCGTAATTCGGAACACTTTTTCTAAAACTTACTGGAATGGTCTCAAATGTCGTTATAGAAAATTATAATTCATTTTAAAAACATAAATGTATTAAAAAAAGCTTTTTTACAATCTATATGGGTTAACTAAAATGAAAATTACATGTAATTATAGAGTACCAAATTTAGTGATTAAGAAGAATTTTGAAAGAAAAAAATGTCTGAAAAAAGTTGATTATTCAGGGTAGTTATTAGAAGTCTTTTTTTATTTTAACATTTCAACTAAAGTGTGCCTTCACCATATTCATCTAATATTTTGGCAGAAGCACCTTTGTTCATACGTTTCAAAATATTTTAAAGTGCTTTTAATAAAATTAAGATGAGAAGGATGTTCATTTTTAATTGAAGTGAGATATTCAACTATGGGTGCAAATATATCAAATTCTAATTGATGCTCTTCAAATGTGTTTCTAATAAGCCTTTATAATTCTAAATGCCTGAATAAATAAAAAAAATTTAATTTCGTTTTCCTAAACAATCTCATTTTCACCAACAATATGTTTAAAAGATAATATCCCAGCATAAAAAGCACAAAAAATATAAAAATATTAGTGGATGAAAAAATGGAAAATATTTAAAAATAAAACGAAATATACCGGCGATCGTGTTTAAATAAAAAAAATTTGCGATATTGCTAAACTGTCTTCTATAAATTACTAATTAATAAATGTAACACGTTATAATCCCATAAATATACTGCAATGGAACTTTTTGCTATGGTCAATTTTCGGTCCAAAATAGACATTTTCATCCAAATAATAGGATTTAATTGAAAATGATTTTGATCTTAGAATTCCATCAACGTTTTTAAAAATATTGAAGATGTGTATATTTCCACGGAGATAAAAAAAAAATGGATTTGCCCGAGAAAATGACAAGTTTATTGCTTAGGTTAAGTATTTAAAGAGATCAATCAGAACACCCTGAATGACATTTTATAGCTGCTATACTTTTCTCTGCATTTCGGCAAAAGTTAACTCTCATTAATTTCGGGAATTCCTTACTTAAACGTACTTTCTATCATCTCGTAAATGCGCTGATGACTCTCTTTTTTTTTCATCTTTTCCAATAAATGTTTATTAAATTGTGCAAAATAGTGTGAATTCTGTGTGGCACATTGCGTTTGAAGAGCGTAGGATTTCTTTAGCGATATCGGGATATTTCTAGCGAAAAAGTTGGAATACTTTTACCGAAAATCAAAGTCCCGGAACAAAACGCAGAAAAGAAAATGTAACGAATTTGGAAAAATCGAAACCCTTGTGCCTAGTGTGCTCTGCCCTATACACCCAGAAAAAAATGAAACGCCATTAAAAAAGCACCTTGCCGCGACTTGTCCGTAACTAACTTCTGTATTATACTATACAGAAGTTAGTTACGAACAAGTCGCGGCTCCTATCGAAACTAGTGAAGAATGGAATGACGCGTCTCGCCGTCAATGTGACGGTCTCACCCGTGCCGGATCGTCACCTCCGAGAGCTACCATCGGGGGTGACGGCCGGATGCAGCCGCTTAGGAAATTTTTGGGGGAAACTGTGCTACTTCCGATGTTTTCCAGAAAAGAGGAATTGTGGAACTTCTCAGAAAAAACATGAACCACGGAATATTTTCATTCGCTATCGCGAGAATTCCTCGTGTTCGTTTTCGAAATTTAAGAAGAATCAGTGGCGGCGAGTGCGTGCGGCATTTTTTTCTGCGCCAGAATTTTGAATTTCGTTCGCGGTTTGCGCGTCCTATTTCAAACCCTCTAAAATAGTAGGTTTCAATGCATTTTTTTTATTGATATTGCTAATTAAAGCATTTGGCGGGATTTTAAACAAAAAATCGCTATTTGGCGCAATATGTGGCAAATAATTGCTTGTTGGTGCAAAATTTGGCATTATTTTGCCGTATTCCTGTTTTGGGAGAGTCCGGATATTGGAACGCCGGATAAGAGGTCGCATACTGTATAAGAGGGTGATTACTCTACACAGAAATTCGAAAGATGAAATGATAGAAAAAGCATGCTTTGTGATGACATAGAGACTTCAAATTTAGTGTCAGGTAGATAGTTGGAAAGGATGAAAGTGTGCACTTTCAGTTTTCCCACATTTGCTAAAGCAGGGGGGGGGGGGGCCGCTCACTAAAATATTCGATTTGACAAACAAATGAACATCGCCTCTTTTTCAACGGCTTGAAATTTGGTATATGGACAAATCATTTGATAAAAAAACACAAAATGAATACAATTTTTCAACAATGCTCATAGGGGGTGCTACACAGGGAAAGTTTGAAAGATGAAATGAAAGAAAAAGCTTGCTTTGTGATAAAATAGTTCAAATTTGGTATGTGGGTAGATAGTTTGAAGAAAAGAAAGTGTGCAATTTCAGATTTCCAATATTTGTTACTTTATGGGTTGCCGCATACCAAAACGCTCGATTTTCCGAATAAATGAGACACACTCCCTTTTAAATGTGATTGAGGCTTGATATTTGGTATATGAAATAATCATCTGATAAAATACGAATTTTTTCAAAAATGTTCATTTATGGGTGTGCTCTACAGAAAAAAACATTCGAAATGTGAAATGATAAAATAGCATGCTCCGGGAAGACATTGAGACTTTAATTTGTTGTACGGGTAGATTGTTTGAAGGGAAGAATTGTGCAATTTAAGTTTTCTAATAGTTTCTTCTTTAGGGGGGGAGGGGATTATGCACACCAAAATATTCGATTTGCCGAATAAATGTGAAACGCAAATTAATCAAACATTTACATTATTCGGGAGTTGTTTATTGCGACACAGTATATTTTCAACGGGTATTCGGCTTGTATTTAATTTAATTATCCTTAATGGATGTATAAGAATATTTATTCTCGCTATACAAAATTATCTTCACAGGCAGATCTGAAGGTAAAAACATCCTGGTCCCGTTTGTAAACAAATTTACAAAAACTATTATCTAATTATCACAGAGCGACAGGGATTTTCAAGGAAATTGAACTTAATTTTTCAAAAGATTGAATTTTCATTAATTAGATGTTTAATTGTCATTAATTTAGTATCATGTTATCAATTCGGCAGCATTTTCAGTAATTTGACAGCATGTTAAAAAGTAGTCAAATTTGTCGGAATGTGGGATAGTTACACTAAGAAACAAGTGCTACAGAAAATCATTACAATAATATTATCTTTCAAAACGCAACAAGACAAGTCATAAACACTTTACACCAAAGTTGGAACGTGTTAAAAAGCAGAAATTTTAAATTTGTATTATATTTTTTAAACCAACAATAAGAAAGTATAGCTCGAGAACCCTAAACTTTCAAATTTAGTTCAAATTTAGCATATCATTGCTTTTTAACACTTTACAGCATAGTTGAAAAGTGTTTATGATTTTGCTCATTGCGTCTGTCTGTGTATACGTTCGCACGATAACTGCCGTAAAAATGACTTTATCAAAAGGAAATTTTAGTATGTTGTTGAGACGGGCTGTGGAACATACGGGAATGTGTAAGCAAATAATATCACCTAATTAGTTTTGGATTGAACCCGGATTGAAATAATTAAATACAATGAACTCTAAGGGACCTAATTATTCAAACATTATTTACGCGAAATTAAAATTCAGAAATTGCTTCAAAAATTTTAGGAAATAGTCGAATTATCCCATGAAGTATATAAAAGAAAATCAGCAAAATATGTTCAGAATATTTTGAAATAAAAATAAAAATTGCATCCACATTATATGAAGGGATCACGTGACACACTTCAAAATAAAATATGCCATCCACTTTTTTTCCCAATGTAATCATGATTTTTAAAATTCTTTTTAATTTATATTTATTGTTGCATTCGTTCTAAAACCGCTTTATTTTTTATCTTTTTTGTGCATCTATATACTGCGCCAACTCAATTACAATATTTTTGAGTTTAAATGATCATCAAATTTTGATTATTTCTACAATGAAACCTAATTGTCACGCATGGAGAATGTAAACACATAAAGCTGTAAGAGAAGTTGTATAAGAATTGCTGAATTTCTTTAACGCAAAATTATTTAACTTTGAAGTCTGCAGTAAAGTTGATAGGAATGAAACATTCACTAATTTCACATAGAAAAGCAAACGATTCTATAGTATTGATTTATCGATGAAGTTTTAAGCATGGAATTATAAAGTACTTTTACCTCCATGGTTTTAGGTTTTTAAATAAAATAAATTATTGAAGTAGTTTGATAATTTTAGAAATATCGCCTCTGAAGAAAAGGAATGGAAAAAAGTTTATGAATGAAATATCCACTGCTTTTATATAGAGAGCCATGCGATTTATATTTCGATGACGTTATATGAATGCAGTTAATTTGTTTTCGATGAAGTTTTTAAATATAATAAATTATTGTAGAATTGTTATAATTTTAAAAATATCACTTCTGAATGTGTCACATTTTAGAGATGTTTAAATAAAATTACATTGCAGTTGGAAAGTGTTTCATAACCAATGTTTTATATATGACTGATCTTTCTTGTGATATATTTTTACTTTCGCTGCAATACATGGTAATGTATAGATAAAGTATTAGAATCATGCCGAGAAACACGTCTGGAGTTTTCTACGGATCTACATGTTTCGCGACCTGTAGAACACGAATGAACTATTTTTAGCGTGACGTCTGTGTGTGTGGTCTGTCTATGCGATGTATGTATCCACTGAAGCTCAAAAACTAATAGACCAAATTTCATAAAATTTGGTTGGTAAGTCACTTGTGTGTGACCCTGGTGCTAATTAGTTTTCGGTATGATTCGGAATAAAAGAAACCACCTTTATTTGTGAAATGACCCTCAAAAATCCCATGTATCCACTCTAGCTAAAAAACTAATTGACCAAATTTCACAAAATTCGGTAGATAAATCACTTGTGGGTTACCCTCGTATTGATTATATGTTACTGCGATTCGAATAAAGAATATCGAGGAGCTAATGAAGACTTTAAAGCGCAGTTGCTGAATGAAACTAAGGTACATTAAAAATGCAAATTCGATATAATATCAGAAAAGTATCCATGTTGTTTTCTGCAATTAAACTCAATTTAACGCAGCATGAAATACAAAATAAGAAAATATATTTGAGTCTGTCGGAAAAGTCATGTGCTGCCCACGTCAGATTATTTTTAATATATATTTTTTTCTATTTATATGTGAATTAAATGCGATTTGCAAAATGCGCTATTCTCAATATGTTTTATTTAAAGTAAACAGTAAGAAATTTGAAATACATTCATTAATAACAAATGTGGTGAAGGCTTTGCAAGTTACTTTAACAAAATATTGGTAGACCCTATTATTAAGAGAGGTTTTCGAGATATTGGGAATTTCACTTTTTGCTATGGAGCATAATATCCCTGAATATATTAAATAAATAGAATGAAATATAGTACGATAAATTACGTACGGAATCTAATAAAATATTAGCATTTTTTTAATCAAAAAATCATTATAAAAGATAAATATGCTTCAAAATATATTACCTAAATAGTTTTTATATGTAATTTATTATTTAAAAACTAATGACATAATTTTTGGAACGATAGCATGTGCCATTATCCACGTTCTTCATATAATACGGTTATTTTTGTATCAATTCCAGCACAATTAAATTTTAAATATTTTTTATTTAAAAAATCCAATCTTTTGTAAAAGGTTCGATCTCTTTTAAAATGTTTGATAACAAATGATAGCTTAGATGATAAATGATAGGGATTCAGCATCCAATTTAAGAAGAGGTATGGGGTAGTAGTTCATTAAAGATTTTCACTTACGGTATTATTTCCAATTTCCTTTCAAAATTTTACATGAAACATTTATTTATCGGAATCTGTTATAGATATAGATAGCTTAGATAATGACTGATACAGATTCAGTATTATTAAATTTTGAAAATTATCAGCCCAGTCCATCCTGGGGCTGCGCAATAGGAATGTACACGGGTATTTTTAGAATAATAACTTGAATACCGGAGAAGTTAGAAATATCATATTTGTCATATATTTGCCTTTTGTATCATATTTTCATTCCTTGGATTTTGAACCTAATGGGTCTAAAGAAGTAGAAAACTAACAAACGAAAAACAAATTTTATAGGATCAATACTTTTATTTTAGTTTTTATAAGATCTAGACCTTTATTTATGCAATAAAATTGTAACTCACATTTTCATCTCATACAATAGAAGTGGTGACTATAAAGGGGGACGCTTCCTCACGCACATTAGGTGGGAGAGGCTTGTGCCCTCCCAAAAAAGGCCTAACGATGCTTCGAATCCATGTTAAACAAAAATCAAACTAAGCCTGAAGTTTGACGCCCAAAAACTGTTTTTGTATATACGTCTCTGGATGTATCTATGAGGCAGGTCCCCTGTTTGTAGATGTATGAAACAGGTCCGCGATTTACTGTGTGTGAAACATGTCCATGATTTACTGTGTGTGAAACATGTCCACGATTTACTGTGTGTGAAATAGGTCTGCAATTTACGGTGTGTGAAACAGGTCCGCTATTTACGGTGTGTGACACGGGTCCACGATTTACGGTGTGTGACACGGGTCCGCAATTTACGGTGTGTGACACGGGTCCACGATTTGCGGGGTGCAAAACGGGTCCCCAATTTACGGTGTGTATATATTAGAAGAGTAACACCAGGTCCCCATTTTGGTTGAAAAAACATGCGTTAAAATAATTAATTTTTTTAAAATTACGAAGTAGAAATGAAAAGTATACTGTATTTTAACTGGGAAATCATTAACGTTTTCACCAAAAATATATTCCTAATAGGGTTCTCGGTTTGATAGGATACACACAGTGTCCTCGTTTTACAGGTCTTGCCCACCTGTGTGTGTGTGTGTCAGTCTGTGAGTTTGTGGAGACAATAACTGACGAACGAATGGACCGATTCGAATGAAATTTGGTACAAAAATTACAACCCGTAATCACTGGAAGCCTATTGTTTTTATACGCAATCGAATGTTCAGAACCTCCTAAATTTTCGAGTGAAATTTTGAAAAAGTCATCAAAAAATCAAAACCTCTAATAAAGTTTCACAAATAGACATTTCATATGTAATTTTTCATTAGAAAACGATTGACATAAATTTTAGGATGCTAACATGAACCTTTCTCGAGATATTGCACATTTTAAAAAAAATATATCAAAAAATCATATAAAATAAAAAAAAATTAATTCCTATTGAGAAACATGTTCACTTTTCATATGTAATACATGCGATAAATTTGGTGACATCATTCTCGTGGATCTAGCTTGTTCCATTCATGAAAAAATATACTTTGAGTAATACTTTTTTATTTGAACGCCAATAGTCATTTATCTGCTGTAAGACTAACTTATTTCTCCGTCCATAACGCTTGGCGAGATTTTAGCGACGAATTTGGTGGAATGTCGCCAACTTGGTGACTTTTTTAAATGTTGCTAAGTTAACAAAAAACTCGCCAAATGGATAAAAATAACACTAAATCAATGAACATGATGACTCACTGACGAAAATTCAATATCTTCGAAAGAATATAATACCTACTATAAAAATAATCTATTTTTTTTTTACTGTAAAAGTAGTAAATTCATTGCATTATATAAGGAAAGTCATGTGCTGCCCACATCAGATTTTTTTCTGGTGACTTAAAATAAAAATTAGAAAAATTGGAGTTCTACATGTGAGACAGTTGGCTTAGAAAATAAATTTTGATTGATTTCCAATTAATTTTAAAAACTAAATTCTTCCCTATTAACTTTCATTGTAAATACTCCAATGCTAAAGAATGTTATATTCTATTGAATTTTTATTCCATAACGTAAAATGCAGAATATAATATGTAAATGAGATTTTTATGATCCGATATATTTTGTTTAAAAAATTCAAGTTTATAAAATAACAGGGGTTTTAAAGTGGCGGCATGTGAATATGTTGAATATTGTCTTTGTTTTAAAAATTACCCCATTCAAATTATAGTAATTATTTTTCAAATTGAACGAAGTTTTAGTTGAAATCCTGATAACCAAAAATTTGAATATTTCGAAAAAATAGAAATTGCCCATAAATAGCATAAGTAATATTGATATATACTTTTAATTTAAAGAAAACATAAATACAGTATTAGTTAAGGAAAATTCACACAAAAAAAAATCTGAAAATTGAGCAAAACAAGGAAACAATTTCTAAGAACTTTCAAGGAGCTAAATTTAATATAACATGCAAGAAAAATGATGCTTGACATTTCTCACCGAAACGTACGACTTAACTGATTCACCTCAGAGCAAATCTTCACACATGTTTCACAGCTAATGGGGGTGCGTATGTCCCATAAATTCTACAATGATCCACCGATGTCTCAAGATGTCTTTTGAGACCTGTCCTCATCTAGTTTTCTAATTACTTTCAATGCGGACACCTGTTTCGGGATAGATGTGAAAGAAGTCCTTTATTTATGGGTCTGGGTGATTGGAGGAGATGATTTCCGGATTTGAGCTTAGGAGAATAATTAACAAAGAATGGGTATCCTGGCACGGCAATTCTAGGTGGAACCGCATCGTTTCAAGCAAAGTGCCCTCTCGCATCGGAGTTTTTCATGGAATACAGTGGCGGCATGACGTGGAATACAGTGGCGGCAATCGTGAGTGACATGTAGAGGGAGGCGCTGATCTAAGTATTTATGCCTATATATTAGTAATATATATAATTAAATTTTTATTTTACTTGTATTATATATACCTGAGATTAATCATTAAGTGAAAATGTTCTGTATAGCAAAAATGATAAGATCGACTGAAATATATATATATATATATATATATATATATATATATATATGTATTAAAAGTATAAACGACGGATGTATTAAGTAAAATAACGTACCTCCCATCTGCTCGCTTGTTCATAAAGATCCCGGACACATGGAACGTATCCTTCCTAGTGGCAAAACATTACATAGTCCTAATTTACATTAAAGTAAAATTGTAGGGGCTAGTTAAACTAAAAGTTATGCCCAGGGAGTTGACTAAAAATATATGCATATTCTGGTGATACGTACTGATGGTTCAGAGACTATAGCCACTAGTAAAATCAAAATCGGTGGATTAGGAGGCGAGATGGAAAATTGGGGGGGGGGTGATAACCAAAATAAGAGTTACGCTCAGGGATTTGTCACGTGAAAGTTATCCATGTGACATGTACAAATGGTGGATAGACTATAGCCACACGCCGAACCAAAATCGTTCAATTAGGAGCAGATACGTAAAATTGTGAGGACTAATTAAACTGAAAGCTACATCCAGGGGTTGACACAAAAATATGTGTATCCAAGTAAAATGTAGAAAAGTTGCTCAGACTATATAGTCACCAGCAGAGTCAAAAACGCTCAATTAGGAACTGAGATGTAAAATTGTGGGGGCTAGTTAAGCTAAAATTTACGCCCAGGGAGTTGACACAAAAAACGCATGTATATTATATATCCATCAAATATGTGTATCAAACTGAGACGTACGGATGGTGCAGATACAACCATCAGCATAAGCAAATTCGTTCAATTAAGAGGTGAGATGGGAAATTTGGGGAGGGGGGGGGGCTAATTGAAGTAAAAGTTATCCTCAGAGAGCTGTCACAACAAAGATGCATAACCAGATGACACGTACAAATGGTGCAGAAACTATAGCCACTAGCAAAACTAAATTCGTTCAATTAAGAAAATTGCTCGCTAAAAATGTATAATTATGGGGCTAGTTAAACTAAAAGTTACGCTCAGGGGTCTGATACAAAATATGTATATTCAGATGACACGTACAGAGGATGCAGAGGCTATAACCATCGTTAAAATCAAAATCGCTAAATTAGAAGCCGAGATAAGAAATTTGGGGGCTACCTCAAGTAAAATTTACGCCCAGGGGGTATCTGAGCAATATAGTTGCCAACCTGGGATCAAAATTTCGAGGGAAACGACGCAGATAAAAGAAACACGATGAAAATTTAATATTAAATTTTTTTACTAAATATTTAAAGTGTGTTTAATTTTTAGGTATTTTTTATGTTAAATAGCTGAAAAAGTAAGACAGCTGGGTAGGTCAAGTGACCCCTCAAACTAAATATGCGAAACAACATATTTCTGAAGCGTCACTAAAAATAGCCTATCGATCACGGGTATGCCAAAAATAGGAAACTCCAGACGTTTAAAGAATTAATTTGAAGTCAAACATATTGGAATTCGTCACCAGCAGATCAACCAGAGCACAGAACTGCCACAAATTAGAAATAACCCCCTTCTCATAGGACAGAACCACACTACATCAGAAATGACGAAATGCGAAACCACTTGAATAAGTAAGACAGCTGGGAGGGTCAAGTGATCCCTCAAAGTGAGTGTCCTAAAAAACATATTTTATTCACGATGGCCAGAAACCCTTAAAATATCATAAATACCCCCCATCCCTTCCCATCACCACACACGTACACTTAATCCACTCATTTGTTCAAATGTTTATTTAAACTTCCAAATTTATTAAACAGACGAGAAGGAGAACAAACGCATTCTTAAATGTAAAAAATTGAGGCCAAATTAGCGAAACTGAGCCAATTTGAGAAGTCCCTCTTCATGTTTTCCTACTCTTCTATTTCTCTTTGGCTAGCTCCGCGCCCAGAACGCGACACAATCTACTGTTTAATTCTGCACTGTCTGTTTTTTTTCACGCCAAATTTCTAATATTGTTCCTATACCATTCGTTTACTCTCGAGATGTCGACGTTAGGGACGCGGCTTTATAAAATATCCCTGTATTTTCCCCTTATGTGTTGAAAATTGTATGCAGTACAGTTTTCGCGAGTCTGCTCTCTCTGAAGGAAACTTTAGTGCTGCCATCTAGTGACATATTTTATAACTTATTTTTAATAATTCTCGATTTAATTGAACAAAAATTCAGATTTTTTTAAATAGATATTGTAATAAATCTGTATAACTAAAAAAATAATTTGGGGTGTTTACTCAATGGTGTCGCGCGTACTCGCGACGCCCCTTACCGTCCGCGACTGATGGAATAGTTAACAAAAACCAGTTTCACATAAAAGCTTTTGCAGTTCACAGATAATGGTCAATATGCCACCCTAGACGTGCTGTTGATGGCTGTACTGGATGCCCGGTGCGCTAAAGTAATTAGTTGTTACTTGTGTTGCAAGATAAACAATTAGGGGCGACATACTGGAAGCGATCCCATTTAGCCCTCTGGGCCTCTTTTTTCACGGGGAGAATGAATGATAGCCGTTTTCACTCTTATTATCTGGGACCAAATGTTTAATATTTTTCAGTGTTTTTGTTTTGCCTGCATCTGTCCTTGTAAATGCTGTTGCTCGCGCCCCAGAACTTTTTACTTTTTTTTATTTAAGATATTTTTTTTATTAAGAATTTTTTATTTAAGAGTTTTTATTTATGTTGACTGAAATGCCACCCTTAAAATGTGCTGCCCCAAGCAAGTGCTTTCTTTGCTGGTGCCTTAAGCCAGCCCTGATTGGGAGATAAAAAGGAGGACAACAGACATCCCTGTTTGACTCAAGAAATCCAATAATAATTATAAGTTTTATATTGGTAGTACAAAATGTACTGTAGGTATTCATTTATTATTTTTAATATCACAAGCATGTTCAGATAAACTGCCCACTGCTCTTTCACAATTTGTTAATGATAAATTTACCCCCAATTTTGGTAAGGTTTTTCTTTTAATTAATTGCAATAACCCCTGTTAATATTTTACTTTTTGAATCCTTTTTTAGTTATATTTATCGAGAATCTATTTGTAACTTCGATCCAGTTAAAACCCTTAATTTTACTTGAAATCTCTTTCTTGACTCTGTGTGTTAAACTATGTGTTAATATGATTTTCTGGATATCTAGTGTTTCACCACTAGTGTTATGTTTATGAATTGGCCTGATTTATTTAAGTAAATGGGTTTCGAAATGAGTTGAATTAAATTATTTTGCTTGAAATTATTTGTAATATATGTTAATTTTTTGGTATCGATGTTTCCGATTTACTCTATGAAAATTTGTATTCACGATTTCTGTTTGTATAAAAGCTCATGTCTGTAAATTCCTTATTATTGCCACTGATTATGAACAGTATGTTTGTTATCCAAAAGCACTATGCATTTTGAAATACTTTTCATGTACGTCATAATGGTGTATTAAATAAAGATGGTTTACAATATTTGTAGTCTTTACTGAAAATATTAAAATATTTTAGATGTGTTTTACCATACTTAAAATTTATTTATTTTGTTATTTTATGTTGTACTTTAACTCCTCGGCTTTAACTTTTGAGCAACACAAGGTACATTTTCTAGTCATAAATATGTTGGGAATATGTCATAAATACATTGGGAATATACCATAAATATATTAAGAATATATCATAAATACATTTGGAATATACCATAAATATGTTGGAAATACATCATAAATACGTTGAAAATACATCATAAATATATTGGGAATATGTCATGAGAATCCTCAAATGTCAAGAATACGTCATAAATACGTATCCTCAAATATTGGGAATATGCCATAAATATATATTAACAACTGTTAAAATACAACACAAATGCATGACAAAGAACCAATTTCCAACTATTGGATAACCGTATCCTGATGTACCATTTCAATGACATTTTAACATATGTGTTGATATGTTAAAATGATGTATGTGACCATACGTAATAATGATATAACTGTGCTACTCTCAAAATTTCACATTAACGCTGAAAAGTATTCACCTCCCTTGTAGATGCCAGTTAATGACAGATATCATTTCTTCTAAGTAATCCCGTTTCTCTAAAGAAGGCATAGATGGATCATGTTGTTTCACTGCATGGCTTTTTCCACACTATCAGCTTTGACACTAATTGAACACACTAAAGTTAAAATGTTGTTACCCATGAGGCTAAGTCGCTAATGTACTATACAACCAAAATCATGAATCCAAGTTAATGAATACAGCTCATCCACATGACTCAGAGTAGCAAGTAATAAAAACAACAGGCAGAGCCAAAGTGATTGATGTGAAAGATCATCTACATAAATTTTAAGGTAAGGGATCAACAGACTAAATTCAGAGTCATTAGAATTACATAAAGATATGCCATACATCACAGAAATGAGATGGAAGCGAAACAAGCACCAGCCACTAGACACTCCAATTTTGCTCTTAAATATGGAGGAGTTGACACTTAAGGTTCTGACTATGGACATCCCCTGTCCACGATAACAGCTCTAACTGTGTATTTTCTAAGGGTGCTCCGATATCTAATATGATTATCAGTTTCGCCAATATATCGGTATATTCCCAATACAACCGATAGATTCGATATTTTTCTTTTCTTTTTTTAATACTTCATATTGAGAACATTTGTTCTCTATAACTGCCTTTCGTCCTGAAACTGAACGATGTGCAGAAAGATTATAAAATACAGAAATATCTTGCTAGCCACCTAAAAGGTAGAGGCCAAGAATAAGTCTGTCGGATCTTATGTATTTGCAATGAAAGAGCAACTCTTAAAGTCAAAGGTCATTTGGTGCTATGTTCAAATGTTTATAGTCAATAGTCCCCCCCCCCACATCTGTTATTTATTTACCTTTAGCATGGTATGGAGATCTTTAACTCTTGATACATAAATGAAATCCCTTTTTAAAACTGAATGAGTCGACCACAAGCAAACCACAACAAACATTCCTAATCACATGTATAGTATAAATATTGTATTTGGTGTTTCCAATTGAAGACAGTTTACCAAATTGCCCGACATTCCACTGATCGGGTTAGTTCTGAAGTCTTATTCCAATGCTTGAAACATAAAATAGCTAAAATACTAAAAAAATAATGCTGAGGTGCACCTTCTCGGGTCCTGCAGTATATGTGTATCAAATTTCATGGCCATGCGATGCTTAGATTTCCTGCTACAGACTGCACACACACATACATGCATATTTATGTAAGAAGGTCGAAGGTGACTTGTAAAAGTGTATACAAGGGCTATTTTTCATGTATGCCCGGAAATGTTTATTTACTTCTAAAAGGAGACAGAAACTGGCAGTTTGATGTACAGATGGTTTAAGTGAAGTGGTGTAATTGGCCAGAAAATTCCAAAAATCTGAAATTAATCTATTGGGGGTGGGGGTGGGGAGTGATTTTATTCTCCTTATCTGGTTCATATTTGATTAAATCCCACTATTGCAATGGATATGAATAACCATTGTTATACGGAAGTTAAAATATAGAGTACAATATTAAGCCTCGTTATTGTACTATTTTCTTAACGTATTTGATTTGAATCTTTTCCTGTAAAATTCACTTTGCATTAGCAGAATTAAAAGAAGAAAAAGACAAAAAACAATTTCTGTAACCTCCAGAAAAAATAAAGTAAAAAGAGAGATGGAAAAGTCAGGAATAGTGTATTCCCTCATCAGTCCAATAGATTGAAAATATCTTTTCTTTTTACAAAAAGTTTGTACAATTATTCTTTTTCAGTTTAGGCTGAAAAGTACTGAAAATTTAAAATCATTAAGAATTTTTGCTATAAAACCAATATTTTCAAATATAATTATTCGGACTTTGATCCCCAAAGATGTTCTTCATTTGCGAAAATGGTGTTTTCGCCAAGTGCTTACATTAAGTCATGTGCCAAAACAAAACAGAGCATGGGCTGGCAATTATGATGGCTGTGATTCATTTCTCATTTATGGTAACGTTGGAATTAAGGTTAAGCATGGGGTTAATATATATATATGTTTTTTACTTCAATATAAAACTTGTTTTCTAATTATTATTTTTACTTTCTCATATAAAAAAGTATAGTATAGAGAAAATATTGTTTTCACGAAATTTTCCGATTTTGATGCCAATACAGTACAAGATCTATTACACTGGTCAACAGTAAAAATTTTACAGAGGTAAAAATATCCGTTCTTTATAGATTTTGGGCCACTGAACATGAAAATTACACTTAAAATTGTCTCCTGGCTCAGGTTTCTGAGTAATTTCGCCGTTTACATTTTACATATAAGGCTATGGGAATACAGTGGTACGAATAACAGTTAACAACCTTTCCTTTAACACGTCATCTTTTTGCCGGCAGCAACGGTGCTGAGTCTATAGCAGCTTTATCAAGAACAACAGTGCCTATTTTATTTCTTTTCCCTTATATTTTTTTTTATTTCACGTATTGTAATTATAACTTCCCATAGCGTTATATGCAAAATGTAAACAGTGCAATTACTCAAAACTCTGAGCCAGGAGAGAATTTTAAGAGTGATTTTCATGTTCCGCGACCCAAAATTTATAAAAGATGGCTACTTGCATTTTGGTAAAAATCAAAAACTGAAAAATTGTTGAACAGTGTTATCCGGACTGTTTGGGACTTCTGGCATTCTGGATAAGGGTTTTTTCGTAATTCGAAAAACTTTTTGTCTAAAAGTTACTATAATGGTCTAAAATGTTATAGAAAATTATAATTCATTTAAAAAAAATAAATTTATTAAATAAAACTTTTTTACAATGTATATGAAAATATATACTTGGTTAACTAAAATGCAAATTACATGTAATTGTAGAATCAAATTTAGTGACTAAGAAAATTTTTGAAAGACAAAAAAGTGTCTGAAAAAAGTTGAGTATTCAGGTTAGTTATTGGAAGTCTTTTTATTAGAACATTTCAATTAAAAGTGGACTGTTGTTTAATTAAAGTGGGGATATATTGTAAATCGGAACACTTGTGTCACCTCTTCAGCATTATCATAACATACCACCGTGAAAAAATCAAAACAAGCTCTTTTAATGTGGTTACAGTTTATTCATAATCAGTGCACACAGTTAACAAAATGGTTAACTTTAAAATCGGTAGGAAATGCCAAAAGTTAATTTTTATGTTAAGAATTTCAAAAATATGTGAAACTGTTAAACTTTTATAACCAAAAAATGTGAACTTACACCAGCAAAAATTTGAAAATCTCTCCAAATTTCTTTAGATTCCGTAGTTTTTTTTCCCTAAATCCCTAAAAATCTCTGAATTTCCTTAGTTCGAGGGAAATTTTAGTAGATTTAAGAACATTGGCCGCTAATTTAAATTTAAATTCTACGGTTGACTTATAAAGAATGAAAATAAAAATTTCCAGCCTCATTTGTTTGCACCCCAGTAACTTTGCAGTGAAAAATGTCATGACGTCACTTTAACAATACGAAGTTATCAAGGCATCAAAGAACGCACCTATTCTAAAAAAAAATAAATTTTTGTTTATTTCAAAATCGCAAACAGTTGAAGTGAGAAAAATATTGATTTCAATGCATCATTTTATATTATTGATATTGTTAATTAAGGCAAAAAATCATTTGACGGGATTTTAAATAAAGTCTGCTTTTTGGCAAATAATCACTTGTTGGCGCTGAATTTTGGTTTTGGGAGTGTCCAGATATTGGGACATCGGATGAAAGGTCGCGTACTATGTTTTAGGGCCTTCCTGAACATGTTTTGACTATTTTTAACATGATGTCCATCTGTGGTTTATTTCTTGTGCATACGATAGCTGTCAAAATATTAATAGATTTCCCCGAAACTTTATATTTGACTTTGTTAATGAAAAATCTATAACTTGATAAAAAATTTTTAAATTCGGGTGAAAACTTCGATATTTATTCGAAATTTTATATTTTCTTAACATGGCAGCATAAGATAAAATTTGACATAATTGTGCATAAAAATTTAGTTATAGCTCAATGATCACAAAACTTTTCGTTTCAATTATTGTTGTCAAAATTAGCCATGATACAAATTTTATGTTCATGTCATCATTAACTACACCCAGGGGGAAGAAGAGTTATCGCCTTGAAATACTAGTAAGAGTGTGATCTCTGGATAGCTCAAGTGATCGAGCGTCGGCTAACAAAGTCGCAAGTTTGCAGATAGGTGGTTCGTAGTTCGTGTTCATGCCTTAAAAGTGGTTCTTTAAAAAAATTCCTTACATACTTAACTATTTCAGTTTATAATAACTGATTTTCTTTTCAAATTGTATAGCAAACCCCGTGGTTGCAGTACGTTTAGTCAATTGCATAAATTACAACTTTTTATTGGGATTAGATTATAAACACAGGCTCATGACCAGTGACGCCAACAAAATTTTTAGCTCTCTATGCAGTAAATGCACCCCCTATTACAAGTTAGTGAATATTGACCTTTATTAAACCCTTCTTTACAAGTATTACCCCTTTCATCACAAGTTAGTGAATATTGACCGTTTTTTCATAAACTGTTTATGTGGCTTGGATCCCCCAAGCCTTTCAGGCCCATATGCAAAACATCCTTTTGCCCTACCTGTTGGTGGCCTTATTTGCGACGGGTTCGCTCTCGGTTTATTTATCCATTGACATACAAGCCTTTCTTTTCCATTTTCTGTTTCCTCAGTAATTTTTTATTGAACCATTGCATAACTACAACAGCAGCTGATTTTCTGAAAGGTTGCAAGAAATGTTTCCCACTATAAATATACAGAGAAGATTATTAACCCCTTGCCTGTGGAGTATATTTCAGGAAAGTGGGTCAAAAATGGAAAATTTTTTTAATGCTTCAGTTTTGTCTAGCTTTGCTTCAGTTTTGTCATTTAAAAAGGTTAGAAAAATTTTATTTCGTAAAAATATAAATTTTTATATGAAATAACTACTATATTTAATATTTTGACATACATGTGGAAAATTAATGGATTATATTCATATTTTACTCAAAATTGTTTAATTATAGCAAAATAAATCAAATAATCTTTTGAATTTCACAAATCATTTCACAGAATCATTTTTCAGAATTTCACAAATCTTTTATAGTATGATATATACGAAAAATATGACCCGGCACACAAGCCGACATCACACTCTTTACAATAAACTCGGTTTATATCCCGCCAAATCAAGCTAGCTGATCCCGCCTACTTCCAAACAAAATGTGGACAAGTATCGCCATCTGTTGGAAAAACAATGAACTATATTGTACAGCATTTGGTAAGGCAAAACGGACTCAATTCGGGATCAACGGAATAGAAACACTGATTTTTCGCTTGCCCGAAGTCAGTTTGGGCATTCCAAATTTGGCGCAAAAGGGTTGCCCGAACTGGATTCGGGTGGCACAGGCAAGGGGTTAAATGATGTTTACTGTAATTCACTAGCACAGATATAACTAACAATGCCTAAATGCATCAACTCCTTAAAAGTACTATCTGTTTTGATTAAGATATGGGTTTTTTTATCCGTGATTACAATCCAAAATTATGTATTTTATACAATTTTTTTTTATTTCTTATAGAGCAATTGTTTCACTCTGTGCAGATTAATGTAAATTATTTATTATTTCATGATTATTCTTTTACTATGATTTTCAGAAGAGCATATAACATATTTATTAATTAACATGTATATCATAAATTTTTTCGTTTTTAATATTTATGAAGGTGGACAGTTATAAATTATGGCTGAAACAAGTTTTATACAGCAATTGTGAATTTGTTATACATTATAATAACAATTTTATCGGTATCGGATCATATCGGTTCTTTGGTAATCTGATAGTGTCGGTTATTTGGAACCGGATCTTTTTTGATTTCATGACATTGAGATCTTGTCTGCTTGAGATCTCATCCACTTGAGATCCAATTGCATAATCTGAAGTATCACAAGTTTGTATTAAGTTAGTACAGTTCTGGGTTATTAAATTAGTAGTCTGCTGAAAAGATTTTTGTGATGCTCATTTTCTGCAGAAAAAAATTTAATTTTGTTACAATCAAAATAATTTTAAGAAAATGTTAAGAACTAACAAATTCACTATGACATGTTTTAAGCATCTTGTCCTTATTTTAGGAGTGGTGTCCTTAAAATGGTTGATAAAACTTGTGTGGAGATTATACAAGGATGTTTCAATAAATAAGGTAATAAAATCTGTCTCATGCTTGAAATTCAGTATTGGTTAGATACATTTCGATAGTATTGGTCAGATCTCTGTTTTATCTGCCACTAGAAGGCAGCAGATACCAGTAAGATTGTTTAACAAACATTTGAAAATGGTGACACTTGTGGAAACAAGGTCAATTGTTAAGATGCTTAATGTGATAAGGTTTCTGAAAGTTCAGGCATAACACCAGCTGAAATTCATTATCAGCTTGTTAACATGTATGGGCCTAATGTCATGTTACGTAAGCAGGTTTGGATTTGGTGCAAAGCAGTAGCATCACCAAGGATGGGGTTTCATGGGTCATAACCCCTCTCAGGGATCCATTGGAACCCATTGAAGTTTGTAGAATTCATATTTGGAGAAATAGCAAAGATATTAGGTTACCAAAAACTGCACCCAAACATTTTTTCTGGTGATGCTACTTGTGCAAAGTTTTTGTTAATGCTTCCATTGGGAGGTATTTGAACAACCGCCTTGAACATCCCTGATCTGGCACCTACCGATTTTCATCTCTTCAGATCTTTGAAGAAGCACCTAGCTGGAAAGCAATATGCAACCAACATCAAGTTCAACAAGCTGTAATGTCTTGGCTGTAATACCAGGACACTGATTTCTTCAGGTACATACTTTAGTGTACTGATGCAATAAATAAATGCCTGCAAAAGTATGATGATTCTATGGGAAAATATTGTGTGTACATGTAAGTTACTGGTTATAAATGTATTTATACCGCAGGCCTTGTTACTTTATTTAATGAAACACCCTTGTATTTTTAACACTGACTTTTAATGTTGTTGTTTTTGAGACCCAGACCGTCCAATCTACCAGAAAGGTGTAAGGTAACTGTTTGGACGGCCGGGAAGAGCCACCCAATTTAGACCGGAACCTAGTGGGGGAGGCATCCACACGGACCGTACCCTCCTTCCCCTACCACCGATCTCTCGGAAGGACTTACGGACCCGCATGTTTAACGTGATCGTACTCCGCATGAACATGGCAACAGTTTTGGCAGTGGCGGGAATGGAACCCGAGCTTACTGAGTGCAATTCCCATGCTCTAACCACTGGGCTACCATGCCCCTACTCACTTTTAATGTAAAATTCTTTGACATTTTGTGAAGCATCTAGTTTTGAAGGATCTGTTTTTCAAGTTTATAATTTTATGCATGGTCCTTCTTTTAACATGTTAAAGTTTTTTTAAGAGTCTTGAAAAAAAAAACCAGATTTTTTTGTCAACAGACCTCCTGACTAGTTAATTTCATATATTTTCATTCTTAAACTTGTGCATAAAACACCTAAATTAAATATAATCAAACTTCCTGTCAGAAGGGTAAGCAACTAAGGCAACATCTATAAAATTATTTATTAAACTTGACCATTGGTCAGCATCTATTCCAGTAAGTAATTGGCCATCATAAAATTCATATAGCGTAGCCTGTTAATATGTTACTTACCTTCAACATTCCGAAAAGTAAAAAATCATAACAATACACACGATTTATAAATGAGAGGTCTAAAGGAGGGTATCACAATCAGGGTGCAAAATAAGGAATTATTTTTCAGTAGCAAATTGCTAATAAAAATTTTATTTGTGCAGCAGTTTTAACAGTTTGACTAGCAGTTTATATCTATGTCACAGAGTTTTTAACTTGTTTGTAAATAAAGAGAAATATGCAAGCACAAGAAGGATAAAACGCAAAATTGTAATTCATTTTAAATCTTATCAATAATTTTCATTATAGGTCTTTTTTTAAATTTGTTTCCCAAGACATTATAAAAAAATTCATTTACCATCATGACGCATTCAAGTACTTTTGGGGGAAATTTTAAATTCATTTTCTCCCATAACACTTTCAAGATTTTTTCATAATCTGTAATTATGGCAAAAAATTAATTTTGCCATAATTACAGATTATTTCTTATATACTTATTTCTCTCTTAAGTTTTTCCTCTTGATCTTTTATTTTTTACTTTTCCAAACCGATGAAGCATACTATTATTTATTCCTCTTTTATTTTTTAAAAGGCCAGTCAGTAATTTTTCTTTAATTTAAGTAATTTAGGGGGGGGGTTACCAATGATTTTCGGCGATTTTTAATTAATGTATATCCTTATTTTTATCTTTCGATCATTTACTCTGTGGTTTTTCAATTATTGTTATCACGTTATTTCAGTCTTTCCCCATTATATTCAGCACTTCTAAATTTAAAAAATATCGTTTTGTATCTCTAAATGCCATTCTATTGCAATACTTGAATTTTCTGATCATCAGGGAAAGGGACGTGAACAGCCCTTGGCCATGGGTAAGTTGAAAAATTGAACCGATTTAACTTTGAATTGATAATAATTGTTAACAGATAGCACTTCTGAAAACACAACGAAGCTGTAAACTTTTTAGAAATTCATGCATTTTTAGTTTTTTACATCACCGATTAACAATTAATAACTTAAAACAGGATATAATAATCTATGAAAGGAAATGCAATTTCTCTAAGTGGACTTTAAAAAATGTGAAATTCTCACGATCTTCTGTATGGTCGTTTATGGACCGTATACAAGCATGTTAAAGTACCAATGATTTTCGGCGATTTTTAATTAATGTATATTCTTATTTTTATCTTTCGATCATTTACTCTGTAGCTTTTCAATTATCGTGATCGCGTTATTTCAGTCTTTCCCCATTGTATTCAACACTTCTAAATTTAAAAAGTGAAAGAATGCATAACATTGAAATATTCGCAATTCAGCTTGGAAAGGCATTCTCCCACCTCCAAGGTAGATGTCCTTTATTTGCACTGGGCGCCCAGATTTAAGTTTGCTCGTGCTGGTCCTGGGTTGTAGCATATTCCCGAAACTCTTTCATATAGATTAATTATTTTAATTTATCATGATAAAAAATATATTATGAATTTTTAACCAATAAATAAATTCACATGCCGAAAATAACGGGGGCGAATTTCACGCACCATTTTTATTTTAGTGAGTGATTTTAATTCTGTTTATGCATCTGCTTTAGGGAACCCTTCTAAATTTGGTATAATTTTGAGACAAGAATTTTGCCGTTCAATTTCCATTTTACATGATGAAAGTACATACAATAAGTTAACAGTTCAATTTATTAATTCAACTTCTTTCATCATGGACAGGGGCTTAAAATTAGGCACGGCAAAAACGCTGCACTGGGGTATGTCTCAAAGCGCATCGTTAATTTGAGAAGATAGGAATATGCACTCATTCTCGGCTGCAAATGTAATTAATTACGATCAGCGACGGAGGAACCGTAGATGCATCATAGTGATTGTTGACAGATTTTCTAACTCCATAGGAGGGGTTGTTTAGGGAGAAGAGTCAATCTAGGCTATTACAGAATTTGGCCAGTAGTTAGGATTTCTTTAATCGCCATGTAAAGGGATACTTGTAGTAAGGAGAGACTGCGCATTTGCAGAAAGGTTTTTCCTCACTGATGTGAATCATTTGCCGGAATTTTTAGTATTATGTCGCAAAATGCGATGTAAATTAATTTTTACATCGCAATACACAAATTTTCCATCACTATTTGCGATATTGCTTATTTTGCACCCTGTGTCACATTGATTTATAACACACTATCATCCATTATTAATTACTAGCATCAATTGTTAATTTTAAAGCATTTTTCAATTCCTTCATTAATTTGCCTCATAGGGCTAATTCGATGTTTATGTATTAAAACTTGTCTCTTGGACTCAATATATCATTCATATTATCATAACTGTTATTTATCAATATATGTACAACAAATACCTTTGCATTTTCCATTACATATTTCATCATTCAAAATTAATTTGATTCTTATATTATCATTTTGATATCAATATTTCTATTCGATATAAATCTTATTCATAGGCAGGATTATTTTATCAACATACTTCTTATGGCACATTATTTTAAGCTCATACCTTTTAACACTCAATTACAATCATTTTAGTCTAATCACTTTTATGTATTAAAACTTGTCTCAATTATATCATTTAACATTGCCTCAATTATACCTTTTAACACTCAATTACATAATTTTAGTCTAATCACTTTGCGTTGTTTAACATTGCCTCAATTAAACCTTTTAACACTCTATATCATTTTAGTCTAATCCCTTATGTATTAAAACTTGCCTCTCTTGGGTTCAAAATATCATTCATATTATCATAACTGTTATTTATCAATATACAACAAATACCTTTGCATTTTCGATTACATATTTCATCATTCAAAATTAATTTGTTCTTACATTATCATTTTAATATCAATATTTCTATTCCATATAAATCTTATTCATCTTTAGGCAGCATTATTTTAAGCTCATACCTTTTAACAATCAATTATATTGTTTTAGTCCAATCACTTATTTGGGATTAATATTCCGTTCCATATTCCAGCAGTAATTAATCCAAGGCAAATTTATATTTGTCTTTTATTCATCTCTTCTCTGATCGGGTTACTTGTATTTTCCCAAAATGCACAGAGGCTATTAAATTTTGTTAGGGAAAGATCAGTTACCCTAAAACAAATTATTGATGCGTAATTGCAATGAGAGGAGTGCTTATTTGGCTCTTTTTCATTGTAGATTAAGATTATATAAATTAATTTACTTTTGACCTAATTATGTTACTAAATATAACTTTTCTAAATTCCTTCATGCTCATCAATACTTTATCTTAAAATATATACTCATTCTGTTCTATCAAATGAACTCTTAACCCTAGATATTAAACCTGTAAATCTCCAATTTTGTTGATATTTTTGATTAAGTCAAATAATAGCTCGAAGGTTAAATATTTATATAATTCGCAGAAGTTATGGCCCAACTTCTAGTGAAACAATCTGTACCAGGCAGAAAAGCTGACTTAATACTAATAAAACTTAATTGATAATCTACAAGTATCAACACAAGAAATTAAAGTTTATCAGCTTTTTTATCTGTTAATAATTGTATCATTATTTTGTGCCACATGCCTACATAAGCTCAAAAATCATCAGAACTCATCATTAAAGAATTAATCCTTCATAACCTAATTATTCTGCTGCCTCTTATGTAATGATATACTTCATATAATTTAATTATTAAATATCAATTTGTTGTTAACTGAAATTCATTTTCACTGTTGCATACATTATATCAATTTCTGTTTCATCTAATATTTGTATATATACACATAATATCAATCAAAGCATTATTAAATTTGTATTGATGAAAATAAAATTATTTCTGGATTATCGATTCAATCCTTCTACTTATTATACACAGTGTACACATTTATACGTACATTACATCTATTAGGAATTAATCCTTAAATTTGTAATCAGTTTTCTTCTGCTACCCTAGAGTCATTACTCAAAACTGATTTAATCTTATAACAGGTAATATTTAATATAAAATCTTAACCCTCAAATTTGACAAAAACTATAAATTGAATTTTATTTTTACTTGCGTGACTTTCGTTGTATTCATCATCATTTTATAGTCCGGTCCACACTTAAGATTTGGGTTCCACCCATGCTGTGCACTAATCCTTTTATAACGTTTACATGTAATCATCATGTTTATTTTTTATAGTCTCCTTTGGGAGTCCAATACTACCTAAATGGTGATCTACTTAGAGCAATGTGGACACTTTGTCAACGTTGATGATACAGGCCAGCTACCTAAACCACTCCAGTATCAGAGAGAATCTGGTTCCACAGCATCGTGGCTTGAAGAGCTATAAGGTGTCTTAGTATGGGTTCGTTCATCCACTTTCGTCGATGATGTTCTGTAAATTCCTCATCTTTTTTATTGCTAAGATTTTGTAATGATTTTGGCATCTCTGTAAATGTAAGCACTTTTTGTCCAATTGCACTTTATTTATGCAGGGCAAGCCATCATCATCTTTGATGGCGTGATGCTTTAGTATCAGCTAAAAGGGATTATTCTTTCAAATTGCCTTTCTTCTCAGCTCTAATAGTTAGATTCAGATCCTTATTTAGCGACAGTTTTGACAAACCTCAAATAATCAAGGTTTTTTTTGTTTGAGCGACTTTTGTATCTCTCGGATAATCATCAGATTCTGAATTGGTGATAGTGCCATTTTCAGCTAAGGCCGAAGCCTCGCTATGAATTGAAACACTTTTTCTATAATCTTGTATGTAGTTCTGGCATTGTGTGAGAGAAAATTCTCTTCAGATTTTCGCGCCTCGAAAACAAGGGGTCTGGTATCACATGGCCATTGGCTAAAGGGATCGCTTCCCTTCTCGTTTTATTTGTTATATTTGTTTTATTTTACGTCATTAACACCTGTGAACTATTTTTAGTTCACACTTATAAAATCGGCGTCAGAATTGCTTCTTAAAAATAGCATCACCAAGGACGAGTGAATCTCTGAATTCTAATTCTGTGATGGGAAGAACTTTAAAATAGTCATTTAAAAATTAAAACAATGTCTGATCCAATTGGATCATGACACCTTCTTATAAGGAAATCAAAGGATCTTCAAAATTTTGAAAGACATATATTCGCTATAAAATATATGCAAAACATTGATTTCATATTTTAAGGAAAATTTTATTTTTTTTTTATGTCTGTAAATTCTCTATTTCTAAATTTGTTATAAACAAGTTGCATATTAATTTTTCATCCACAATGTGTATATGTATTTTATTAATTTTTTGTTTTCTGATTGAGATCATTTTATCTTAATTTTCTTTATAGAAAACAGATATGTTAGAATGTGCTGAAGTGATGTTGAAGCAAGCAGACAAAATAGGTTGCAGGAGCTTCTTGACACCTAATGATGTTATTGATGGTGTATATAAATTGAATGTTGCATTTGTTGCTAACCTATTTAACAATCATCCTGCTTTAGATCAACCCGATGAACCCCTTGAAATGATAAATTTAGAAGAAACAAGAGAGGAAAAAAGTATTTACTTTATATCACTTCTGTTTTTAATTTTAATAGTATTTGAATCACTACAAATTACAATTATAAACTTTTACATCTTAACTACTATTTGGCTAAATACAAATTAGATGAATTAGCTAGATATATCAATTAGTTAGATAACTCATTTAGCTAAATATATGAATTAGCTAGATAACTAATTTTATTCCAGTTTCAAATAACAGTTTTTTCTGGATGGCTTTTGCCTACAAGTGCCTAATCTCCGCAATGAACTCTCTCCAAAATACCAGGTGATAGCCACATCAGGCGCGAATTTCATCAGACTCAGCCCTTCTGACAGATTTAGTTTCACTGGTTTTTTTCTTTTTGTTTTTTGTGTGACATCATGTAGATGTGTGGCCGCAGATGAATCATAAAAGTTCTTTGGTTTTCTGCATGTGGAAATTTACAGTTCAATTCGTCTATTCATTTGATTTAGATATTGAAAACACACACACACACATGTATATATATATATATATATATATATATATATATATATATATATATATATATATAATATACAGTGCACGAAAAAAGTATAAGGACAAGCAAAAACTCGCCAAATCTAGAAATCTTCTAGACGAAAATGTATCCAAATTTCTTAAGTAAAAATATTGATAAAATTAAGTTCTTTTTCATGTAAATTAGTTAAATTTTCCAAAAATAAATATGTATAAATTTACTTTATAAATTATAAACCCATATGATCTTGGAGTAAAACATAAGGACAACTGTTTTTTCATTTAAAATTATAGTAAAATTTGCATATTTGAAAGCAGAAAATGATAATTTCAAATATAAAAATTGGGTTTCTAAACAAAATTCAAACTTGCCTCATTTTTTCACGATTTTTATAAGATGCCAAAAGGAACTCATCTATCTGACCTTGAAAAAGAGGAAATTCTTGCTTTTAAAGAATGTGGATTGAGTGGGCATGAAATTTCGAAAAAAAATTAAAAGATCTAAAACTGTAGTTTATAATTTTCTAAAAGAACCTGGAATGTATGGAATGAAAAAATGAACTGGAAGACCAGAAATTCTAACTCAAGAAAAGAATGGTTGTGAGAAGAAAATGCGAGAAAAAGGAAACTGCAAATGAAGTTAGAAGAAATTTGGACTTACCATGTTCCACACAAACAGTTCAAAATGTTTTGAATAAACATCCGAATATTTGGTATGGAAAATTAATGTCACTTCCACCTCTTAAAAAGGAGCAAGTAGTATCCATACACCCTTATGAGGGCACAGACTCTTTTAACACTAAAAAACATGATTTTATAGCTTATTTTATCTTTTTTTTATAAAAAAAAGATCTCTATCCATATTAATATTAAAAACATGATTTTATAGCTAAAAAAGGTGTATATATACCTTTTTTACATTTAGACCAAATATTAACAGTGAATTACTGAACTTTTTTAGTTAAAAAGCTAGACTTATTAAAAGTATGCAGTGAATTATTTAAAATAAATGCGTGAAAAAAGAGGACCTCCAAATGAATGGAAGTCCTCTAATATATTAAAAATGTGTACCCAGTTAAAAAGCTAGACTATTAAAAGTATGATTTCACAGTGATAAAATAAATGCGTGACCAAATGAATGGACTAATATATTAAAAATGTGTACCTAGTTAAAAAGCTAGACTATTAAAAGTATGCAGTGACCAAATGAATGGAAGTCCTCTGTTTTTAAAGGCCCTCCCATATATTTAATAGAAAATGTTTAACTAAATCTAAACATTTTTTATAAAATTAAAAAGAATTATAAAAATATGAATGAAATCATTATCAAAACATATGTTAGAGATGATAATTTTATAGTGGGGGGCTCCCACTGATTAAGCTTTCTCTAATTCATATTCGTATTTATCATCAATCATACCCGAATACTTAAATATATATCTACCTTTATTGATTTTATATATTGATTCATCAGAAAGTTTTCCATGTTTATTCGCAAGGTAATACTCTTTTTCTTCAACTTCCACATCTAACTTTACTGTTACTGAATCTCCATATTTAGTTTTAATTTTTCTCAATGATATCAGATCATATTCCCCAGGATATAAATCATTTAATTTAAACGTTTTGGGATAACCTCTCAGTCTGTTGAACTCTTCCATTTATTAGTAAACATTTTTATAAATATAAATTTATCCATTCTTCATAATCTGTAAAACCTCTTTCTTCCATCTCTTTTTTAAGTTTTTCTCTGTATTCTTCATCAGACTTTGACTCTCTAAATATTTTTTCAGCTATAATATTTTTTTGTTCATTATCAGAAATTGTAATAGAAACATCAGGATCAAATCCATTTAGTACATTAATTATTCTAGTTACTTTCCATACAAAACATTTATCATCATCCTCTTTTAGTTCATCTTTTAACACTTTTATTATTTCATTTTTATTCTCATTTTTTAAAATTCTATTAAACACAACAACTAATATCTCTCTAAATTTAATATTATGGAATTCTTCCTCCAGTAAGTGTCTTTTAATTTTATATCTAATTCTTTAATGCATTCATCTAAATCATATGTAATTTCTGTATTTAATAATTTTATGATAGTCTCTCTCAAAGATTTTTGAATATATGTATTATGTACATTTTGAGAGTCATTATATACATTATTATGATGTCTTCTTAAAATAGGGGGTAAATTTATTTTATCTTCATCATACCATACTTTACATATTCTAGGCAAAAATATTAATTCATTTAGAGATGTAATATTTTCTCTACAATCTAATAATACTGTATTTATTAAATTTTCTATTCCTTCAAGTTAAGTTAATTTATTTTTTCTGCAATCTAATTCTTTTAAATTTATTAAATTTTCTATTCCTTCAAGTGAAGTTAATCTACACGTCATACAATATAATTCTCCTAAATTTGTTAAATTTTCTATTCCTTCAAGTGAAGTTAATTTATTATCTCCGCAATATAGTTTTTTTAAATTTATTAAATTTTTTATTCTTTCAAGTGAAGTTATTTTATTTCCTTCACAATATAATTCTTCTAAATATATTAAATTTTCTATTCCTTCAAGTGAAGTTAATTTATTGTCTCCACAATATAATTTTTCTAAATTTATTAAATTTTTTATTCCTTCAAGTGACGTTAATTTATTACCTCCACAAGATAATATTTCTAAATTTATTAAATTTTGTATTCCTTCAAATGACGTTAATTTATTTCCCTCACAATATAATTCTTTTAAATTAGTTAAATTTTCTATACCATCAAGTGAATTATAATTTAATAAAAAAATAGATTTCACTTCAGCAGGATTCTCTATATTTAAGAAAGAGATAAATGTTTTTTTTATACCATTATTATATATAACATTCATTTATTTAGAAACATATTTATAAAATATTTATTTTTCATCTTTGTTAGTTAATTGTCTCAAAAGATAAACACATTCTCTCAAGACTTTTTTAACTTCACAAATCTCTTCAATAATTTTCTCTCTGTAAGGTTCTATTTCATGATGACCAAACTTTTTATTTAATTCACTCATCTGTATAGCTTGTATTTTTTTCCAATAAACATTAAAAAAGTGATCAGGTAATAGATCAAATTTGTATTTAATCAAATAACAAAAATCTAATTTATGCATAAATTCTTCTATAAAATTTTCACTTTATGTTTGATATCTAGTTATATACAACCAATTTATATCATCTTTTAATACTCTCATGGTATCTTCTGAAAGATTTTGAAACATTGATACTTTATATAAATCTAAATAATTAGAACATTTTATGATAAATTCGTTACTTAAAGTTTGATAATGAGAAATGTTTTCCCAATCTACTCTATCTTTACATTTTTCTATAAAATCTTCTGATAATTTTTGATATCTAGAAATTTTAGGCCAAACATCAGGTTGAGCAAATTCTTCAATAAAAGAATCAGACAGTGATGAATATTGAAAAATTAAATCCATATTTACATGATCTTTAAGATTTCTAATTACATCTTCAGATAAATTATTTCTGGAAAATGCATTCCAATCAATATCCATTTATTGGTGAACGTATTTTAGAAAGGGATTTTTTCAATATGCATATAAGGTTTTAAAGTGATAGATTTACCATGGGTTTTTATCCATAATGTGATGATATCATCACGTTTTCCATAAGCAAAACAGATTACTGTATCCAGTGGTGTAGTCGTAAAAAAAAAAGTGGGGGGACGCTCTTTTTTTGAGGAATTTCAGCCAATACTGTATAATTTCTGTGATTGACATAAGGCTGGGAAGTATCGCGATACAAGTATCACCCATACAAAATGTCTTGAGTAACGACCCTAGTCTCTAAATGTATCGTGGATTTTGTATTGAGATACTTTTTCAATTGTATCCAGTTTTTTTGTTTTTTTCTTCTTTTTTTACTTTCCAACTTGAACTCTTAACATGTTGATAAAATCAAAATAATAATAATTATTTTAATTTTATTTAGTTATTTATTAAAAACCAAAAATTGTGCTCCAAAGCATATGATTCTCAGCTCAAGAAAGAAAAATCAATTAAGATTCTTGCATTTTGAAATGAAATTATCTCAAAGAACTTTCCATAGAGGTACTCTTTCATTGATTACATTGATTACTCATTGAATACATTGATTACATTGATACTTGTCATTGATTTCTCTAATGATTTTTTAAAGCTTTTTAGCTTTGGAAAATTTCTAAAATCCGAATGTAAATAAAATGTAAATAACATTTTTTTTGTCTACAAACGTTTTTTTTTTTCTAAAAAAAACAACCGAAAATCGGTTATTTTTGTAATAACCGCCATCCCTATCCATATGTTTTTTTAGAGGAAGAGTTACCAAAGAATAATAATCCAAGGCCATCGACCAAGCATTCCATCTATGCCAAGCTGCAGAGGGGTTATATATGCATATATAAATTTAAAAAAAAAGAGCGTCCCCTTACAAAATAAAAAGTGGGGGTACGCTTGAGATCAGGAGAAAAGGTGGGGGGTCTGCGTCTGCCCGCGTCCCCCCTCGACTACACCCCTGACTGTATCTGTATGAGCTTCTAAAATATCCTTACCATTGATTTCTAGTGATATATGTAGATCTTGACTTTTATCATATATATATTTACTTTCTACATATATAACTAAATATATGGAGATTTTCATATACATATCTGTAGTTAATCGCATCTCTTGATCCAGTAATTTAGAACTCATCATGTTGAAATCTGCTTTTTGAAATCCAAAATGGTTAACAGTTTGAAAATCATCTCCTATGGTAATCCAGATATCTCTATTGTCTAAACATATTTTATTGACAGCATCATTATCATTTTCAGGTTCTGAAACATTCGTAATTATTTTATTTTTTGCATCAAATTTATCATTCTTTAATATTAATGAATTTTTTTCTAAATATCTTTTATTCACAGCATTTTTAGGTTCTTGAAGATCTGCAACATTTCCTATTCTTTTTGCTTTTGCATCAAAAGCTTTTCCTTCTAAAGAATGTAAAGTTGTTTTATCTAATTCTTTTATTCTCTTGTCTGTTTCTTCAGTAAAGGATAAAAAACCCTCATCATATTTAGTTTCTATAAGATCTCTCAATTCAAAATGATTATTCTCTATTTTATTCAAAACAAAACTTTTAGTGGTTAAATCTAAATCATCTATAGGATTTTCACAATTTTTTAAAATTCTATTTTCCATATCATAATTTCCATCATCCATTAATTTAAAACCTATACCTGGAGGTCCAATAGGTCCTTCTTTCATTTGATCATCATATGGTGGATAATAAGCACTCATTTATTATAACATAAATTTTATGATTTTAAACTCTTAACCATTGTTATAGTTTTATTTTTCAAATTTATAAAACATCTCTTTCTTTCTTTAAAAATTATATAAAACTTATATTCTTTTTAAGTATTCATTAACCTCTCCCAATTAAATTCAATATCTAAATTATTTAAATCGATATAATTTTCATGATTTGATAAGTCAAACTAAAAAATAGTATACATATCACCAAAATTCTTCTTATTTATCAAACATCCTGTGTCTGTATTAATATCATTTAATTCTGCATATAAAAGAGCTTCATACACTCTATTATAATCTTTATCGGTAAAATTCGTTTTGTAACGCATAAGAGGAATTTGTTTATTATTAATCATCAACCAGCATTCAGTCATATCTATATTATCAAATATCATATTATTTTTTTCATAATTACCATCTCTTTCAACGTACTGAGGAATAACATAGACACCTAAAACTTCATCTGAGGCTGTAGTTGCTGTGACAGATCCGCTATCGCTTTTATAGGGACCTACCATCTTAAATCTATATCGATCCCAATTTACCTCTATATCTTTATCAGATAGAAATGATTCCATAAACACGCTTTCTGCAGAATTTTTACATTCTATATAAGGTAAATGCAAGGTTAAACCTTCAACTATTACCTTATAATTAACATTTCCTATATCAGTATATATCATATTCTTATTTTCATTTCTTTGAATTTCTATTTTCACTTCAAAACCAGAAATTACCTTTTCATATTCTCTAAAGAAATCGATTATATCTTTTAAAGGTGTCCATATTTTAATGACATTGCTATCTTTCGTTAGTTCCCATCTCTTTGTGTATCCTTCGTTATAATCTTTATTCATTTTCAAATTATTAAAAAAATCAGTTATTTTAGTAGTATCTTCTAAAGTACCATCATATTTTAACTCTTTTCGGTCAGTTGAATCAGATGTATCTAGATAAAAAAATTCATCTTGAGCTTGTGATGTTGTATAATCAGGAGTATAATGAGTTAATCTTAAAGCATGATTCATGATTGAAAAATTGGACTGTGTATTTGATTCAATTTCGGTATCTCCTATATGTACTTTTAAAGTTTTGATAAAACCTCCACCATTTACCAGACTCACATTTTCGTTTCCAATGGATGATTTATCATTTTTTGTAATTTTTAATTTTTGTTCAAGATATCCTCTAGAATATAAAATGTTTGCTTTAGTATCATTAATATGAAAAACATAGGTGGCATTCTCATCTGAACTATATTCTTTTGGGTGAATTTCTCTTAATTCGTAACTTTTAATTTGATCATTATAATAATAATGAGTATCACTCAAATCATAAATCTTTTGCATTTATTTAGGAAGAATTTTTAAACCGCCTCCTTTCTTTTTCATTGAAAATATTTCATTTAATTTATTCTCAATAATAAGTTCAGTTTTCACCTTTAAAAATATTTGTATTTTTTTACTTTTTCTATATAATCTATGTTTATTCATTTATTTATGAAGAAAAACCTGACCTAACAATTGATATATTTTTTTAACGTAGTTATCCTCAAAAATAGGTATAAAATTAAATTCTACAGCTCCTTTATTTAAATCAATTAATTCACCTTTTTGATTAGTAATCCTCATTTTTACTCTTTCAACAGGATCTGTTTTAACAGGAAAATATATCCAATTATTAAATTCTTTTGAAATTATACTAAAAGGAGGATTTTTATTAATGAAAGAATAAATGACTTCTGAATTAGATTGATTTATTAAAAATCCTTTTACAACATCACAGTGAATATAAATATTATCATTTCCATTGGATATATCAGCTATATGTTCACCTTCAACCTCTGTTTCTTCATCATAACTTCCACATGTCGGTTTTAAAAAGCCAATAATTTTATGAAAGTTACTTTTTGTAAAATCAATTACCCAACCTTTTTTCAGTTTAATAGCTATTCTTTGTCTTGCTTCAATAATACCAAATTTCACAGGTGGATCCTCACCGAATATTTTCATCATATACTCATTTAAACCTCTTATTGTATAATTACCATTTGAGATAACAATTGTTATATCTGTGTCTAATGTATACATTCTAAATATGTTATTTCCATAATTCTCACTTATATTAAACCATGAAACTTCCATAGAAAACGACTGTAAAGCTAATTTTTTTAATTTTAGAGGTGTAATAAAATTTACAGTAAATTCCTCTGATTTCTCATGACCTTCAGATTTTAATATTATCATTTATACAGAACAAAATTTTCATTACAGTCACTAGGTTTTTGTGTAGGAAATGATTTGAGAACATTTTTAGGTGATGTACCTTTATTCCTTTCTCTTATATATTTCATACAAAATAAACCACATTTCACAGATGTAGGTTTCTGTAAAAAAACTATCATTATGACCTATTTTTGGTTTTTTATTAGATGTAACAAGAAATGATTTAATATTTTTAGGTATATCGTTATATTCACCAAACGGATCAAAATATTCCACATATTTATATTTAGGATCATTATAATAACAAACCCAATGATGATATATTCCCTTTCCACGTTTTTTTTTTTCCCAGATCCCTTTTTTTGTACAGCTGAACTAGCTAATCCAGATAAAACACCTGTTGCTAATGCTGGAACTGCAAATTTAGCAGCAGTTATTAAAGAGGGTATAAGTGCTGCTGGAAATGGTAAAAATCCTCCATTTTTATCTAATTGAGTTTTACTGATTGTAATTCTTTTTCCATCATTAATATGATTAATTTGAGTTTTAGTTAAATACATCTCATGATTAGGAGTTTTAGATTTATCTATTTGTAATGTTAGTTCTTCTTTATTTCTAAAAGCTGATTTAAGTTTATTTTTCTGACCTTCACTCAAATTAACTTTATTTTTTATCATTTATTAACAGAGAAATTGTTTATGATATCGTTGTACATCATTATAAGTCATTTCTCCATTTTTTAATAACATATCTAACAATAAAACTACTTGATTATACAATTTCTTTGATTTACTTCCATTACATATTTTTTCTGTTAAATTTGATAATACATCCAATCCTTTACCAACCTTTATATCTTTACTACTTCGAATCAGATTTAATCTATTCATATAATTTTGCAACATATTTTCTTTATTTTTAATTTCTTCTATTTCGTTCTTTTTCTGATTTAATTCCTCCTCTGAAAATTTTTTAGCCCTAGAAATTGTACTTTTTAAGTTGCCTCTTTTCTTTGGTAATCCTTTTAGATGTTTAGCTTTTGCATACATCTCCTCTAATTTTTCTTGGATCGTTTAAAAATACTGAAGGTCTGTATAATTTTTCCTCTTTTAAATATTTTAAATTTAAATTTTGATTGATATCATAAGTAATAGATACTAATTCTTTCACAGCTTCAATAGGCTCTTCTATAGATGGAAATGAAATATTTTCTACAACATTTTGGAATACTTTTTACAACCTCTTTATTTGATTTTTCATATTTTTCAATTTCTTGAGTGACTGGTTTATGAAATTCCTCTAAGGTTTTTTGAATACCTAATTTTTCTTTTAGTTGATCTTCACTATTCTTTCTTATTTCTTTTTCTAATTTTACTAATTTAATTGAATTTTTTATTTGCTTTATAATCTTTTGTTTTTGTTCTTTTTCTAATTTGTTCATTTATATAATATTAATTTTTTACTGCAGCTAATTTTATTTTTTACTACAGTAAATTTTACTGTTATATAAATGATAACAATTAAAGATTACACGGAACCAGATGAGTTACCTGATCCTAATCAACATCCTTTGTTACCTAAATATCCATTTAGATTGCTTATAACAGGGCCTTCAAGTTCAGGTAAAACAAATTTACTGTTAAATTTGATTTACGATTTTTTAAATTTTGATGCACTATATATATGTGCAAAAGATTTATATGAACCTAAATATTCTAAATTACAAGAAATATATACATTGTTTGAAGATATAGAAAGAGAATATATTTTGAAATGTAAAAAGAATAAGAAAACATTATTAGAATTATATGATAAATACAAAAAAGAAGTATTCTTTTCTTCAGATGATTTTATTACTGTAGATGATTTAAATCCTTCATCAAAGAATTTAGTTATTTTCGATGATTGTGTGACTGAGAAAGATCAAAAAACCATTCAAGAATTATTTATCAGAGGTATAAAGAAAAACGCATCTATTATTTATTTATCACAGTCATATTATACACCTATCAATATAAGAAAGAACTGTAATTACTTTATATTTTTCAATCTACAACCAAAAGAAATTCAACAGATTATAAGAGAGATAGATGGTAAATTAAGTACTGAAGAATTCAAACAAATATATAATAAAAGTGTTCAAAAACAATACGATTTTTTAATGTTAGATTTAGTTAATCCAAATATGAGATACAGAAAAAAATTTGATCCTATATAAATGAAATGGAAGAATATTTAGAAAAAAGATTGTATGTTTACAGAAAGAGTAGAAATTTATATCAAAAGATAAGTATTTCATTATCAGTAAGTAAGGTCATTCTAAGTGGAACAAGTTTATCAGCAATAGCCTTCCTACCGCTTGCTTTTTAAAGTTTGTCGGTTGGAATAGTAGAAGCTATTGATCTTGCATTAAAAATAGCAGAAAGAAAGGAAGAATATAGACATTGTTATAATTTTTATAAAGAACTCATTAATTCGTTTAAAGCTAAGGATATGACAGAAGAAGAAATTTATATGCGTGAAAAGGACTTCATAAAAAGTTTAAAATTCAATCCAGTTGAAAAATATGTAAAACAAATGCAATTGAATGGATATAAATTTATTCATCCTAAATAAATGAAAGGTGGTGATATTGTTGGATGGTTACAAGATAAAATAAATCCTCCAGAAATGCATTTACCAGGATATCAATATTGTGGTCCATTTACAAAATTAGAAAAAAGATTAAAAAGAGGTAATCCTGGAATAAATAAAGTTGATAAAGCATGTAAAAAACATGATATTTCTTATAGTAAAACAAAGGATACAAAACAGAGACATGTTGCTAATCAAGAATTAATATATGATTTAAATGCAATACAAGATCCAACATTTCGAGAAAGATTAGATAGAGGAATTATTAAACCTATTATTAAAGCTAAAAAAACTTTTGGGTTAGGAATATCTCCTAATATGTATTGTGTCAAGTATAAAAAGAAAACTGAAACTAAAAATTATTATGAAACTAAAAATAATAAACCAGTTGGTAAAGGTATTTGTACAATTTGTGGAAGTAAAAAGAATACTTTTTTAGGAATTTAAAAGAGACATATTATAATCCAGAAACAGGTTATTGTGGTATTCAAGAATTGAAAAGAAAAACAGGATTACCTAATGTTGAAGAATTTTTACATGAACAAGATGTATATACTAGATATAAACCTATCATTCCTAAATTTAAAAGGAGAGTTTATGTTCCAAACAGTAATAATCAATTTGACGCTGATTTGTTATTTATAAAAAATTATAGCAAATATAATGATGGAACTAATTATTTGTTAACAGTTATAGATGCTTTTAATAAATATGCTTGAGCTTTCCCTATAAAAAGAAAAACATCTGAAGAAGTCGTACAAGGTTTTAAACAAGTTTTTAAAGAAAGAAAGCCGAAATTCATTTTGACAGATGAAGGTACTGAATTTACAGGAAAAGTTACACAAAAATTATTCAAAGATAATAATATACATTGGTTTATGACTTATAATAAAGAAATAAAATTTGCAATAGCTGAGAGATTTAATAGAAGTATAAGAGAAAAAATTATAAAATATATGCATGCTAACAATACTAAAGATATATTGATGTATTACCTAAATTACTTAAAAATTATAACAATTCATATCATAGATCTATAAAAATGACACCTGTTGAGGCTAGTCGAGACGATAATGAATCTCTAGTTTATAAAAATGTATATACTAAAAAGATCATAAGAAAACCTAAATTTAAGATAGGGGATAGTGTTAGAATATCAACAATTAAAAAAACATCCAGGAAAGTAGATAATTCTACATTTACTGAAGAGATTTTTATAGTATCTGAAGTATTAAAAACAGATCCTTTTACTTATCGATTAAAAGATTTAAACAGTAAAGAAATTGAAGGAACTTTTTATGAAAATGAAATGGTAAAATATAATAAAAAAGATGATGTATATAAAATTGAAAAAATCATAAAAAAGAAAGGAAATAAATATTTTGTAAAATGGTTAGGATATCCAGTTGAATTTAATAGTTGGACATCTGAATTAGTTTAAATTTTTCAAAATCTTTAACTTTTAAATCAATTATGATGATTTTTACGGGGGGTGATGATATTTTCTTTAATTCTATTAAAAAAGATTAATAGTATTTCATGTGTTATAACTTTATCATAATGTTAAACTGAGTTCTTTTCTTATCCTTACTTGTATATAAATGAATGTTAACTTTTTCAATGGTGTTGAAATGGTTGAATCAATTGATATTTCAGATAATGAAGTTTCAGATAATAAAGTAGCGCATAATTTAACGATGAAATTAATCTATGATTCTGAAGAAGAATATTTTTATGTTATAGACTATGAGAGTTTAAAACAAAGAGATAAAAGTAGAATTAGTTATTTTAATCGAATAAAAAGGAGGTATAATATTTTTCAAGAAGTTGAGGACATGTTTTTAAAATTTTTAGATTTGTTGTATTAAGAGAAATCAGTTAATTATTATTATTTTATGAAAAAGATCTGTGATATTTTTAAAATTGAAAATAATATAAAGGTTCAAAGACTTTGTTATAAAGTCAAAAAGAAATATGAAAAAATATGGAATGCCTTTAAAAAAATGTTTCCTAATAAATGGATGTGACAAGAATATGCAGACACTGTAAGATTATAAAACCAATAGATGATTTCTATAAACATCGTAATTATGGTAAATTTAATCATGACAGTGTTTGTAAAATTTGTAAATCTATGATTAGTTATATGAAATATAATTGTGAATGTGGAAAACAGTATACATATCTTCATAAACAAAGACATTTGAGAAGTAATTATCATATCAAGCGAGTTGTGAAAAGTATTTAAAAAATGTTTCCTAATAAATGGACATGTTTCTGAGAGCAAAGACTATCAATAAACTTAGAAATGTAGTAAAACAATTGAATATTAAACAACCTAAAGGCTGTAAGAAGGAAAATTTAATTAGATTATTAATTAAATATATCAGAAAAACAGGTGAATATAAACCTGTTTTAGTAGATTTGTTATATTTAGATATATCAAAATATTTGGAAAAAAAGAAAAGAATATTTATTGATAAACCTGAAAAACGTAATAAAATTAAGAAAATTTTTTATTCTTTTAGTTTAAGATTTGATAAAAATAGTAATGATTTTAAATCTGTAATTTTCTTTCCTGAAGAAAAGTTACTAGAAGAAAATCTTGAAAAGTTATTTACAGAAGATAGAAAATGTCGTATATGTGGTAAATATTACGAAGATAAAGAAAAACATATAAAGAAAGACTTAATGATTAAAAGATCAAAGCAAAAGAGAAAATGTATTATTTGCAGTGTATATTATAAACATTTAGAAAATCACATATCAAGTCGAAAACATAAAAAAGCATTATTAAATGATGAAGGTAATGTAGAAATTAAGGAATATGAAACTGCTTATATATCTAGATTAAGATCATATAGAATTAATAATTGTAATAATATTAAAATCCCTCTAGAATTTTTAGAAGAGAAAAGAAAGGTTGTAATAAAAAAAATAAAGCAAATTTTGGAAGAATTTAATGGTATAAAGGTAAATTTTAAATTGTTTTGTTTGTATAAATTGAATGAAGAAATTCAAGAATTTACATTCAAAACTGAGAATCAAATTATATTAAAATCTAATGATTTACATACTTTTTATGATTATGTTATTGACAACTTAATAAATGAATCTGATGATTTTATATCAAAAGGATCTGGTTGGAGTCTTGAAGAAATTAAATTTTTGGAATTGAGAATAAATAAGTATCAACCCTTGAGAGGATCAAGTTATATTGATTTACCAAACATTAAATCTAAACAAGCTATAATAAATGTAAAAAATAAAGATAATAAATGTTTTATGTGGTCTATATTATCAGCAATTCATCCTGTAAAAAAAGATCCTCAAAGAGTATCCAAAATATGAGCACTATAAAGATGAATTAAATTTTAAAGGTATTGATTTTCCTGTTTCATTAGACAATATTAAGAAATTTGAAAAACTAAATAATATATCTGTAAATGTTTATAGTTATGATGGTTCAATTTATCCACTTAGAATAACTAACAATAAATTAGAAAATCATGTAAACTTGTTTTATATGAAAGATGAAAAAAAAATGATCATTATTGTTGGATTAAAAATATGAATAGTTTGATCAGATCACAAATTACTAATAATCAAATATTTTTATGTTATAGATGTTTAAATCATTTTTATTCTGTGGAAAGATTAAAGATACATGAGGAATACTGTAAAGAGAAAGGAGCTGTCACAATTAATATGCCCAAAAAAGATGAAGTTATTCAATTTAAAAATCATGAAAGAAAAATGAGAGTACCATATACTATATATGCTGATTTTGAATCTCTCTTACCTAAAATTGATACACGTGAGCAAGATCAAACTAAATCATATACTGTGAAATATCAAAAACATGTAGCAGATTCATTTTGTTATTATATCAAATATGAAAATGAATACTTTAAACCTCCTGTTGTTTATAGAGGACCTGATACAATCAAAAAGTTTGTAGCTATGTTAAAAAAGGATATGCTTAAAATTGAAAAATTTATAAAAGAAAAAACTAAAAAATATGAAAGTATCAAATCAATGATAGAGTTCGATGAAAATCATTATAAAAGAACTAATATTTGTCATATATGTGAAAAACAAATCTTAAAGGATGAAAAAGTAATTGATCATTGTCATATAACTGGAAAATATAGGGGTCCTGCTCATAATGTTTGTAATTTAAATTATCAAATTCCAAAATTTATTCCAGTAAAAATCCATAATTTAACAGGTTATGATTCTCATTTGTTTATAAAAGAACTTGGATTTGATAAATCAAAAATAGATGCTATACCTAATACTGAAGAAAAATATATATCTTTCAGCAGAAAAATAGGAGGTATGAAATTGATTTATTGATTCATTTAAATTTATGTCTTGCAGTTTAGATAATTTATCAAAAAACTTGAGACCAGAGAATGAAATAAATAGATGTCCTCCAAAAATACAGAAAATGAAATATATTAAATACATACTTAAAATCAAAATTTAGAGAGACATCATTACATTTTCCTGATGATAAATTAGATCTCATTACAAGAAAAGGTGTATATCCTTATGATTATATGGATTCTAGAGATAAATACAAAGAAACAGAATTACCTTCAAAAGATAAATTTTATAATGAATTAATGTAATATAACTGATGAAGAATATAAACATGCTCAACGTGTTTGGAAAGAATTTAATATAAAAAATTTAGGTGAATATACAGATTTATATGTTAAAACAGATGTATTAATTTTAACAGATGTATTTGGAAATTTTAGAGATGTTTGTTTAAAAACTTATAAATTAGATCCAGATTGGTATTTTACTGCTCCTGGTTCATCTTGGGATGCAATGTTAAAAATAACAAATGTTAAATTAGATTTATTAAATAATTATGATATGATTCTCATGATAGAAAAGGGTTTAAGAGGAGGTGTTTTACATTGTTGTAATAGATATGGAAAAGCAAATAATAAATATATGAAAAATTATGATAATAGTAAAGAATCCAATTATTTTATGTATTTAGATGCTAATAATTTATATGGATGGGCTATGAGTCAATATTTACCATATGGAGAATATAAATGGTGTAATCGTGATGATATAAATTATGTTAAACGTGAAGTATATAACCATAAAATAAAAGATGATTCAGAGAATGAATATATATTTGAAATTAGTTTAAGATATCCAAAAGAGTTACACGATTATCATTCAGATTTACCATTATGTCCTGAAAATAGAATTCCTGAAAATTCGAAACAAGGTAAGTTATTAACAACTTTATACGATACAGAGAAATATGTAGTTCATTATAGAAGTTTAAAACAATATTTGAAAATGGGTTTAAAGACTGTAAGAGTACATAGAGTATTACAATTTAAACAATCGAATTGGTTGAAAAAATATATAGATTTAAACACTGAAATGAGAAAGACAGCTGCTAATGATTTTGAGAAAGATTTTTATAAATGGATGAATAATTCAGTATTTGGAAAAACTATGGAAAATATAAGAAAACGAATCGATGTAAGATTATGTTGTAATTATGATCAAGTTAAAAAATTAATTGCTAAACCTAATTTCAAATGTAGAACTATTTTTGATGAAAATTTGGTAGCTGTTCACATGAAAAAAACAAAACTATATTTTAATAAACCGATTTATGTTGGAATGAGTATATTAGATTAGAATTAAATGTTTACATTTAATGTATGATTTTCATTATAATGTTATGAAACCGAGATATAAGGATAATATTAAGTTATTATATATGGATACAGATAGTTTTATATATGATATTAAAACAGATGACTTTTATGAAGATATGAAGTCTATGATTGATTATTTCGATACATCTGATTATCAAGTAAATAATCTATATAATATGCCTAGATGTAATAAAAAAGTATTAGGTAAAATGAAAGATGAAAATAGCAGTGTGATTATGGAAGAATTTGTAGGTTTAAGAAGTAAAATGTATTCAATAAGATTAGAAAAACAGAGTGTTGGAGAATATAATAATAATGAAGAAGATAAAGAAAACCATAAAAAATTTGAGACTAAGAAGTCTAAAGGAACTAAGACTAGTACCGTTAAAAGCAGAATATCATTTGAAGATTATAAAGACTGTTTATTAAATAAAAAAAGATCAATATAGAACACAGAATTTAATTAGAAGTAAGAAACATGAATTGTATTTAATTCAAGTGAACAAGATAGCTTTATCAGCAAAAGATGATAAAAGATTTATATTAGAAAATGTTATGAATACTAGAGCTTTAGGACATTATAAAAATGTTTCTAAAAATAATTCTATATAAATGGAAGAGTTCAATGGACTGAGAGGTTATCCCAAAACGTTTAAATTAAATGATTTATATCCTGGGGAATATGATCTGATATCATTGAGAAAAATTAAAACTAAATATGGAGATTCAGTAATCGTAAAGTTAGATGTGGAAGTTGAAGAAAAAGAGTATTACCTTACGAATAAACATGGAAAACTTTCTGATGAATCAATATATAAAATCAATAAAGGTAGATATATATTTAAGTATTCGAGTATGATTGATGATAAATATGTATATGAATTAGAGAAAGCTTAATCATCATATTTAGGTGGAGATATGTTTCCCCACCTGAAAATTTATTATTATATATATAGTATATTATATAATTTATAATATTATATTCTTCTTTATATTTATCATTTTCTGAGACGATCCTATTTTGGGATCGTGTTAAATCATCAGGCCTCTTTTTTTAATTTTTATAATTCTTTTTAATTTTATCCCTTATTTTTAATATATTAGAGGGTTCATTTGGAGGTTTTCATGCATTTATTTTTAAATAATTCACTGTAAAATCATACTTTTAATATATCTAGCTTTTTAACTAAAAAAGTTCACTGAAACATATATTAGAGGACTTTCATTCAGGTCCTCTTTTTTCATGCATTTTTAATTAAAATCTCTATAATTCAGTGGGGGTGCGTCACACCTCACTATAAAATATACATCTCTTTTTTATTAAATATATGTTTTGTAATTCATAATGATCATATTTTTATAATTCTTTTTTAATTTTATAAAAAAGTTTAGATTTAGTTAAACATTTTCTATTAAATATATGGGGGGGTCTCAACCCCACCCTTTAAAAACAGAGGACTTCCATTCATTTGGTCACGCATTTATTTTAAATAATTCACTGCATGCTTTTAATAGTCTAGCTTTTTAACTAAAACTGTTAAAAGGTACACATTTTTAATATATTAGTCCATTCATTTGGTCACGCATTTATTTTATCACTGTGAAATCATACTTTTAATAGTCTAGCTTTTTAACTAGGTACACATTTTTAATATATTAGAGGACTTCCATTCAGGTCCTCTTTTTTCACGCATTTATTTTAAATAATTCCCTGCATACTTTTAATAAGTCTAGCTTTTTAACTAAAAAAGTTCAGTAATTCACTGTTAATATTTGGTCTAAATGTAAAAAAGGTATATATACACCTTTTTTAGCTATAAAATCATGTTTTTAATATTAATATGGATAGAGACCTTTTTTTTTTCATAAAAAAAAGATAAAATAAGCTATAAAATCATGTTTTTTTAGTGTTAAAAGAGTCTGTGCGCTCATAAAGGTGTATGGATACTACTGGAGCATAAAGAAAGAAGACAGGAGTTTTAAATAAAATACATTTCTCTCGATCCAAAATTGATTCATGTAATCTTTTCGGATGAAAAGAAGTTCAATCTTGATGGGCCAAAGGGTTTTCGCTATTTTTGATATAATCTGCGTAAAACCGAAGAAGTATTTTCCAAACGTCAATACGGTGGGGCACAGTAATGATTTGGGGCTCTTTTGCAGCAAACGGAACCACTCCTATAGTCTTTATCAATTACAAAATGAACTCTGACAAATATGTTGATATGTTAGGTGAACATTTGTTACCTGAGGCCGTACTAATTACTTCAGGAGACTACATTTTCCAGCAGGATAACGCTTCCATACACGTTTCTAAGAGTGCAAAACTCTGGTTTGAAGTTAATTCAGTAAATTTACTTGATTGGCCAGTGTGGAGTCCCGATCTCAATCTAATAGAAAATTTATGGGGCCTTTTAGCCCGAGAAGTTTATAAAAATGGCACACAATATCAGTGTAAACAGGATCATGTGTTAGCCATCAAACAAACTTGGAATAACATTTCCATAGACACTTTAAAAGAACTTTCAGCATCGATGACCTCTCCTCTTGAACAATACTTGGCTTATTCAAGTAATTGAAAAAAAAGGTTGTTTTCTTGATTATTAAGAGAAATGTTAAGTAATTTAGAACATGTCCATATATTTTTTTCTATATATTTTTTAATGATAATCTTTATAAGGTGAACTTTTGTAAGGTTCATATTTGTTCTTTTATGTGTTGTAAATGTTATTGTATAATTTCATATTAGAGGTCAGAAATATCAAAAATTAATTTTTATAAAGTTAAAATAAAGTATATTTTCATTCAATTATATGTTGTCCTTATACTTTTTTCAAGCACTATATATATATATATATATATTCTATTTAAATTTTATTTTATTATTAATATTTTTATTACTTTTTTCTATTATATTATTTATTTTCTAATTTTTTTTTCTATTTATAGTCTTTTCAAGGCTATCAAACTATTAGTATTAGACGTTACTCCTGCTTTTATTGTAAAAGTTACAAATGAACTTTATTGTGTTGTTGGCTTCCCTATGGGCGCCCATGGCAAAGCGCAAATTGAAATAATTTTTCTAAGGGTGCAAACTATATGATGATACCTACATTATCGATTAACTTGAAATCTATATTTATGATCTTGAATGTCCCAGGGGGAGAGCAAGTGCACTCCTTGCCCTCTCCTATGGGCGCCCATAGAAATTTTTCATGGTGGATAAACTGAAGGTTGAGGCATTCAATATTGATTAGTTAACATGTCTAATCTTGAACATCTATGGGAGGGCATATATATTTCTTGCCCTCCACTATGGGCACCCATGTAATATTTTCCAAGAGGGCAAACTCAAGGGTGATACGTACAATATCGACTACCTTTATACCTGCATTTGAGACCTTGAATGTTCAGGAGAGCATATAAGTTTCTCCTCAGCCTCCCCTATGGGTTCCCATTGCAAGGACTCTTTGCTGTACCTCGGGACAGGACTTAAAGGTGCCGAAGTTTCGATTTCCCCTGGGGTGGTAAATAGGTATTTCAAGACCCTCCTAAAGTCTCCGTGACATAAAAGGCCAAGACATTGCACACTTGCCATGGGCGCCCATAGGGTACAATAACATTTATCAATATTAATACAATAATATTAACAATACTCGAATATAGATATCAATCTAATCAATACTGTACGTCACATCCTTGTGTTTATCCCGCTGGTGAAAGTTCTATTGGCACCCTCACCATGGGTGCTCGTAGTGGAGTGTAAAGGGCCACTTGCCCTACTGTGAACATTCAAGGTCACAAATGTAGGTATCAAGTCAGTAGATATTGTACTACTTATCATTCAGTATACCCTCCTTGGAAAAATTTCTATTGACGCCTCTGCCATGGGCACCCATACGGGATGTTGATAAAAGGTGTTGCCCACAGGATGTCAAGCTTGTCGATATTGTCGCCCTTGAATGTGCCCCCGCTGGAATAAGTTCTATAAGTGGTCTTGCCATGGGCGCCCATGGGGATCTTAAGGGGGAACTTGCTATCCCGTCGACGTTCAAGTTCACAGATGTAGATATCAAGCTAGTCGATGTTGTATGGCTCACCCTTCAGTTTTCCACCTGTAAAAGTTATATGGGTGCTCTTGCTATGGGCGCCCTTAACAAAGGTGGCCATAGAACTTATTAAAGCGGGGCGAACTCAAAGATGAGATGTACAATATCGATTACCTTGATGCCTACGTTTGTGGCTTTTAAAATTTTTATGGGTTCCCATGGCAAAGACATCCATAGAGTTCCTTCCAAGAGCATACACAAGGATGAGACGTACAATATCTACTAGCTTGACACCTACATTTGGGACCTTGATGTTCATGGAAAGGCAAGTGCTCCTTTACGCTCCCCTGTGGGCACCCATGGCAAGGACGTCAATAGAACTTTTTCCAGTGGGGACAATCTCACGGACGAGACGTACAGTAGGTATTTATTAGTTTGATATTCGTGACATTCAACATTCCTATGGGAACCCATAGCAAATGTTGTTGAGACCCAGACCATCCAACCTACCAGAAATGTGTAAGGTATCTGTTTGGATGGCCGGCCAGTGCCACCCAATTTAGACTCGAATCCAGTGGAGGAGGCATCCACAGAGACCATACCCTCCTTCCCCTACCACCAACCTCTCGAAAGGACTTACAGATGCACATGTTTAACATGATCGTACTCTGTGTGAACACGGCGGCAGATTTGGCAGTGGCAATAATCGAACCCTGGCCGAGTGCAATCAATTCCCACGGGCTAACCACAGGGCTGTCGTGCCCCACCCCATGGCAAGTGTGCAATGTTTCAGCCTTTATGTCACAGAGGCTTTTGGAGGGTCTGGAAAGACTGTTTACTACCCTTGAGGAAATCAAAACTTTATCTCCATTAGGTTCTGTCCTGAGGGCAATAGTATATAAGCAGGGAGCCTATGCGATGGGAGCCTGTAGAGCACTGCAAGGGATCACTTAAGCTGAACTGGATATTCAAGGTTACAAATATAGGTTACAAGCTAGCGATATTGAACGCTTTATCCTTGAGTTCTCTCCTGGAAAATGTTACATGGGTGCCCATAGTGGAGGGAAAGGATGACACTTGCTGTCCCATAGACGTTCAAGGTTAGACATGTAAGTCTCAATCTAGTCGATATTGAACGCCTCATCCTTGAGCTTATCGCCGATGAAATTAGTTCTACGGGTGTCCTTGTCATGGGCGCCCATAAGAGAACTTACCATACCGTGTACATTTAAAGTTATAAATGTAGATTACAAGCAAGTCGATATGGAACACCTCATCCTTGAATTTGTCGCCCCTGGAATTAGTTCTATGGGCTTTCTTGCCATGAGCTCCCATAGCAATTCCCACGCACTAACCACTGGGCTGTCGTGCCCCATCCCATGGCAAGTGTGAAAAACCCAGACCACACGACAGACCCGAAGGCTTACTGTAGCTTGATGTGTGGCTGGCTTCAGCCTCTTATGTCACAGATACTTTTGGGGGGTCTGGAAAGACTTTACTACCCCTGAGGAAATCAAAACTTTGGCTCCATTAGGTTCTGTCCTGAGGGCAATAGTATTAAGCAGGGAGCTCATGCAATGGGAGCCCATAGAGAACTGCAAGGGATCACTTAAGCTGAACTGGATATTCAAGGTTACAAATGTAGGTTACAAGCTAGTCAATATTGATAGTCTTCATCCTTGAGTTCCCTCCTGGAAAATGTTACATGGATGCCCTTAGTGGAGGGAAAGGATGACACTTGCTGTCCCATAGACGTTCAAGGTTAGACATGTATTTATTAGACATGTTCAAGGTTAGACATGTGTCTCAATTTAGTCAATAATGAATGCCTCATCCTTGAGTTTGTCGCCGATGAAATTAGTTCTACGGGTGTCCTTGCCATGGGCACCCATAAGGGAATTCTTGGTAGAACTTACCATACCGTGTACATTTAAGGTTATAAATGTAGATTGCAAGCAAGTCAATATGGAATGCCTCATCCTTAAGTTTATCGCCCCTGGAATTAGTTCTATGGACCTTCTTGCCATGAGCTCCCATAATAGAACACAAGGGAAACTTGCCCTCCCATGAACGTTTAAGGTTACAAATGTAGTCTTCAATCTAGTAGATATTGAACTCCTTATCTTTGAGTTTGCCCTCCTGGTAAATGTTACATGGGCGTCTATAGTGGTGGGCAAGGAGGACACTTGCCCTCCCATAGACGTTCAAGTTTAGGCATGTCAGCTAATCAATATTGAATGCCTCAACCTTCAGTTTGTAACCATGAAAAAAGCTTTATGGCCACCCATAGGAGAGGGCAAGGGGTGCACTTGCTCTTCCATGGAATATTCAAGATCACAAATGTAGATTTCAAGTTAGTCGATATTGTAGGTATCATATAATTTGCACCCTTAGAAAAATTCTATTTGCTCTTTGCCATGGGTGCCCATAGGGGAGTGTAAGGGGGTCGTTTACCCTCCTCTGGACGTTTAAGTTCACAAATGTAGACATTAAGCTTGTCAATTTTTTAGTCTCATACTTTAGTTTGACAACCCTGGGTAAAAGTTTTTTTAGCGGCCTTTAATCCTACTTCTTTGAATCAAGGTCGACTCCCTCCTACAATTACCACGCTATGTTCTCTTGATAGTACAATATTTTTGACACACTCTCATCGAATAAAAGCAGAAGTAACTTGTAATACTTGTAGTTTGATAACCTTGAAAAGACTTTAAATAGAAAATAAATAAATAAATAATATAATAGAAAAAAGTAATAAAAATTATTAATAATAAAATAAAATTTAAATAGAATATATATATATATATATATATATATATATATATATATATATATATATATATATATATATATATATATATATATGTATGTGTGTGTGTGTGTGTTTTCAATATCAAAATCGCACATAGACTAATTGAACTGCAAGTTTCCGCATAAAACAAACAAAGAACTCTCATCACTCATCTGCGGTCACTGAAATTCGCACCTGACATATTTATCACATGGTATTTTGGCGTGAGTGTGTTGCGGAGGCTAGCCGCTCGTCTTTTGCCTTGTAGTTTGTTCTTTCAATATTAAATTATTTGTTTTTATTTCTGCCTATATGTATTACTGCTAACCTAATTAGGTTATGGGCTGTGCATGTATTAATACTGCATAGAGTGAAATTGTGTAGAATAGGAAAGATAACTTTCTACATTTAGGCCTTAGACCTAATAAACAATATGTCTGATCTGAAGATACAGACAGTAGCATATCAACATAAAACAGGATAGAGCTATCACTCCAAGGCAGTGAATGAAAGGGGGATGACTCTTGTGATGAGCATACCCAAACAACACAAGGATGTCTTATATCAATCCTGTGGAAGTCATATGTAGGATTTTGTGACTTCCTAAGAAAGTCCTGAAATCCCCCAGAATCATCCAGAGGGGGTCCTGTGGAAGTCAAAATGAGACACTTTTTGTAGTACTGTGGACATCCTTTGTAGGATGCTTTTCGTAATTTTTAGTATGCGTTTAGGCTTATTATAAGATTCTCTTGAAACTTGTTGGATGCTTCTTGACATATTTCTGGATGCTTTTGAGATTTCTCAGGATAGTTCGTGGATGGATATAGGCTTGTTTTAGGAATTTACTGGATGCTTCTGGACATATTACTGGATGCTTTTCGGATTTTTCAGGATAATTTTTGGATGGATATCGACTGTTATAAGATGGTTCTTGACATATCACTAGACACTTTTAGGATTTTTCAGGATTAATGTCAGCTGATTATAGAATTTGTTTTAGAACTTTTTAGATGGTTCTCAACATATTGCAGAATGCTTCTGGTTTTTTTTTTTGTGTATGTTTTGATAAATTTTGCTATTTATCATTTATGATAAATAGCAAAAATAATAAATAGCCAAAACTTATCAATATTTTATTTGTTAAACATTTTTTTATTACTTAAAAATTACTTTAAATGAAAATTAAATATTCCAAAATTATTTTCAAATAGTCTTATTATATTTCTACCAATTTCACACTCACTCTAAAATTTGGTCAATGGTCTAATCAATAGTGCTTATATCAGTACCAATCAAATTTACTAATAAGAATTTTAAAAAGCACTCATGTTGTATTATAAGCAGTGGTTGGAAAAAACTGCTTTATTTTGTAGTGAACTACAACTACTTTAAGATGAATTTTGCCACAGCTTCAATTTGCACAAAAAGTTGAGGATATGGGTATACTTTAGTAATTTAACATATTTAATTTACTGATCAACTTACCTTACCAACTTTACTCTTTTACCCACTTCTGAAAACAATAAAATAAAACAAAAGTATAAAATAAAATAAAAAATATTTATTTAAAAACATGTTTTTTCATTTTTAGTAGAATTTGTAATCAGATAAGCAGGATCATTTAGGACATAACACATCTGAATATATCCATATAAAAGATAAACTTCATGAGGCAATGGCCTTCCTAACCCTGCAGCAGCGGAACTATTGTATAGTTAGTTTCTCCTTGTTTTCTCTCAGAAACAGGCATATGCGTTCAACAGCAGAATGCATTGAGATCCATCTCATCTTATTTGGTATTATGAGACAGGTAATTAGCTCTGAAGATATCTTGTCAGCTAATACAACCGACATTTCTGATTTATTCCAAAGCACTTAGCGCTTTGCAAATTGTACATTGTTGCACAGAACATCAAATTTCGTACAAAGAAAGATCACATGATATGTAGAATGGCACCTTGTTTGTTTACTGAAAGAATGTTAAAAGTAACATCAAAACTTGACACAAATTAGTGATTTATCGTATTGCGTTACTCGCTACACTACTTATTTTTAAAAGTAGCGCATTGCACTACAAACTATGATAAAAAGTAGTGACTACTGTAGTTTTGCTACTTTCGGTCACTGATTATAAGCATCTGTTAATTTTTGTCACTTTGGTCAGTGGCTGTCATGAATTTTTACCGTTAATAGTAGTCATAAAATTTGAATAAGTGCTAAAAAATTATATATTATTTGAAGGGTCCAAATTTTTTTGAAATCTATTTATAAAATTTAAGGGTACTGAAGGTCATTCAGCAATTATACAAAGTTCTTTTCCCTTTTCTCCTTCATATTTAGTACAAGACAACAAATCTAATTTCTATTCATGTCTTAATGATTAATTTCTTAGCTCAGAAAATTTTTAAATACATTATTAGGTTACAAAGACTAAATTCATATCCGTATTAAGTACTGCAGAATGTTAAAATACAATGATGGTATAATTTGTTGGTAGATATATATTTCATAAAATCTGAGGAGATGCATGTATTCCTAAACTAAAATGTCACTATATAATTCTCTTTATATCAGTATTATTATTATACAGTAAAAACACAAAAGTTTGAAATCATTATTTATTTGAAGCTTTCTTTACAGAATATAATCTTCTTTCTTTTCCATGTCTCAATCAATTTTTTTATGACATCTTCAATATCGGATCTTGTCATATTCTGACCACCACCACCTTGAATAGCCATTACAGCATCTATTTGGGATAAAAATTAATATACATTAAACAGATGAGCTACCCATAGGGGCCCTGTTGTTTGCAAAAATATATCTGGCATTTTATCTGAGGCTGTGTTACAGGAGCTTGAGAACAAGATTTTGCCTTTTTTATTCCTTAAACCTATTCTTTGGTGTTGTTATGTGGATGATGTATTTATTATTTGGAACCATAGTTTAAGTGATCTCCTTAATCTTTTGGATAATGTCAATGTTTTCACCCCTCTATTAGTTTTACCATTGAGTCTAATTTTTCTTTACCTTTTTTGGATGTTCTTGTTTCCCATAACTCTCTTGGTTTTCATACTTCTATTTTTTAAACCTACTTTCACTAATTCTTGTATTCCTGTTAACTCCTCTCACCCAATTTCTTCTAAAAAAGCCTTTTTTAATGCTCATCTTAATAGTGCATTTAATGTTTATTCATCTATTTCGGCTTTAGTTATTGAAATAAATTTCATCTTTAACCTTGGCCATGAGGCCGCTTAGTCTTTCGAGTTTATTTATAAAATATTTTCCCATATTCGCTATAATTTTATTCATCCTAATACTAACCATCTTCCTAATCTTATGCTATATAAATCTAGTCTTCTTTTTCACAAATCGATTTTTCATTCTCTTATTCATTTTTGCCATGACTAAGTTTAAGCCTGTCCATTCTACCATTACTACGTTATTTAATCTTATTTGTTCAGATAAATTTAAGGATAAAAATAACTGTATCAGGCTAGGGTGTACGTTGGCCCCCTTTTATCTTCTGAAAATAACTTTAAATTCTACATTAGTAGTATTAAACATACTGCCTGTATTCATTTAGCTGAACATGCTCTAAATGTTAAAAATTGTAGACTGTCCACGGCTCTAGTCCAGTATGTTACTAACAATAATTTTCATCCTATGTTTGATAAGACTTTTCTTTTAATTAGCTGCAACAACTCCCGTAATATTTCACTTTATGAATCCCTTTTAATTTATCTTTACTATGAATCTATTTGCAATTTTGATCCCGTTCAGACCCTTAGTTATGCTTGGCGTCTAAACCTTTATATGATTTTCTGAGTATTTAGTTGATGCTTTATTTTGTTTTTTGATGATATTCCTATTGGTTACCATTTAATTTATGAACCTTTTCCCTTTTATTGCATTTATAATTAAATTATATTTTAAATGCCTCGAATTTAAATATGTAAATTGATTAATATCTCGATTTTGTCTGGAAGTTATCGCTTGTATTTAAGCACATGTTCACCACTGAGGAAAGGCATAGTAATGCCTGAAAGTGCTATAGCTGTATGATTTTAGTACATCATAAAAGGAGAATTTAATAAGACTTTTAATTAGTCAATTTTTTGATTGTCTATTTTTAATGAAACTTATTTAATGTTTGTCATTGACTCTTTTGAGCATCAACTGTGCACTTTTACAGAAAGTGCCAACCTTCATAATGTTATTTACAATTTTACAATTTTATTTAGAAGCTCTAACTTTGAGATTTTAAGTGCTGAAATTCACTATTTTATGAAAAGAGCTAGGATCTGCAATTTGATTTAAAAGTGCTCAAATATTTATTTTATTTAAAATAGCTGAAATTCATAATTTTCCTTAAAAGCAGATTTTTATGAAAAAGTGATAAAAATTGAGATGTTATTTAATTGTTAAAATATGCAATTTTGTTTAAAAGCACTAAGTTATATTATATTATTTAAAAGTGCTTGAAATCACAATTTTAAAAATATAAAAAGAGCATAGAATACAATAGAATTACTGGCAAGACCATCAGACTGCATGATGAGTGTAAATTCAAGAGTGAAATTTCAGGACATAAATATTTTTTTCAAGAATTTAAAGATAAGTACTCTCCCTGACATTTTCACATCTTTTTTAATTCAGAAAGCATAGTGTAAATACTGATTGTAGTTATACTCACCAATAGCAATATCAACAACTTTCAGAGCAGAGAATTGTTTTTTGGTGTTACCAGCTGTATTCTTCTGTTACAGCATCTGCAATCGAATGTTGTATCAATGCCTAGTATCATCAGCATAAATAGTCCCTCCTAGTCCTCTGAATCTGTTATACTGCAAGAATATAATAAAAATTACTGTAGTAAAATTAAAACTCAACAAAATCAATAATTTGTACACTTTAGTAGAACAGAGCAACAATTAAATAACAAAGATAGGATATTCCCTAAATATAACATTGGTTAGATTAACTGGCTAATAAAATTAATGTGAACAATTTTCACACAAATTTATTTCTTAGCGATTAATCAGTATCAGTATTCATCTTGACACCATCATAAAAAAAAAATTATCTCTTCCAGCTATAAACTGAATCATTAGAATGCATGTGCATTATTATAGGATGCATATGCTGGGGGCAGCCACATATGCATCCATGCAGCGAGTTACTACACCTTTTGAAAACTTAATGAATGCAATTAATCTTTGCCGTAAATTCCAGGCAATGTGGTGTACATTTTCCAGTTTTGAATAAAGCTAAAATAAATACATTTTAAAAATATATAAATAAATACATGTTAAGTCGCTTTATTAATTACTTATAAGGAAAGAGCTACATATTTTTAAATATATTAATAATCATTACTAGAAAAAAGTGGCAAAGTGTAAATTAGATACATTTTTCTTTTCTATTTCGAAATAATGAATACTTGAACTTTATTTTTGATTTTAGTTTAAATTCCTGATTTTAATCATGCTTTGTTAATAATTGAAAATTCATAAAACAAAATAGGAAAAAAAACATACAAGTTGAGCGTCACCAGTTGGGGTCATGGCAAATGTCTCAACATTTATCAATTTTTCCTCATAGGTGGCTGGGAGGGAAAGGTCTATTGGCTCTTCTGCTTCTGGCTCTGATGCTAAAAGAAAACAATGTTTAAAATTCATGTACATAATTATGTACATAAAATATATTAGCATCACAATATAAATGATTCTTTTTAAAAATTAATACATAAAAGTAACAAAACTTTCCATAGATAATGTGACCATGAAATCTAAGCTCTAGTGCAGGATTAATTATAGACTACTGTAAATACTTTTGCTTATATAGACATTAGACAACTATATCCTGCTCATCTTCATAAAATATCATTTTCAAATGTTAAAAATCAGTTTCTTCCAGCAAACAAAAAATACTTTAAAACGTATCACTTTAAGCAAGTAAAGTGTAACAATTTTCTAAAAAATACATACACTACCTTACACAGTAAGAGCAACACCATGGAGCTTTGGCCATATAATTATGCAAATTGTGATACAAATGCAGATGGCCAATGTCTGTAAATTATATAAAATGCAAGTAGGTTACATGTGTAGAGAGTGGGGACAAAAGGGATGGAAACGACAGATGAGTCAACTACTGTCTGTTGCCTACGGAAACCTGTTTTTTGTTTCTGAAGACATGTGTTGTTGAAGAGATGCCTGGTCAATTCTGCCAAAGTCCATTTCAAACAATTGGATGATCATGCAATGGGATTCATTTCAGGCCTACGTATGGTAGGATGGTTGTATCGGCACTGAAATACATGTAGATGTGTTTACTGTGCAAAGGATTTGGAGAAAATGGATTAAAGAAGGGCATGTGAATTGTCACAGTGGTACAGGTTCATTCAGAAGTACGTCAACATGCATTGATCGACACATTTGAGGGCATGCGGTGACGGCACGGCAAACGACGACTGTCGACACACTGCACAATTTGCAGGGTACATTGGACATTCCAATATCAGCGAGAATAGTTTCTCGACAATTGGCTGAAAGCTGCTTGCACTCAAACCGTCCTTTACGAAGACTGTCATTGATGGCAAGGCACTGATGTGAGAGATTGTAATGGTGTCGGATATGTCCAAGCTACCTGGATGACTAAATGGGACAGGGTAGTGTTCAGCGATGTGTCTTAGTTCTGTTTGTCGAATGACAGTCATCATGTGAGAATCTGGAGACGACATAGAAACAGATCTAATCCTGCTGTTACTGTTGAAAATAGTACTGCTTGACAACGTGGCATTATGGTTTGGGTACGTTGATAGCCAGTCACCTCTGGTTCATATCAGAGACACAATGGCCCACAACAATATGTGGATGAGGTGCTGCAGCCAGTTGGTAACCTTATTTGAAAGTTGTCTTTTCCAAAATAACTTTATTATCCCAAACAATTTTATTATCTCTTCCAAACAATTATCCCAAAACAATTTTATTATCTCTTCCAAACAATTATCCCAAAACAATTTTATTATCTCTTCTAAACAATTGAATTACAGTACAGGATCTATTATCCAGAATGCTTGGGTCTTCAGGCATTCTGGATAAGGGGTTTTTCCGTAATTCGGAACACTTTTTCTGAAACAGTAAAACAGTTTTCTAAACAGCGTACAGTTAACAAAAGATAACTGGAAATGCCAACAATTAATTTTTATGTTAAGAATTTCAAAAATATGTGAAAATGAAATCCATAAATTGAAAATTATAAACTTACTAGTACACGAGAAAAAAAGTTAAAAATCTCTGCAAATTTCTTTAGATTCCGTAGCTTTTTCCAAAAGCCCCAGTCACTTTGCAGTGAAAAATGTTATGACGTCACATTACCACTACGAAGTCATCGAGACATCAAACGAACGTGCACCCATTCTAAAAAAGAAATTATGTTTTTTTTCTAAAAATATAAGTTTTTTATATCCTGCTCATCCTCATAAAATATCATTTTCAAATGTTAAAAATCAGTTTCTTCCAGCAAACAAAAAATACTTGTATCACTTTAAGCAAGTAAAGTGTAACAATTTTCTAAAAAATACATACACTACCTGACACAGAAAGAGCAACACCATGGAGCTTTGGCCGTATAATTATGCAAATCGTGATACAAATGCAGCTGGTCAATATAATTTTATATAATGTATTTATATAATGTATGTAAATTATATAAAATGCAAGTAGGTTACATGTGTAGAGAGTGGGGACAAAAGGGATGGAAACGGCAGATGAGTCAACTACTGTCTTAGTTCTGTTTGTCGAATGACAGTCATCATGTGAGAATCTGGAGACGACATAGAAACAGATCTAATCCTGCTGTGACTGTTGAAAATAGTACTGCTTGACAACGTGGCATTATGGTTTGGGTACGTTGATAGCCAGTCACCTCTGGTTCATATCAGAGACACAATGGCCCACAACAATATGTGGATGAGGTGCTGCAGCCAGTTGATAACCTTATTTGAAAGTTGTCTTTTCCAAAATAATTTTATTATCCCATACAATTTTATTATCTCTTCCAAACAATTATCCCAAAACAATTTTATTATCTCTTCTAAACAATTGAATTACAGTACAGGATCTATTATCCAGAATACTTGGAACTTCAGGCATTCTGGATAAGGGGTTTTTCCGTAATTCGGAACACTTTTTCTAAAACAGTAAAACAGTTTTCTAAACAGCGTACAGTTAACAAAACAGATAGCTGGAAATGCCAACAGTTAATTTTTATGCTAAGAATTTCAAAAATATGTGAAAATGAAATCCATAAATTGAAAATTATAAACTTACTAGTACACGAGAAAAAAAGTTAAAAATCTCTGCAAATTTCTTTAGATTCCGTAGCTTTTTCCAAAAGCCCCAGTCACTTTGCAGTGAAAAATGTTATGACGTCACATTACCACTACGAAGTCATCGAGACATCAAACGAACGTGCACCCATTCTAAAAAAGAAATTATGTTTTTTTTCTAAAAATATAAGTTTTTTATATCGTTTCACAAACAAACTGTTTTGTCATTCGTTGAAAGTATGTTTATCTGACATGGAATAAATATATCCACCATGGAGGTAGAGTTAATTTTTACCTCCATGATACTTGTAGTTTTCTTCCGGAAATATTTTTAGCAATATTTCCGGTGTGGTAAGTTGTGGATTCAGCCTTTGTTTATGTTAGGATCGCAAACAGTTTGAAGTGAGAAAAATGCAGATTTCAACATATTATTTTATAATATTAATATTGTTAATTAAGACAAAACATCATTTGGCGGGATTTTAGACAAAAAAACGCTTTGGTGCAATTTTTGGCAAATAATTGAGTGTTGGTGCAGAATTTGGTATTATTTTGCGTCATTCCAGTTTTGGGAAAGTCCGGGTATTGGAACGACGGATAAGAGGTCGTGTACTGTATCATATAACATAAATTAAGAAAATATTACTAACAATCTTTAATCTCTTCTGGTTCAATCTAATATTTACTAGCAGAACACAAGTTTACAGCATATTAACACGTCTCTAACTGAAGTGATTCCATCTCGAAACACTAAAGGTCCAAATTAAAATTACTTTAGAATATTTATTACACTTCAGCAAGTCCCTTGATTTTACAAACAATCATTTTCACAAATCATTAAATAAACTGACAGAATTTAGAAAATAAATTTTGATGCATGTTCTCCATACACATTTTTTATCCTACAACAATATTAAAACAACTTAATGTAAAGCTTTGGCTTGGGTGGTAGAGAACTAGCATCACAAATGAAGTCTTTGGTTCAAATCCAAGTGGATACTTAAATTTTACAACTCATGCTGCCATCTGTTGCTACCATAACCAGAAACTAGAAATTATGTGAAAATTATAAATGAAAATTGAAGATAAATATTGACATCTTGCGACATTAAATAGTACAAGCTACTGTTACAGCATTAACTTCCTCCATTAATACTGCACTGTATATAATTGTGCTGATGTGAAAATAAAGGCAAATAATAAAAATGCATTTACATACATAAATATTGAAACTTAAGAATTTGCTGCAAACATTTTCTGTGTATGAAAACAATAAAATAAGATAATTAACAAATTTCTAAAACATAACAACATAAGTATATTATGTACATGCAGTAATAAAATGACCCAATTCATACTGTCTAAAATGTTAATTCAAAATTAGCCAAAATTTAGAGCATCTGTGTATGTCTATTTTACAACTCCGAGTATTAGATAATCATGTGCACAACAATTAATTATTTTATTTACAATTGTTTCTTAATGTGAATACTCCCATGCAGCAATGCCTTTTGCATTTTTTTAGCAAATGTTCTATTTTGATGAAATTCTGCAAAACACTTTCTGGCCTGATTTTCAGTATTTTTTTGGCAAATAATCTAAAAAAATTAATTTTTATGAATTATTCTTTTAAACACGCTAAAGGTTTCCTACAGATAAAAGAAACTATTAGACGACAACAATGATTTTAAGGAATGCGAATTAGGTGGAGAAAAACTCTGTACAGTCGCATGTGTTTTAATTATTTAGACAATAATATGTTTTAATATTTTCATAACAATTGTGCCTTTGGAAAGCTTTCTATCATATAACTTTTATTTTTAACACCATAATGCATTGATTGCAACCTACTTTTGTATTTTCTATTAGATATTTCCTCTGGAATAAAAATCTTTTGTTCTAGAAAATAATCTTCATTCATGTGAACGAGTATTTTAAAAAATAGTTTAAAATGCAGTACATAAATGCTGAAAATTTCAGAAAAGATGCTACCTTAATAATATTATTGAAAATGAATAAAACCCATAAAAAAATTATTAACTGATTAATCTTTGTATCCTTTCACTTCTATTCTTCTTAAATGGATTTAGAAAATGTAATAGTCTGACTTGACAAAAGATTCAAATTTTCTGATAATCACATTTTTGCATGCATAGTCAAATAAGAAACTGGTAAGTGATTACCTTTGCAGTAATATTAGGTACTATTCACTAACTTTTTGCAGGTTCCATATGATATATATATTTCAATTTACACAAAGTTGATACTTTATAGTTGGTGCAAAGCTGTTCTACAGCGTTTATTTGCAAAATTGCTTCAACAAAGCAATTGCGAACCCATTTCTTCCCTTACGTTACATTTGAAGACTAATACAAATATCCAAAACTCTATATTTATTGCATTAGTTCTGGGTAGGGTGACCAACTCTCCCGTATTTCTTGGGAACTCCCATATTTGAGATTTTTTTTTTTTTTTATCCTTCCGCTTCCCGTATTGACCTTCTATTTTTCCCTTATATTTCTTTAAAAATCAAGAACGCAAAATTTGAATTATATATTATTCCCTCGAAAGACATTCCTGTATAAATTATGGGATTGGGATTTATTTTCGCTTCGTTTATCGTCAGAGACGTGGGCGCAACTAATTGTAAATAATTTTTGCACTTTTTATTTCTCCGGCTCACGGTGGCATCACGTCTTCTTAGTTTGTGCATTGTTTATCTGTTTGATTTTGGCTGAAGCAGAAACATTTTTTGAACATCGAGATTAAGTTGTGAATAAAAGAAATAAAGATTGTGGTTTTATTTAAGTTCACAAACAAGTGTATAGAAAGTGGAATATCCGTTTTCGGATTGTAATATTTTCTGTTCCTGCTGTGTTCATCCTCGTGCTTTCAAATAGGCTAATGTAAACTTACCAAATTGAATCCATTTTCATAATGAGTAGTGAAAGTGAAAGCAATAATGCAAAAACTCCACCTAAAAAGAAAACTAAATATATGCTTTTACTTGAGAAAATGGGAAGAACAATATTTATGGTTAAAGTCTGTGTCCTCCAATGTTTATAAAACTTATTGCATACTTTGTAAACTTGAGTTTAGCATAGCTCACGGAGGTAATACTGACTGCAGACAACATGCTTGCACAGAAGGGCGTAAGCTAAAAGAGGCCAATGTGAAGACGTCATCAAATTTACACCTTTTTTTCGGGAACAGCAGCAAAGACTTTAAAAACGTTGCAGGAGAGCTAGCATTAGTAAACACAATATCAGAAACAGGAGCATGGATTGCTCAAATAAGTTATCGAAGGATATTTTCCATGACTCTAAATTGGCTAGGAAGATATCCTATGGCCGATCAAAGGCAGAGGCTATTGTGAAAAATGTTCTAGCACCAAAAAGTGTGCAAGATTTCATTGATATGAAGAATCCAGGAAAATCAAGTAACTTTTTCTCTTTTGCAACTGATGTCTCCAACCACAAGAACAGAAAGATATTCCCACTGGCTTTGAGGTATTTTGACCCTCTTAGTGGTGTTAAAATCAGGCTTCTGGACTTCATTGAACAAGCTGATGAAACAGCTAATGCTATCCATAATTTGATAATGTCTTCACTTGATACGCACAAGTTAGATATGAAAAATGTAACTTCATATTGTGCAGATAATGCAAATGTGAATTGTGGAAAGCATAATTCTGTGTTCAAACTGCTTCAAGAAAACAATAAAAATATTCTTAAAGCAAATTGCTCAAATCATATATTGCACAGTGCCATAAAACATGCCTCTGATGGACTAGACGTGGATACTGAAATGCTCATCTTAAAAATATATGGACACCTTTCAGTATCAGCAAAAAGGAGAAAAGAGTTGAAGTCGTTCTTTGATTTTGTTGATGCTGAGTGGTTGGAGATTGTTCTTTATGTACCCACTCATTGGCTTTCTCTAACATCAACTGTGGAAAGATTAATACAAAACTGGTTACCTATTAATAGTTATTTCAAAAGCTCAAATGACTGTCCAAAAATATTAAAAAAACATTTCAGTGATGAAGATCCAGAAAAAGAGTGTGTTGTTGAGGCATATCTTAATTTTTTTTTCAATGTTGGAGCATTACTTGTTCCAACTGCCAAAACTCTTGAAACTGCTAATCTTAGTATCATGGAATGCTACAGTGTAATGCAATGTTTAGGTAATAAAATTCAGCAGAGAATAGAAGACAGGTTTTTTGGTACTGTCACTGAAAAAATTTTGGACTCTTTGAACCTACCCCTGCACAAATGTGCTAGAGATGACTTTGTTAATTTTCACTGTTACTTGCACAAGTACATTTCGAAGAATTTTGAGTTGTCAAATGCAAATCCTGCCCATTGTCTTTTGCTAATAAATTTAACCACTGAACTTTCTTTCAGACATTTGCAAACCCTTGTAAAAGAATTCAATCTTGATTTTGTAAATGAGGACTACCTGTATGAAGAGTTTTCTAGTACAAAATGTACTGTGAATTTGGTCAAAACAGGAACCATAGAACAAAGTTGGGTCGACATTTTCGCTGATTTAAAGAACAAATGTGTTAAACCTTAATAAGATTTTAGGCTTTGTTTTAAGCATCCCAGGCTCAAATGCCCATACTGAAAAAGGTTTTTTCACTGAAGAGCAACAAATGGACTGATCAGAGAAATCAAAGCAGCTTACAACTGATTAAGTCAGAGCTAATGATAACAATTAATTATGACTATAGTTGTAAAGAGTTTTTAAAATTTGCACAAGAAAATAACAAAATGCTTAGTTCTGCAGCATCAGTGGACAAATACGTATAGGTTAGTACTAAGAAATATGAAAATTTATACATTTGTATTCCATATTGTGTCCTGTATATAATACGAGGCATGTTTTTTATGTAAGTACCATTTTGCGATTCCGCCGCCGCAGCGCTACGGTCGGCGTTCCGCGCATGCGCGCTGGTTACCTACATCTCTTGTCTATGCACTGACGCCATTACAGTCTGATTCTTCATTGTATACGTTGTTTACTGAGTGTTTAAGATGCCTCCGACAATCGTGAGTCCCGCCGATTGTGAAGTACGGGCTGTTATACGATTTCTTAGTGCTAAAGGCGTAAAACCGATCGATATTCATCGTGAGATCTGTGAAGTTTACGGACAAAACATTATGAGTGATGGAATGGTAAGGAAATGGGTGAGAGCATTTAAAGATGGCCGCACAAATGTGCATGATGAAGAACGGAGTGGGCGTCCTTCGGTCTTTAATGAAGATTTGGTGCAGAAAGTGGAAGAAAAGGTGAGAGAAAACAGACGCTTTACAATTTCATCAATGTGCGACTGGTTTCCTCAATATTCTCGTAGTGTTTTGTATCGCATTGTGACCGAGAACTTGAATTACCGGAAATTGTGTTCACGTTGGGTTCCAAAAATGTTGACGGATTTGCACAAAACCCAACGTTTAGGCAGTGCATTGACTTTCCTTGAGCGGTACCACAATGAAGGTGAAGATTTTTTAGACCAAATTGTTACTGATGACGAAACATGGGTGGCCTACGTCACACCAGAATCAAAACAACAATCCATGGAATGGCGACATTCATCATCACCCAAAAGAGTGAAGTTTAAGCAAACAATTTCTCCCCGGAAAATCATGTGCACAGTTTTTTGGGACAAAAAAGGAGTATTGCTAGTGGAGTTTCTGCCTCGTAATGAGACAATCAATGCAGCGTCTTATTGTGAGACATTGAACAATCTGCTTCGTGCAATCCAGAACAAAAGACGTGGCAAGTTGAGTAAGGGTATCGTTTTGCTGCATGACAATGCCCGTCCACATGTGGCTAATCGGACCAAAATCTCATCAAATCTTTTAAATGGGAAACTCTAGATCATCCTCCATACAGCCCTGATCTGGCGCCCAGCGACTACCATTTGTTCCTGCACTTGAAGAAACACCTGGGTGGTCAGCGTCTTCAAGACGATAACGAAGTCAAAACAGTTGTGATACAGTGGTTAACAAGTCAGGCAGCAGAATTTTATGAGGAGGGTATTCAAAAACTGGTGCCACGTTATGACAAGTGCCTCAATATTCACGGAAATTATGTAGAAAAGTAGATTAAGGTACAGGCTTTCATGTAGAAATAAAATTATTGCGATATCTTTGCACGTCTTTTTTTAATTCCAAAACGGTACTTACTTAAAAAACATGCCTCGTATACAATGTAAATTAATTGTTTTGCTTATTATTCATTCCATGAACATTTTCTGGAGCGACGGTTTGTTGTGCTGCGCTGCACTGCTAAAAATTTATCAAGACTAAATCGCCCTTAAATTCATGGCCGAAAGTTGGTCACCCTAGTTCTGGGACTCATCTTTCTTCAACACGAAAACCAATAATCTCTGCATTTATCCCTTTCCTTATAAATTTAGAAGGTAAGAGTAAATATAAAGCCTGATCCACATGTGAAGTTTCCGATATTGTTTCTGCAGTTCAAAATAAATACTCTTCACCTACCTCCTAGCCTTGCCTCAATTACCTTAAGGCACATGAACTTGTTATGTTGCAGTTAATGTTTATACATAAAGTGCATTCAAGGCAGAGCTCAAAAAACCACCCGTCCGTCCGTCCTCGGCTGTCAAAAATTCATTGCAGATGACTAATTTCTCAAACATGACGTCCGCACGGACAGATCACTTTTTCCGTGCCGAGGTTGCACTCGGTAGTTCCGGGTTCGATTCCCGCCGCTGCCCAAACTGCCGCCATGTTCACGCAGAGTACGATCACGTTAACCCTTTCGGGACGGCGGCATTCCGAAACTACCATGGCCCAAAGGACGAAGCGCTTCGTTTCCGAAATGTGCCCGAAAGATGGCTATTTTTTTGCGCTAAGCCTAACTCTCGAAAAAAATTCGCTAAAAATCACCCGTTCAACACAGCATTCTACTTTTTTCAGGAAGAAAGGAAATACTTATTTTCTATTTGATGTATATTTTTTATACAAATTTTCTTTTATCAAAATATTAAAAATTTTAGTGTATATATGTTTTAGGTACAGATGGATAATTCTTTGGCATGTCCTTCCGATTTTTTAAAACTGTACCACATACATGCGTATTCTTAGACAGCAAATACTTTGCAAGTACAGGAGAGGTAAAAAATTTATCCAAATACAAAGTATATCCTTTTCCTGAAAGTTCACTTATAAATGTTTTCACAACGCGTTCTCCATACCCACCATCAGAGCTTGATAATCCCGTGTCCTTTCCAATATACACAAGGAAATTCCATTTATGGCCTCATTCCGATTCTGACGATTTATATATTTTTATTCCATATCTGGACCTTTTCGATGGGATATATTAACGAAATCCCAGCCTTCCTTTCCATGAGAACATAAATAACCTAATCATTTCATTGCAGCACATTCCTTTTTCCCCCCCCCCCTCCCCTACCCACTCAAAAAAAAAAACTCTCTTATATTCCTCTAATTCAACAACGAAATCAATAAAAGACAAAATCAGAACGAGACCCGGAACTCAATTATAAAATTGTTGATGCTACGAGAAGTGCTCTGTTTACTTTACAGAACCATGTGTTTCACCGCTCCAAATGGAGAAATAATTCATTGGATTCTCCTTGTTCCAAGGTCAAACATCTACAAAATACATTTAAGTTGCTTCCACGGGCATTTAACGCCATCTAGGAGACAAATACATTCAAATTAAAACGTTCCACGTAGAAACACCAATACGTGCCAGTCGTCCTTTAGGGTAAAATTTCCTCCGGCCCGTGGGCGTGCCGTTCGTCCTTGAATGCAAGTTCGCAACTGGCACCTGGGCGTGCCGTTCGTCGCGAAAGGGTTAAACATGTGGGTCCGTAAGTCCTTCCGAGAGGTTGGTGGTAGGGGAAGGAGGGTACGGTCCCTGTGGATGCCTCCCCTACTGGGTTCCGGTCTAAATTGGGTAGCACTTCCCGGCCGTCCAAACAGATACCTTACACCTTTCTGGTAGGTTGGACGGTTTGGGTCTAAGAGGAAGATCACTTTTTCCCCCACACATTTGCATTGTGATTGCGATCGATATATTTTCATATATTACGTTTTTTTTTCTTCTCTCGTTTGTCTGAACAGGTATGGAAAAACGCGACTTCTATAAGGTTTCTTCTTTTTCTTTCTCACCCGTCAATCCCGATACCCACCAAGGGCATCCCTTGTCTGGTTCCATTAGTTAGTACTGGATAAAGTCAAACAACAGTTGCTAGATTCTCCTTCTCTGACAACCTGACCTTGACCTCTGGAGCATGTGGTGTTCGCCGGAATATAATCTCTGCGACCACGTGCACTACCATTTTCGGCATATTTCATGGTGTTCATGATCATAATGTCCTCGCACGTGTATTATTTTCTATCATTATCAATTGATTTGAAAATTTTGGATTTCACGTGAAGAGATGATACGGCAGCAAAATTTAATTTTTTTTTGTTAGTGGGAACAATAGTAATAAAAAGGTGGAAACTACAAATGACGATGATTAATTTCTCGAACATGACAGGACTCGAAATTAACGGTGGTCCGTTGGTCCGAGACCACAAAAACACTCAAAGGACCAGCAGAATATAAATTATATTGGGCCGTCGGACTAGTAACCTTTTATTCTCATTTCCCTCTCGTAAATTAAATTTTTCCCTTTTCCCCTCAGCACTTATGTAAACAAAGACGAAATTCAGCAGTTTGAGGAAAGTAAACAATACTGCTTCCGTGTTTGTAATTTTGTCACCCCCTTTCTTCCCTCCCTCCCGCGCCCGCCCGCAGGACATCTGGCTATTCTGACTCCCTACCAGGCTTTGGGAAATCTGTAAAATCTAGCCCATTCTCGAGGACAGCTATTAACACTTTTTACCCGTTCTCCTAAGAATTTTTTTTCACATTATATTCTTTAACCTGTGTGCTCAAATGCATCGCACAACAATAATAAATTAGAAACAACTGCCTCACGATGAAGTGCGCGGTAACTGCATATTCATACATCACCCCCACAGCGCTTAACTGCCGCCATCAAACTCGCTGACGGACCTGATAAAGGACCGAGTCTGATAAAGGACCGAACCTGTCGGAATTCTGATCTATGAGTGGGTGCAGAGGGGTAACAGATGTAAGGAATCTCCTCTCTTTCCAATGTTTGGTAATTTGAAGGAATGGTAAATAAATAATCATATAAATCCTCTTGTCCCTAAACAGTTTAAACCTCATTGACACTATTTGGACTGAATAGATAGATGTTTTATACCTTAACTTCAGTTGTCAGACAACTGGAACAAATGCCATGAATGAATTGTAAACGTATTATTTTAAAGTTGAAACTAAAGTGAGGAAGAAAAGAAAATACTTCTGGCTGAAAATAGAAGAATCCATTCAAAAAATTCAAACTTGTTACGTACTCCCGCCTATTACAGCAAATGGAAATTTTTATTAAGAATTAAAAGGGGATAGAGCTCTGCATGGGTTTGGGCTTAGGCCCGGGCTGGTCTTAAGTTTTCTACTGTTTCGGGCTGGGTTGAGTCATTTTTTTTTTTAAACGTCCATTACGACCGGGCCGAACATATTTATTCTGATTTTTTTTTTCAATGGATTTAAATTGAATACATGAACTTATTCCATTTATTTCAGATATCTAAAGATAAATGTTTAAGAAAATAAGCTCAATTCTCTGTACAAAATTTTCACAAATTTGTTTTTAACATATTTGAATACAAATCATTTCAGTATATTATATTGTAAATTGCAGTTTTTGATTTAACTGGGTGGCAACTCTCAGATACCAAATACCATTTTCAGCTGTTTCTGGAATAAGAAATAAGTCCAAACGATGTAATTTGATAATATTAAAATTTAATTCAATTGCTGTGAAAGCAGAAATGTATTTATTATCTATCCATATATAATTATACATATATAGAGAGAATTATACATTAATAAGAGCCCAATGGCTTATTTTCAAAGGAGGACGGGTACATTTTTAGATAAGCCATCCTCGAGGACGGGTAAAATTTTCTAGGTTTTTCAAGCCCTGATTCAAGGGTCATTCTCAACTTAAATTTAGATTTAAAAATAACACAAACATTACAAACCATAATTGTATTTTTTACACACCATTTCCAAAATTTTACTTTCCATTTAGCACACGATATTAAGCAATCCTGTTCCCAAGCAACATTAAACAATCAACCATGCTGATAGACAAGATTATAAAGAAAAGTTGTATGCCCTAACTGTAGACATGAAAAGTCAAACTTTCGCTTAATAGCAAGTGACCAGTATGTAGTTTTAGTTTAATGGCTAGTATTGCAGATTTTTAGTAAAATCCATAAGTATGGTTATACATAATCAGGGCCTGATTAAGTACTGAGGTGAGTGGTGCCTATTTTTAGGTCTACCTAACTGGAACATTTAGTTCACATTAAGTGAATTGCTCATTACAATAACTGATAACATGATAAACTGAATAAATCTTCCATTCATGATTACAATAAGTTCTATTGTATCAGAGTTGGAAAAAAAACCCATCTTAATTTAGAAAAAGATAGCCTACTTGGGATTTTGTGGATTTCTTCGTCAGTTTCTGAATTTTTGTTTTAGTATTGGTTCGGTATTGTGCATGTTTTTAAATTAAAATATATTAACTTATGTTTTCCTAATTATTATTATCATAAATATCCTTTAGATAAATGGTAAATATCAACATTAAAATTATGATCAATAGGAAGTAAGACCAAGAACAATTTCTTTATATCAAATCTGTACCACAATTTCATTTACATTTATAAAGTTAACAATTCTTCAATTTTTAATATAATGGGTGATAAAAAAAAACCCATCATTTTGTAAGTTTTGTACTTGTGGTGCACATTTTCTAAATGCCTATTACTAGTGAGTTTTCTATCTTTTTAAGAAGAAAAACAGTTTCCATATCAACCCTGCATTATAGTATATTATACATGTGTAATATCAATATACCTTATGCCAAATACAGCCTGCAAATCTTGTGCACATTTAACAAATTCTTGTTAAAAATTCATTTGTATTAAATTTAACATGTAAATACTTAACCTAATACAACAGAAAAACTGAATTTCAGGAAAATAAAATTTATATCTGGTGATTGTGTAGGCAGGAAATATAGACAACCCTTGTATATGAATGATTAAAAAATGAAATTGCCTTTTTTATATTAAAATGTATGCAACAATTTCATAACAATTTACAGCTGAAGAATTATAGATAGATTCATAAGTAAGAGTACAGTGGAATCTCATTGCAATGAATTTCTAGGGACCGCAGTAAAAATTTGTTATTTTGAAAACTCAGTTAAAGTGAAAATTCAAAATTGCGTACTTTTAAAAAATGGAAGGTATAGTAAGAAACATAATGAAACCATACTATGTGCTACGATATATTTTAAATTATATACAAATACAACTATTTCATTTTTTTTTTGTGTTATCATTAATCAAAGATGCATTTTAGAATAAAGAGGAATAAATGTATCACACATATATTTAAATTACGTAATTGTATTGATTGTAGCAGCAGATTCTTTATGTAAAGCATAATATAAAGCAAATCAAACATACCTAAAACTGCAAGTGGCCTTATTTCCAGGATAAGAAGATTCAATTACATATTCGAAAAATAGTCAGAAATTTTTTTTTGCACTGGAAGTGATAAAGCGTGTTTGTCAACAGTTTTCAATATTGCTTAAAAAGGAATAAAAATGTTCAGGAACAGTTTTTTGCTGAGCTAAAATTCGATATTTGAAAGAGCTGTTTGGAAAGACACTGGAGAGTCATCTGGTACACATTCATCGTTGTCACTCATCACTTTCATCATCTTTTATGTCTTCGCAGTTGCTACTACCAGGACTAGCTATAATTTCACTAGTTGCCAAGTCTCAGCATATAAAAGCTTACTCATCGCATCCAACATAATCAGAAGGTGATATTGTTAAAGGAAAATTAGGCTCTTTGGATGCTGTAGCCCATAGATCTTTAGGAAAATCAACAGCTGTAGAATCCTCAGAAAATATATCATTCTTGTCACATTCTAACGAGTTCGAAATAATACCAGACTTCTTCTAACAGTTCTGGGCACATTTTGCCAAGCAACGAATAACATTTCAATGACTTGTCTGAGGTTAATTGCTGTACTAGTACTCATCATTCAAGTTCGCAAGTGTTTTCTTAACAAGTCATCGACGAAAATAAACTTGGACACTTTTTATGATGTCTTGGTCGAGAGGTTGTTGTTGAAACCCAGACCGTCCGACCTACCAGAAAGGTGTAAGGTAACTGTTTGGACGGTCGGGAAGTGCCACCCAATTTAGACCGGAACCCAGTGGGGGAGGCATCCACAGGGACCGTACCCTCCTTCCCCTACCACCAACCTCTCGGAAGGACTTTCGGACCCACATGTTTAACGTGATCGTACTCCGCATGAACACGGCGGCAGTTTTGGCAGTGGCTGGAATCGAACCCGGGCCTACCGAGTGCAACTCCAGCGCGCTAACCAATGGGCTACCGCGCCCCGTTGGTCGAGAGGTTGTAAAACTAAAGTGCAGTCAGAGGAAATATTATTTGTCATCCAGGCTCAGGTATTGTTTTGTAATTGCAGGGAGGCGATGAAACATTTTTAAAACAATAATGTTTTGTGGATTTTCCAATCACTAGTGGGGCTAGTTTTCTCTGCCAGTTGCATTACAACAAAAGTGAACTGAGATGCAAACTTTGATTTTTTTCCACTTTTGCACTGTTCGCCTTTTTTCGCCATAGTACGATTTGGTAGCAGTTGGTAGAAAAAGGCTGTCTCATAAGCATTAAATATGTCTTCGGGTTCATAATCTTCCAAAATACCCAGCAGTTTGTTTTATTTTCCAGCACTTCTTTTTTTCAAACATTTTAAATTAGAAACAGAAAAGTACAGCCATACAGCCAAATAAACAAACTACAGTATATGTTTAATACACTCAACAATACTGCTAATCTCAATTTTCTTATCAGTTTGTATGTGAAAGGATTTGCCGGAAAAATAATCTATACACCTGGAAGACAAATATCTAGATAAGGGGTGGTTGCCTCAGAAACCCCTTTCAGTTGCACATTTATTTCCAAACGGATTATAATTATGAAATACCCTCCTTAAAAAGTATATCTTTCTTTTAAAAATGAACAACTTTATTGCAAGTGAATATAAAAAGCGGTATTAAATGTTATCATAGTGAAATATTAAAATGCGACTTTATACAAGAAGGCTAAAATAATGGTGGGATGTTTTTTTTTCAATTTTACAACTTTTAGATCTAGAAAGGGATTTCTGAGGTAAAATGAAAAAAAAAATGGTTAATAGGAAAAAACAAATGCTTTCATAGTTTAAATTAATTCGCTAATGTGAAAATATTTAATGCGGAAAGAATAGGAATTTCTTCAAAGCATCGCACAATATTCATTCGTTAAACTGGCTTTCATTGTAACGAGATTCCACTGTATACAAAAGAATAAAACCATAAAATGAAAACTAACAAAAAGTATAGAATGTAAAAAAATGTTATTTTTATAGCATTATGAAAAGAAACACTGATATTAATAAATCAAATTCATTTTAAAAAATGAGTCCTTCATTAATGTTTTTTCCAAATTTAATGTAGATGATGCAATGGGATTTGATCGTTGTTGATGCCTTAAAATAAAATTCGGCAAGATTTAAAATGTAGGTATAAGTGTTTATACATTGCGAATCTCTATAAAATATTCTTCAAATTATTTAATTTTTTATATTGCTTTGTTAGAATAGAAAGTACATCAGAATTAGAGGTATGGTTAGACAGTTTTTCGATCGAGAAGCATGCCGATCGACAAAAATGTTTTGAATTGATGTTACGGTCAAATAAACCTAGAGTATGAAATATAGGCTATACAATAAATGCACTTTTTACAACAAAAGCATAAAATAAATAATATGTGTAGAAAATAAAAACTTACTTACTTATAGTTGAAACACTTTGTGCATACATAAATTCAAAGCTCAACTAGCCGGTAGAGGAAGCAACTAATCACAGTGCAACACACATACACAAGAAACTCCAACGCTCCAATAGCTGCAGCGTTTTGGCTAGTTCCTTTCGACTCTTCCCACAGTCATTCCTTAATGAAGCCTGGTAGAGTCGTTCTGGACGGTTCTTTTTCATGGCTCCTACGCGGGACATCTCAAGACATCCAGCTTAGGATAGGACGCTTTTAGGATCTTTGGGATCATTTTAGGATCTCATGTGAAAGTCACTGGTTATCTGGGTATTTTTGGTTTAAAAACCACAGATTATGCATCAAGTGAAGAGACACACAAAAGTCGCATGCTGCTCACATCAGATTTTTTAATAAAGTGTTGTTTTCCATTTGAAAAATGAGATCGTAGTTTCTGAGATAACGATTATCGAAAATTATTTTATAAAACAAATGTTCACAAGCACCTATGTTTTCTGTTTTAATTTTTAATGTTTATTAAAACTTTAAATTATTACTGAAATCAAAATATGCTAAAATGATATTAGAAGATATAACCGTACCATTTTTATTGTTTCAACATTTGGGTAAATTCAATATATAAATTTGAAAAATCTTTCGATTGTGATATTGAAATCTGTCACAAGATGGCACCCTTACATCTCTAACGAGGAAATTAAGGACGTTTTTTCCAAGATTTGCCTATTGGAGTGTTTCCTCCTATACTCTACCTTCATGGTCACAGAGATCAAGGTATACCTAGTGCCTAAAAAAACTTCCCAAAAAACTTATCCAACCCTACCCTACAAAACACATAACACTACATTGGTAAAAAAAACTATCAGTAGGTTTTGTCAAGAAAAGGTGCTAATTCCACCAAAATGATTATACAAATAATAAAAATAATTAAAAATAGTAGCTTTCAAATAAAAACATATTTTACAAAACTAAATCACATAAAAATTTTTAAAGCTAAAATAGCTTGCCAAAAAACACCCAATATATTTCTTCTCAAAAAATTTTTTAATTAAAACTTCTGCTTAGCTTAAAGTAAGATATATCATCATATGATTTTTTCTTCAAAACCAAATTCACACAAAATTCTAACACAAATTCACACAAAAAACTTAAAATTTGAAGAAATTAAATTTGAAATTCACACAAAAAACATAAAATTTGAAATGTATATAAGTATGAAAATGTATAAAAAAAAACCTGTGTTTATCTGCAATCTCCCAATCCATGCCTGGTTACACAGACAGTAATTATGTTGTGCCATTTTCGACACGACAATTACAAATTACTTTTAATTTATAGTTTAATACATTACAATTTACTCAAGGAATTTATTCTTCTTACTTTACATTTATACCATTTATATTTTTACCTTTAAAATTACCTTGCTTTAACTTCTACAATTTCATATCTATTAAACTTCAAATGTTATGTTAGAACAAAATTACTTTACATAAACTACTGAAAATAAATTACACTTTCAACTCTCAATTTCCTCTTTAGAATTACATTAACCAAATACTTATCTTTAAAAATTTCAGAAACATAATTAGCTTACGAATTTGAATTATTTTACAATAGCAAAAACTCTTAAGAACTTGAATTTTACATACGTGGATTGACTTCTAAGAGTGAGAGTGATTAAAAATGGCTGTGATAACTAATTACCAGATTATTGTGTTGCGCTGATAAACCATAAAATAAAGCAATTACCTAGGAAGAAAAGGTGGTCATTGAAGAAAAGAAAAAATGAACACAAGTTAAAATTTAAAAGAAAACGTTTATTTAGAATAATAAAAATCTACCCCGAATTTTTCCCACAGATGCAGGGAAATCTAAAGGGGATTCCCTGAAAATTTCTACAAACAATCCGAACGTGTGAAAAAAAAAATGAAAATTAATAATAGTAAAATATTATTAAAAGTGAAATGTCTATCGTCCTGGGGACCCCTTCGGCCCAAAATTGGAGAGTTTTTATAATGAAAAATAAAAAACTTGTACAAGGAATGAGCAAACGTGTGAGATCTTGCGCACTGCGATGATCCGGTGCTGTAGGAAATTGTGGGAAAACAGGTGCCAGAAGATTGAAGTGTGATATTCCGAAAAATAAAAATTAATCTGCAATGAAGTCTTTCCCAAGTACTTGGCCAAACGGACCCCGCAGTTCGCTGAGAAAATTCAGAGTTCCCAAGCAAGAGGGGACGCCGCGGCCTTTCCTCAAATATTCTGGAGGCCGGAGCTGTTCAAAGTATGGAAAGAAAGGTAAACTTCATTTTCAAGTATGTCTGCGAAATGGACCCCCGCCCCCCTTCTTACCAGAAATTCTGATAGAAAAGAAACTGAAATCCCCATGTAAGAGAGGACAGTAGCCTTTTCCTTATATCCTCGATAGTTTCTCTTGTAAAAATGGCACTGCTGGGCCTGCGATGTGGGCCCCTATTCAGTCCCCGAAAACCAGAAAGCCACATGCCAACATCCTTTATCTTCAGCTACTTCCCCGAGACTCTCTTGGCACTGCTCAAGACATTGGCGAGCTCCATTTCCCGGGAGGTGCCAAGATGACGTGCATTTCCTGTCAACGAGCACAGAATCACCCCACTCACACTGCTGTAACTGTATGGAAAGTGCCAAATGCAGTGCAGCCAAAAACATTCCTGACACATGCAGGAACAGAAACCAAGGATCAGAGGATGTGGGAGGAAGGAAAAGACATTAAATGGTGACCATCTTGGCCAGAATGATGGCGCAAATGATGATGAACAAAAATGGCGCACATATGTGCATGGTTTGAAATTGAAGAAATTATGTTTGCCAAAATGGGAGGGGATTAGTTTCAAATTCCACTGATCTAAAATGGGTTAAAAACAGTGTAAAACTTTGGGACGGGGAAAAAAAACAAAGTTTTTTTGATAAAAGTGAGAAGAAGATTAATTAAGAATTTATATAATAAAAGGCAATGTCTGTCTGTGTATGTGTCTTATACACTATAGGCTCAGTGACCACGAGTTGCAGAGCTATGAAATTTGACAATTGGAGACCCGGGGGGGGGGGGGGGAGGTGACACGTGAAAACAGATTTTTTAAATTTCAATTATTTTTTTTTTTGTTATTGAATGTTTTATGCGATTTCGACTGTTTTTTCTCCACCATCCAGACGTCAAAAAAAATATAGAAAGAAAGACGTAGAAAAAAACAAATCACAAGATCGGAAAGAGCAGACAATTGCGAGTAAAAATATATTAATTTCAAATCTCAGGGACAAATTCTAATATTTTTTAAAGATTTTAAAACAAAAGTCACTTTTGGCTCAAAAAAATGAACTTTTCGTTTTAAAATTCTCGCATCGGAAAAAGTACCAACAATTTGGACTAATAATTTACATTTTTAGAAAGCTCAAACATCAGGCATTCTTACAAGCCCAATCTGCTCAAGAAATAATAAAAAATAGCCACAGGATCTGGATTTTAAGAATTTCCGAATTTAAATTTCTCGGCAAAACGCTAAAGGAGTTTTTCTCCCACATGCACATGCAGACGCACGGGAGGTGGAGGGGACGTCATGGTGTTTCCATGGAGAAAAAAATAAATAAAGAGAAAGTTATGGAGATTGTGGATTGGGTTAGAAAATTACGGTATATTTGATGGAATTAAGAGCTTATGTGGAATTGAACTATTATGGAATTGAAAGTTATGGAGATTGTGCATCGTGTGAGGCGTTATATTTTAAATAATGGAATTAAGAGCTTAGCATATGGTCATTAAAAAATTTAAATGATTGAATTATGGTTTTAATGAATTATGGATGGTTTAAAATGGTTTAAACTAAAACAAACTTTGTTAACTCCACGGAGTTGAGGGCCCAGTGGTTAGTGCGTGGGAATTGCACTCGGTAGGCCCGGGTTTTCAATTCCCACCATTGCCAAAACTGTTTCCATGTTCACAAAGAGTACGATCATGTTAAACATGTGGGTCCGTAAGTCCTTCCAAGAGGTTGGTGGTAGGGAAAGGAGGGTATGGTCCCTGTGGATGCCTCCCCATTGGGTTCTGGTCTAAATTGGTTGGCAGTTCCTGGCATCATTAAAAAATTTAAATGATTGAATTATGGATTAAACTAAAACAACTTTGTTAACTCCACGGGGTTCAGGGCGCAGTAGCCCAGTGGTTATTGCGTGGGAATTGCACTCGGTAGGCCCAGGGTTCCATTCCCACCACTGCCAAAACTGCCGCCGTGTTAACGTGGAGTACGATCACGTTAAACATGTGGATCCATAAGTCTTTCTGAGAGGTTGGTGGTAGGGGAAGGAGGGTACGGTCCCTGTGGATGCCTCCCCCACTGGGTTCCGGTCTAAATTGGGTGGCACTTCCTAGCCATTCAAATAGTTACCTTACACCTGTCTGGTAGGTCAGATGGTCTGGGTCTCAGCAACTCCACGGGGTTATGTCACCAACAAGTTTGCCACGGTCAGAATTTTCAAGGGTAGCAAACAGGCTGGTCGCCGAAGGCGGCTAGTAAATAATAAAAGGCAATGTCAGTCTGTGTGTCTGTCTTATACACTATAGGCTCAACTACCGCACGTTGCAGAGCTACGAAATTTGGCAATTGGAGACCGGGAGGGGGGAGGTGACACTTGAAACCGATTTTTAAAATTTTAATTTTTTTGTTGTTGTTATTTAATGTGATTTCGACCGTTTTTTCCCATTTTTTTCTCTACCATCCAGACGTCGTAGAAAAAAGCAAATCACACGACCAGAAAGAGAAGACAGTTGCGAGCAAAGATATATCAATTTCAAATCTCAGGGACAAATTCTAATATTTTTTTAACGATTTTAAAACAAAAGTCACTTTCGTCTAAAAAAAAACGAACTTTCGTTTTTAAATCCTCGCATCGGGAAAAGTACCGACAATTTCGACTAATAATTTACACTTTTAGAAAGCTCAAACATCAGGCATTCTTACAAGCCCAATTTGGTCAAGAAATAATAAAAAATAGCTGCAGGATCTGGATTTTAATGAAGTCATGATTTTCAATTTCTCGGCAAAACGGAAAAGAAGTCCGATTTTTCACCCACATGCGCAAGCAGACACATAGTGTTGCTATGGAAACGAAAAATAAATAAAAAGAAAGTTATGGAGATTGTCGCATTGCATCTATGCATCGGGTTAGAAAAGTGAAATTATTATATTTATATTATAAGAGCTTAGCATATGATCATTATAAAATTTAAATGATTGAATTATGGTGTATTGAATTGTGGTGATGTATTGTATACATCGGGTGGTGGTAACAGTATACAGAGTGAAATTATTATATGTATATGAAATTATTATATTTATTATTATATTTTAAATGATGGAATTAAGAGCTTAGCATATGGTCATTATAAAATTTAAATGATTGAATTATGGTTTTAATGTCATTAAACTAAAACAAACTTTGTTAACTCCACAGGGTTATGGCGCCAGCAAGTTTGCCACTGTTAGAATTTTCAAGGGTAGCGAATAGGCTGGTCGCCGAAGGTGGCTAGTTAAGAAAATAAAAAGGGGAAAATTAAAAGAAATAAGAAACCTAGGAATTTTGAATAAAAGTGGGAAAAAATTAGAAATAGACATAAATTAGCCATTTTGAATGGAATATTTAAAAAATGAACAGAAATGAATAACTTAAAAGGGAAAATCTAAAAATGTGGCACAACAGTTTATATCTGAGTTTTATAGCTTATCTAGAATTTTAATGTTTGAAAGATTAATATTCCTATATACTGTTCTTATATATCTCTTGCATAAATACTATACTTTGATTATTATACTTTTCAATGCTGAAATTAATTAATTTTAATTATTTATTCTTAATTATCATGTTCAATTTTATGAATCGACTTTTTATGCTTGTTAAACTGATATTCAGTAAAAGTAGATAGTGATGCATGTCAGGGAATTTTTGATGATATTATCTGGAAATCAGGGAAATATGAGGAAATTTTTTATCTGAGATTCTGTAGCCACCCTGTTTTTATCAGTTGGTAGAATTGAAGAGCCAATTATGGAGACTCCGGTTCTAGACATGCCTGTTCTGACTACAAAATTTACATTTTCTTTATATCTACTTCCCAGGATAGGCTGACTGTAGATAAAGTTCAAAGAATTACTGATATAGATTCAACATTGACTTTTGGAGGGATTGGGGGTTCTCTAAGGATTTCCATTTCTATTCTGGTAATGGGACTTATGTTTTTCTGAAAATTTGCCTGACTGTATAAAATAGGTGTGCAAAAGAGTAAAAAAAATTCTTAATCTTTCTGTTGAATGCACACCACTTTCCACCATATGAAGGCTTCTTCATAGATTTCTTGTCATAATATATGTTATTTAATTATAAAACGTAAAATTGTATGGTAAATTATGCTTTGAAAATCACAAAATTACACAAATTATCCTAGAAATTGCTCATTGAAAACTCAATCTCCCTCTTCCCCAACAAAAAAAAGAACATTGTATGTATTCCTCATTGTGGATTTCAAATTGTAGGTACAAATCTCACACTCCCAAGTGAATTTCCAAATACCGCCCCCTATTCTTCTACCAAATGTGATTCATCATTTATAAAAGGTACAACATTTAAAATTCAAAATAAAATTTTATAAACTATAAAACCATTTTAAAAAAATGTGGAACATTCTACAACGAAACTCTAGAAAGCAATGTCTATATTTCTATATTTCTAAACGTTTCTTCTATTTTCTAAACGTCATTGTAAGTTGCATTCCACAAAAGTTATGTAGGCAATTCAGACTGACTCTCTTACTCAAACTTTCTGCTATGGACTGCTTCTGCTTCCAACTGGGAAATCAGTTCATTTCTCTCTTTTCCTTTGCATTTTATATCTTCACAGCACTGTTTCTTCATCTTTACTATTAATATAGTAAGAATTGATGTCATGTTGATTTAGCTGACTGACCACTATTCCCGTGGAAATATTCCGCAAAATGTTTAATCAACATCAGTTAATATTTAGCAATGAATTAGAATACATAATGACTAGTCTCAGTGATCTTGTATAATCTGAATAAATATATGTATATGTAAATTTTATTTTATAGAGTAATATTGAGGTTAACTACTTTTTTCATCAATATATCTTATTTTCATATTATGTGATATAAATTAATCAATTGCATAGAAAAATATATTTATAGTTTTGTTATTGTTAAAAGTCGTGATTATATAGATTGCTATTTTATGACATTTTTCAGCATACCGAAATTGGATGAACAGCATGGGAGTTTTTCCTTATGTTAACTGGCTTTATAGTGATCTTGCTGATGGATTAATAATATTTCAGGCAAGGCTAAATTCTTGTGTATTTACTTTTTATATTTATACATGACACATTTCTAAGAGCATGTCTTCAAATATTAAATACTGTTTATCATTATTATAAAGAAACTAATTGATTTTTCTAGTAGTTGAGTGTTTAACTATTGTTTTATTTATGAATATATTTATTTATCAATTCTAAATATCAGTAATTAGTTTATATTTAAAATTATGCTTGTAATATGTTGTTTACAAATGCCCGTCGTTTGGCTGCTAGGCCATTAGACAGTGAGAGTATTTCTCAATGATTGAATTAAAAGTAACTAGTACAGGGCACTCGTCCAAATGTTTTCCAAACATAAGGTGTCCTAGGTCACATGAAATATAATCCGGGGAAGCAGCAAGTCGAATTCGATGGAGATGAGCCTTGAGACAGTTAAGACCAGTCAGAAGTCTGAACCTGGCAACTGCTTCTCATTGAGGAGCCTCTGGAATGGCAGAAATATTATATAACATATGCAATTTTATGTAATATTATTTTTCTTATATGCAGTCTTTTAGGGTCAAAATGTTTTTTTTACTAGTACAATAAATGGTTGCTTACTGTGATTAGTGAGAACCAGAAAAATGTCAAAATAAGTGAGTGATATACAGCAAGCAATTGGGGCTCAATGTTTAAAATTATATCACTGGGTTTTTTTTTGTTTGTTTGCAATATGATGATATGTATGTAGTACCTCCGATAATTCATAAATAAAACACTGGTTTAAACTTCAATAATAAAGTAGAAGCATGTAATAAAACATATGATTTAAAATTTATTGCAGTTTAATAAAAAAATATAAGTATATAACTGAAAATTGACTTTTTTGGTAAGAAGTATGTAATGCAAATTGTAATTTTATTCGAAAACACTACATAGAAATTATTTGATGGCAGATGTGAACATGGCAGATTCATCAGATTTATCATATTAAGGAGAAGCAAGAACCACAATCTTCTTGAAAAAAGAATCAATTTTTGTCTGTTTTGGTTTCAAAAACTCTTTTACTCAATATGGTTCAATATCCGAGTCAATTCCCAGGTTCGCCTTCAATGCTTTATTGTCCTGAAGACCATATAAAGACAATAGCAGTATCAACTGTTTTGTCCTATCAACATTTTATTTTTATTTTACTGTGTTTTATGGTTTATTTTTGTAGTTTCTGCAGCTTCAAAGTTTTACACAACTTCTTCATCAGTTTGACTAAAAACATTCTTCAGAAGTATTCAAAGTATTTTTTAGAATGAAATTAGACAAGCTGCATTACATCTACCAATGATACCAGATATTCTAGATTTCCTTTCAGTTGTATTATAATGTATGCCTACCAAATTTGTGACAAAAAAACCCTATCCTAGTTACAATCAGTGTTAGAAATTAAATATTTGAACTAGGCATCATTTGACTCCTATAGTTTTGACTCTAGGTGCCAAATAGACACAGCTAATTGTCATTTTTACATCTAACAGTAACAACTATTTTTTAATTGTCCATTTTTGTTAAAGATATAAACAAAGAATAATTCAGATTTTTGTATTAAAATTGTTTTAAATTTTCTTAACATTTAAAATAAACTGATAAAGAAACCCAAGAGAAAATAAATAGAAAAAATTGCTAATTTGTTTTTACTTGGCAAAAAGGACATAAAAACAACAAATTAAAAAAAAAAACTTCTATTTAACAATTTTTAATTATGGTCATCTTGTACAATCATTGCCCCAATATCCCTTCATTTCATGCTTGAAAATTAATTTTCCTGAATTAAAATAGCAATTAATATAAAAGTTTTAGTTGATGAAGGCAAATTGCAAAAATGGAAAATACTTGATAATAAAATGGGATAAACTGATAATCACGTATAAATGCACATTTTAGTGACATTTCCATATAATCTTTCTCATATTACTTACAAATATAAGAATTAAACACGTTTAAAATTAAAATATTATAAGGGAATCTTAAGCAAAATTTAGTCACTTTTTGTGGCCAATTTCGTCAAAGTATGGAATTTCATTTTAAAATCTGTTTACTATATTCATCTTAAAAGTTTAAAAAAGGAGAGGGGGATTTGCATATTTGTTCGGAGATCGGCAGTCAATGCAAATATTGGAGCTTCATGAAGAAATGCAGAGTTTACAGCTAGGGTTCAGTATTTGCAAGCCAATAATAAGTTTTTGTTTTATAGTTGCTACTCTTTTTCTTGCCGCTTTGACAACATATAAATCATTCCCTTGAAACTCATCTACACCCTTTGGGTGAGCTAGACAGCCTGGATAATAATAAAAAAAGTATGAATCACATTAATTTCAGGGATTGATGTAGAAAATGCATAGATGCCAACCTACCAGAAAGAAAGATAGGAACATATTGCATGAGGAAAAATCGCGCACTAATATGTTTTTCCCCATACTGCTGCAAAATAGCTTTTTATTTCATTAATAATACGTTTGAAAAATAGTTTTTCTATATAATATACAAAATAATTACAAATGTTTTAAACGATGCAAACAAATTGTAACAGTGGAAAAAACTTTCAAAATAAAACAAAATATAGAGGATCGCACACAAATGCCGTTTATCGCGATACTGCTGCAAAATAGCCTTTCATGTCAATAAAAATACGTTTGAAAAATAGTTTTTCTGTGTAATATAGTATATACGAAATAATTAAACATTTTAGATGATGCATACAGATTGCAGAAGTGGAAAATTATTTTCACAATAAAACGAAATATAAAGAAAATCGCGGACAAATGCCGTTTATCACGGTACCCGGTACTCGTGCAATATAGCTCTTCATTCCTTTAATAACATGTCTGAAAAATAGTTTTCTTGTATATAACATGAAAGAATCATAAAAATTTTAGTCAATGCAAATGTGTTTCTCCCACATTAATTAGAAACAGATGCAATCATGTGGTTGCTATGTCATTTGTGTGAATAAAACTGATTTCAAATTAATACATAAATTCGAGATACACTCAAACTGTAGATTAAAAAGTAAAAAAGTTTAGTACACTTTGTTTAATATGGCATATAACACAATAATAAGAGTATTAATCTGTTTCAAAGGCAAAAACAGTCTCCTTCATCAAGACTGATCAGTGTGATCAACACTCATCAGAGCCAGATCAAGTTCCTCTTTAGATCAGATCAGAAATGCAATTTTTACTTTCCCTGCAATACATGATAATATATAGGGAAAGTATTTTATTCCCAAGATTGGGAAAGATAACTATTATGAGGCCAAGTCTTTTAGGCCTATTAGCCTTATGTCTTTCCTCTTAAAGACAATTGAAAGGCTTATTGACAGGTATATTAGGGAAGACATTCTGGCTTTAATGCCGCTTTCTAACTCCCAGCATATCTATCAACTGGGTAAATCTACAGATACTGCCCTTTACAGTCTCTCCTTTATGTTGGAAAAAACTTAAATGCTAAGGAAATTGCTCTAGCTGTTTTTCTTAACATTGAGGGTGCCTTTGATAACTTGCCCATTGACACCATCCTTTATGCTCTCAACAGGAAAGGTGTTAATATGACCATCTCCATGTTATTCCATCAATGTAAATATAAAAATATATTCATTAAAACATCTTGAACTACGTTTTACTACATTTTGATGATATTTGGCGGTTTTAGAAAAACGAAACTGCGAGACCTCGCTCGAAACTGTGCGCTTTGGATGCATGCAAAAAGTAGTTTGTGCTTCCTAAGATATAATTTTAAGATTGTAATCCGGGGTATTTTTTACATCCCGGAATATCAAAAATAATTTTTTTTTAATTTCGGTTTCCCTTGGGGTTAAAAATATCCTTTTACTTCATTTTATAGATAAAGAAGATATATTCTAATTATCTTACATTTTGATTTATTTGTCTGTAAATATTATGTGTATATGAACGATTATAGCATATTGAGGTTTTCTTATAACAAACTTTTGGTATAACGGAATTTTGAATATAATGAATATTTTGAGTATAGGTATCTTTAAGTACTTTTTTGCATTTGTAATAAACACTGATATACATTAGACAATACTTAACCATCTGAAATAATACACCTGTAATTATGCAATACAGTGAAACTTCGATTAACCATCACCATCGGGTCTAGGGCTGTGACGGATAACCGAATAGACAGATAACAGAAATCTCTTAATACATATGTACAGTAATGTGTTTTCACTGCGGGCTTGGGTCGAAAATGAAAATAAAATCCTTTAAAAGTGAACAATACATACATATTGTATTTAATTTTACAAAACGATCAATATAAACTTCAATATAAGAGTAGTAATGTACAGAAATTTATCTTAATACCATAAATATAATATCCTAATACCATGATGGATAATCAGTAATATCGTAATACCATGACGGATAACAGAAACTGACGGTTAAACGAGTAACGGTTAATCGAAGTTTTACTGTACAATATATTAAAATAAATCTAGTACAGTAAATGTAACTGATTGATATCGAACAAATTGCATATACAATTTATAAATAAAAGCATCCTAAGTTAATAACTGTATTGCATTTGGCATAAATAAATAAATGTATAAATTTTATTATAAAAGAAGTTGGTATGCAGTACATTGCTGAATTCCCTCGCATTTTGACGTCTCTATGGAAACAAATTATAGTTTTCAAATCGTAGTTTAGGCATATCGCATTGCTGTCAAAGTAATAAAATAACTCATATCAAGTTATTTCAATATGTTTTTATTTGATCTGAACCTAAAATAGAAAGAAAAATAAGGGATAGGAATATGTTTTAAGACCTCATTAACACAATTAAAACACTCCGCAAGATGTTTGAGTTGTGTGCATATATGTATGTATGTATGTGTGTGTGTGTGCATATATGTATATGGGATTGTTTGTGCGTGTGCTTATATGTATGTGTTCTTGTGTGTGTGCTTAAATATGTATGTGTTCTTGTGTAGAAAGCCCAGACCGCACGACCAACCCGAAGGCTTATGCTTGCTGTTTGTGTGGCCGGGTGTGTTCTTGTGTGTATTCGTATATGCAAATGAGTTCGTTTGTGTGAGTGCGTATTTGTATATGTATTTGCATGTAAAGTTTGGGTAAGATAACTTATGAACATTACATGGGTAAGATAACTTATGAACATTACATTACATGGAATAGATCGGTATTAGAGGTATACTATGCCTTCTTACATTTTTTAAAAGTAGAAGTATTGTATAACTATGAATATGAAATAAAGGCAGGTGGCTCAAGGAGAGCCCAGCACATCAACCAGAAGTCTATTGTACTACCCCTCCCCCCCCCCCCCCCCAAAAAAAAAAATTGAAGATCACTAAGAAAAGAGACCAGTAGCCGATGCAAAGATGAGCAGGCACTTGACAGGAATGTCATTCAGCTTCCAGGGTTCAATCACATGTCGGCCTAAGTGTTCGAATCTGTGAGCAGAGTAGACCTTACATTCACAGAGAATGTGAGCGGCCATTTCTTCACTGTAATTGCAGCCCCAGCAAAGCGAATCTTTAATGACACCCATAATATTAAGGTGCTTTCTAAGGGTGCAATGCCCAGTGAGAAGCCCCACAGCCCTTCTGATACCCGTCCTACTGAACTTGAATAACTCCTTCTGACGTGTACTGGGGCAATTGCAGTTGAGAATTTTCGCCTGCCTTTGACCCTTAGTATTGTGCCAGTTCTTGCATTGAAGCTTTCTGAAGATGTCATAAACAGTTCTGGTGAGTTCATTTTGAATACCCAAAGCCGGCTCAGGACCAACAAAAGGAGTATTAGAGCCTTTTCTAGCCAATTCGTCAGCCAACTCATTTCCTGGGATGCCCGAATGTCCAGGCACCCAGTAAAAAGTGACTTCGTTAATGCTAGCAATATCCCAAAGTGCATTGTAGCACTCCCAGACAAGGGAAGACGTCATGGTGGACTTCTCAAGGGCCATTAGAGCAGCCTGACTATCGGAACAGATAAGTATTTGGTTACTCCTGTACTTTCTGTCGTAGCAAATTCTACAACACATAAGAATGGCAAAAGCCTCAGCCTGGATGACAGTAGCGTAACTACCAAGCGGATAAGACATCTTTGTCCTATCATCCGGACAGCACACACCAGCACCAGTACTGGTGCCTATCTTTGAGCCATCCGTAAACCAAACAATACAATTCTGTTTATTGTAGGTAGGAATCCTCTTCCAATCATCCCGTGAAGGGACCTGAATTTTATAAGGCTTGTCAAAGGTATATTTGACATGAATGCCATCAGATGGCATATGGAAATAAAGGTGACTAATAACATTAATGTTTAGATCACCCCAAGATAAATACTTAAAGTAATCTTTCCAGTGCTTCAGATATTTAAGTCTGTTCATGCAAATAAGAGCCTCAGCTTCAATGTGCATGTAAAGCGGGTGCAATCCAAGTAAAAGTTCGAGAGTTGCAGTAGGAGTGGTTTTCATACAACCAGAGATTGCACAATACACACCATCCGTTGAAGCTTAATTAGTTCTAATTTAGCAGTTTCACATCTAATTTTAGACCACCAAATAATGGAGCCATAGGAAATAATAGGACAGATTATCATCAAGTAAATTCAGTGGATAGCCTTGGGATTCAAACCTCAGGGTTTCCCAATAGCATTTCTACAAGATCAGAAGATTCTTCTAGCTTTAGTTGTGCAGTAATCCAAGTGTCTCTTCCAGTTGAGTCCCTTGTCAAAATAGATTCCTAAGAATTTAACCTCCTTGGAGCAAATAAGCTTCTATCCAAAGAAGCGAAGTGAAAGATTAAGAATGTGTTTTCTAGTAAACGCAACCATAGCAGTCTTCTGCGGGTTAACAGAAAGACCTGCATTATTACACCATGTCTCAACCCTCTTAAGAGCTGTGAACATCATGTCAGAGACAGTATTGTCATACTTGCCCCTGGCAATGATAAAATCATCTGCATATCCAACACAGGATACACCAGAAACATTGATGCTCTCCAGAAGAGAGTCAACAACTAGACACCATAGAATTGGCGAAAGCACACCTCCTTGCGGACAGCCTGCCAGAGCATGCACCGTTATACTATCACCAAGTAAAGATGCACAGATATACCTATTAGCTAACAGGTTCTTGATCTAATGAGAGATTGTAATATCAACACCTTTCCTATCAAGAGCTTGAAGGACAGTATCAATGGGCACCTTATCAAAAGCACTCTCAATGTCAAGAAAAGTGGCAAGAGCAATTTCCATTAGCATTAAGGTTTCTCTCCAGAATAAAGAAGAGACTATAGAAGGCAGCATCCGTGGATTTACCCGGTTGATAGGCATGTTGAGAACTTGACAGAGGCATAACAGTCTTAATCACTTCTCTTATGTACCTGTCGATGAGCTTTTCAATAGTCTTTAGAAGAAAAGACGTAAGGCTAATAGGCCTGAATGATTTGGCATCGTAGTAATTATCCTTGCCAATCTTTGAAATAAAGATTACCTTAGTATGCCTCCAGGCAGATGGTACATGCCCAAAGGCTATACAGGCTCTGTAAATACTACAGAGAATGGGAGCAAGCACCTCAATTCCCTCCTGGAGAAGAATTGGAATAATGCCATCAGTCCCCGGAGTTTTGTAGAGTTTAAGAGAGTTAATAGCCCTTTTAACCCTATCCAGAGTAACCACACTCCTAGCAATGCTCCAACTCCTGCTATCACAGGTAGCAGTGGAGCAAGCAGCAGGTATGTCACTATTGCCATTCGAATCAGAAACCGGAAAATGAACCCTGAACAATTCAGCGAAGGTCTCTTCCCCAGTACCAGAGAAAACACCATTAGGCTTCTTGACAGTATTCAGATTACAATTCCTATCCCTTGCCATTAGCTTAACAAGTTTCGCAGTGGCAGAAACATCATTTATGCTTTCGCAGTAGGTTCTCCAAGAGTTTTTTTTTTTGAGTCTCTGACCGCTTTATTATAGGAGGTAAGAGCAGATTTATAGACCTTCCATTCTCCACTCTTTTTGGCTCTATTAAAGAGCTTCCTACACTTGCCATGCAAACTGCTGAGCTCATTCATCCACCAAAGAACAATCCTTGTGGAGACAGTATTTATGGACTTACAGTTATTGAAGTACGAGTGGATGATTGAATGTTGCACAGAGTCAACAGCCAAATCCAGATTTGCGATAGAAGAATACTCACCAGAATGGCCAGCCAAACTGTTAAGATCTTTTTTGTAGGAACCCCAGTTAGTCCTTTTCGGATTCCTACTCTCAGCAGTTATTGGTTTCAATGGACCTTTAACAGAGAAAGTGATTAATTGGTGATCAGACAAAGAAATATCATCTGAAACCTTCCAATCGAAAACATTATCGTAGGCGTTACTATTGCTTACGCTTATATCAATTACCTCGCAACATTTTACCGTCACAAAGGTTGGAGAGTTGCCCTTGTTAAGAATAAAGAGCTTGAAATGTATGATCTGTTCTAAGAGATCATCACCTCGACAGTTGCAATCACTGCTGCCCCAAACAGTGTTATGGGCATTCGCATCACAACCGATAATCATTCTTTTGCCCCCATTACAGTACTCAATGAGACTAGTAGTGACATTAGAAAGGATATTATCTTCATAAGGAAGATAGGCAGAGGCGAAGATGTATTCCATCTTATGCTCATTGTTTTTAAAATTCACACTGATGGCAACATTATCACCAAGGAATTTCACAAGATGAAGAGCATTGAACCTGTCGCTTACAACAATACAGGCTCTGGGTCTGATACAGCATGTATCATAAAAGACGTTAAAACCCTTGATCCCAAGACCCAGGATTTTGCCATTACAGGTCCAGGGCTCTTGAATTAGAGCAATATCAACTTTACCATTTGTCAGCCTTTTGCTAAGAATAGCAGAGACAGACCTACTGTGGTGCAGATTGATTTGTGCAACATTTAGACATCCCAGAAGCAAAAGCAAAAAAAAAACGCAGGCAAGAAAAACTAGGAAGAATTAATCTCCCTAGTGACATGAGAATGATCAGCGTTAGATACGATATCATTCTCAAAATCCTGCATGCGTCTTTCTAGCTCATCATCAGAAAGCGGTGGATTAGCATGCAGTGTGTTATCAGGACTGTAATCAGAAGTAATTTCCAGTTCAACAAGCTTATGTAACATAGTATCAACACTAGTGATACTTATCTGAGAGGAGGTAGCCTGATCTTCTGGCTGTACCTCCATCTCCAACTTCCCTTTGGGCCTTTGATTTGGACCCCGTAGAATCTTGAATACTCCACGGTTCAAACCGGTGTAAGCACCAAGGTCAGCTTTGTAAATTGCATCCGCAGCCTCCGAATTCACCTCGAAGATCCATCTTACAAAGAGGGGTTCCACAAAGTTTTGCAGAACACGCCACTCCTCAGACTTCAATTCTGGGTTGAAATGGTTCAGCCGTTTCAGCAAAAGGCTCGGCTCCTTGGTATAAACGTCTTTGGTCTTGACGGTCACCTTGACAGGTGTAGGTAGATCATTGGCACTCATGACTTTGAGTGCCTCATCTAAAACCTGTATGTTATTGTGGAAGGTTTTCTTAACCCATTCCACAGTGGCACTGAAGAACGGTTCATTGCACTGAAGAACCAAGGCTCCAGCATGTAAGCCAGAACCATGGATCTTCGGAAGTTTCTCACCAGTGGGGATCTCATCTATTTTACCGAGAATCTCCATCTGGATGATGTCAACTTCTTCCTTGCTCAGTTTAACAGAAGGGAAGTAATCTTTGATAACTGTCATCTTTATAACCTGGACTTCCTGAGCATATGATCCAGGTTGAATGTCGGTCCTTGGTCTCTTTTCACTAACCAGGTCTCTTGGAGAAGGTGTGGCTCCATCCAACCTAAGTCATTTGGTGCCTCCGACCTTCTCTTTGACAACACCAGCTTTTACAAGCTTCTGGTCTTGCTGCCTTGGAATGCGCCTCCTTCTGCGCCTCTGTGCTCTAGTGAGTACTACCTGCATCCCAGCCATGGTTTCAGTGTGTTGCTCACCAAGGCTCGCAACAACACCTCCTTCCATAGCCAGACTGCAGGTTTCCCCCTTTATATCAAGATCCAACCCCAGAGGGGTTATTTCAGTGGCTGATTGGGATTCACCCAAAGATGTACCCAATCCTTTAACACTTTCTCTATGGCGGCATGGAGAGCTAGGGAATGGTACATCTAATTGCTCCATGCTGTAACCACTAATGAGAAAAACCATGGTTTACTTCCAGTTCGATCGGAGCCCCCGCTAGGCTCTGTCTCCCCACACTTTTCTAACGTGAAAAGTGTAACCGCCGGAATAATTCGCAAAGCTAGATGATGAAGAGTGGGCCATAACGTGCACCAGGTGCACAGGATCCAAGGGGGATTTCTCGATATGAAACACTCTTCACCATCCAACCAACGTAACCAAGGGACTCAACCCCTGGAACTGTTTACTACAAACATTTCTTAAAATCAATACTACAGATACACGCCACTTTGCCCTTTTCACACCGCAACCACATGGTCCCATTCCCGAGCCCAAAATGGTATACCTTATGGCGGAGGCCGAAGGGTGGTACTAGGTCCCATAAAGCAGAAGTGATGTTTACTAGGGATTCAGCATTGATGCAATCTGCGGCTGAGAAGAAAATTTCGCAAGGGTACCCCTCGATTGCGACACCCTCTATCTACAAAAGAAATGGATCCCTGAGGATTCTACAGGGTGAGGCACTCACTCCCAACCCCCAACCTGGAAGACCAGGATGTCTTGTTTTATTGTAAACCTCACCTTTTACCTGTCCAGCATGGGAGACCCTACCAGTAGCAAAAAGCTACCGCCGGTATGGCTCTTAGGATCATTGGATCACTCAAGCCCCACCACCACGACAAGGCATAGACATCATTCAGTGGGGAAGTATTGTGAAACTAAAATAACTTCATAACAACTAGTACATGAGACAGGGGTTGATGTCATTTCTTTGACTTTTAATGGCACGAGTACTAATATATGTACTGCACAGGAACTGGGATGTAATATACTTTTAAAATAGAAAATGTTTAGCAATTAATACTGTTTACTGTAATGATGTGCTCAAATATTACCTATATCTCATTTACAAAATTAACAAAATGTTATCTATATATATAATTTATGTTTTAGGATAAAAAAAAACTGAAATATTAATTAAAAATAATTTACAAGCCAAAACAGTCATAACGAAATTTGAAAATAAATGTGTAAGAAAAGAAAGCGTTATTCCATGCTTTTCGAACCTGTATATTTCAGAGATTTAAAAATACTTGGATTAAGATTTTTATAAAAGAAAATTGTGTATAACAGTGAACAAACAAACTACCACAATTGCACACTTTTACAATTTTCTGGAACTAGTACTATAATGCACCATTCTGGCGCGACCGTGCCAAATCTGGCACTCATTTGTAGAACCGAAGGGGGGACATACTGGCCATGCTTTTAAGATGGCTAAAGAAAGGAAAGGTTACCTCTAGTGATTCTAGCTCATTGGTTGTACCCCTTCTTTCTCTGGATAATGTTTATAAATTTTATATCAGTAGTACTAAACGTACAATTTGTATTCGTTTGACTGAACATGCTAGAGGCATAAAAAAATGGTAAACAAACGACCGCTCTTGCCCAATTAGTGACTAAAGATAATTTTCGCCCCCTTTTTGAAAATTCTTATCTTTAAAATCAGCTGTAATAACCCCTACTCTATTTTACTTTACAAATCGCTTTTTATTTATTTATATCGTACTTCTATTTGTAATTTTAACCCTGTTCAGGTCTTAAGTTATGCCTGTCGACTTGTTCTCGATGATGTGCTTGTTAAACCTTTACACAGTTACCTTAATTTATAATAATGTTCTAAAGTATTTGAAGTTTTATAAGTTTCTCTTGTGAAATACTCATTCATAAATACATCTTAACAAGTAATGTGAATTTACTAAATGAACATTCCCTGCTTGTTACCTTCTTGTTGCTTAGTCTTTTCATCCTGACGAGTTATTTTGCCTTTGAAACCAATTGATATCTTTTATAAATTACTTGCTTTACTTATTATGGGGGGGGGGGGGGGTACAATCCAAAGCAGATGCTATCTCCATAATAGTTAAGTATATTTTTAGAAAATTGAAGTTTATGATCACAGGTAGTCGTAATTAATCCTATAGGATACAACTGCACTTGAACTGCATAGACTGCTTACCCATTTATTGTAACTTCAATATAAACAACATTCTTAATCGTATTTTAATCACCATGGTGGTGAATTAGCAGAGTAGCTCTACCTTCATAAAACTAAGTTGATCATCAATCATTTTATATTGCATTGCAGGATCATTTATCTGGCATCCCGATATCCGGAACACTTGGAATGATGCCAAATTCTATGCCAACAGATATATTTTCTCTAAAATTGGTCAAAATAGCATTTTTTGTTTTAACATCTCGCTAAATAACCAGAAGTGTTATTTCCACTGATTGTTTCATAGTTTCTACAGAAAACATCCTCAATATGAATTACAGTTTTTCCATGTTTTCCTACGGAAAACTGCCATCGGCCATTGAAAATTTACAATCATGTGTGCTGTCAATCCATGCAACAATGGAAATTTATGCACATATAATTGATTAATATCTCGTTTTTCTTGGACATAATATATTATAAATAGTTTCTAAATTTGGCATAAACCACTAAACGGATCATCGAGATTATTACCTCCGTATAGCACCTCTTAAATTACAGAGGACTTACACTTTTCTGATTAGATCCGAGAGATGTGCCCGATGTTCTTTGCCAAAAGAGAATCGCAAAAAATTATTATTTCTGAAAATGTATTATGACAAACTTTGTGTTTCCATGCTACAGTGCGTAGCTTATGCAGATTTCAAAGTATATCACTCCTACATTTGTTCAATGCAATTTTATTCCAATATTTTGTTTCTTTTTATCAAACAAATGTTTGATTTTAAAAAAATGTTTTAAAATTCTGATTTTCAAAATTAATGTAGGTTATCATTGTCCAAAATATCGAGAAATGTAATTTAAAACCAATCTCCTTTCGACTTCTTCAGACAGTGCTGTTTTCTCACGAGACCGCTATTTATATATTTTCTGATTTTGGGGCAAATATGCAAATCTCTGGAAAAGATTCTCTGACAATGTAATGACTCTGACAATGTAATGAAAATATAATGAAAATCAGCATCTATATACGATCTTCGTTATACTTTGTTTTACTAAAAAACATTTTTAATTTTTGCAATCTGTTTGCATCGACTAAGACTTTATTAATTCTTTTAAGTTATATTTGGGAAAATTACTTTTCAGATATGTAGTTAATAAAATGAAGGGTTATTTTCCAGAAAAATGTATGAAAACAACTATTTTGACAGTTTATATTAAATTTTGACATATTCCCATCTATAAGTATAGGGTTATAATTTTATTAAAAATAAATAAATGTTATTATCATAAATGTAAACTTGAGTTCTATCAAGCCTCAATAATAAACTTCTTTCATTTTTTTTTTTTTACCCTTTTTCATAATTTTTTTAACTAGATCTGATTCTAATTTAATTATATATATATATTTACTAATATATATTTTTATTTAATTAAGTATACTTTTCATTACAAAAGCTTTATGTAGTACATTTATACTTAAAAATTGAATTCTAATATTTTAATACAGCATTGTAAAACATTCCAATAGATTTACAAAAAGTGTTCCAAATTATGGGAAAACCCCTTATCCCAAAAGTCTAAAGTCCCAAGCTTTCCGGATAATAGAACTCATACAATACCAAAAATTAATCAATAAATTATTACTTCTAATTGAGTCATAAAAGAGACAATTTTTTTTCGACAAAATTAAAATTTTATTATAACAACTTGTTTTTCATAATAATATTTTTTTATATGTTAGTCTACTCTTTTGTAGATTGTGTATAGGCCAATATTTTAATATAGCATTTACTCACACTGTAACATGATTGCACACACACACACACACACACATATATATATATATATATATATATATGTATATAGATAGTAATTAGGGGCCCCCATATTTCATAAATATGTATCATTGAAATATACAGGGTGTCCCAAAAACATTGACTTTGGCTTTTATTCCTTAAATATTGATCTTAGACATATATAATAAATTACAAAGTTGCATAAAAAAGGTACAGAATTTTATGAAATTGATAAAAAATTTTCAGGGGTTTAAATTTTAAGAAATACAAAATTTAAATTTTTATGCGCCCCCCCCCCCCCCCCATACAAAAACATTTCCAATGAGTAAAATGTGCCCCATACACTAATAAGGTGATGCACAAAATTTCAGTGTTTTATCATAAAAAGTCCCAGAGATATGTTTAAATAAATTTGGTGAGGGATTTATCGCAAATTAAAATGTAAATGTTTACAGCAAGAGTGCAAATGATGCAACATAGAAATTCATCATAGGCAAATAATATCTGCCTCTTATCTTTAATGGATCTTTGGCATGGATGGAAAACATTTAGAACAAGCTTTGTAATCTTTGTACAAGATTTGTAAATTTAATATTTCTACACAGTGTAGATACTTTTGTACTAATAAATAGCAAAATTATTATTTATTTATGTAATCATTGTTTTCTTTCATAATTTGTGTATGACCCCTGAAACGCGATCTGCCGACATGATACCATTAGTGGCGACACGTCAAACTTCAAATCACTGAATCAACTAATTACATGACACTGTTGGTATCCATTTGTCTGAACATGCAAGAGATGTAAAAAATGGTAAACAAATGACCGCCCTTACCCAATTAGTGAATAAAGATAATTTTCACCCCCTTTTTGAAAATTTTTCTCTTTTGATCAGCTGTAATAACCCCCGCTCTATTTTACTTTGCGAATCCCTTATCATTTATTTATATCGTACTTCTATTTGTAATTTTGACCCTGTTCAGGTCTTAAATTATGCCTAGCAACTTGTTCTCGATGCCATGCATGTTAAATCGTTACACAGTTACTTTAATTTATAATAATGTTCTAAAGTATTTGATGTTTTAAAAAAAAACAGTTTTTTAAAAATGTTTATCTTTGAGATTTGTAAATTTTATAATTTTAAATCTGCTTTATGATTCACAATTTTGTATGGATGGCAATTTTCGTAATATGCAAATTTTGCTTGATGGCATTGGAATGTATTTAAGCATGATGGCATCTTTTCTGATTCTATCACCACTGAGGAAGAGCATGAAGGTGTTCAAAAGCGCTTTGGCTTAAAATTATTTATTTGTTTTACGTCTGTAGGATGGTTTTTTAATAAAGTGAATGGTTGGTATTCATTTGTCTGAACATGCAAGAGACGTAAAAAATGGTAAACAAACAACCACCCTTGCCCAATTAGTGAATAAAGATAATTTTTGCCTCTTTTTGAAAATTCTTTTCTTTTAATCAGCTATAATAACTCCCCCTCCCCCGCTCTATTTTACTTTGCGAATCCCTTATCATTTATTTATATCGTACTTCTATTTGTAATTTTGACCCTGTTCAGGTCTTAAGTTATGCCTAGCAACTTGTTCTCGATGCCGTGCGTGTTAAATCTTTACACAGTTACCTTAATTTATAATGGATGGCAATTTTTGTAATATGCAAATTTTGCTTGACGGCATTGGAATGCATTTAGGCATGATGGCATCTGTTCTGATTCTATCACCACTGAGGGAGAGTATGAAGGTGTTCGAAAGTGATTTGGCTTAAAATTATTTATTTGTTGTACGTTTGTAGGATGGTTTTTTTATTAAAGTGACCTTTAAATTTGGTTTTTATGATTTGACATGTAATTAGTTGATTCAGTGCCAACATGATTTTTCCCCTCTGAGAACCCATGTCGATGTATCAAAAGTGGTTTAAGTCAGTATATTTGTCCTTTCATATCTCTGTGACTTTTTATGATAAAATGCCGAAATTTTGTACATCACCTTATTAGTGTATGGGGCACATTTTACTCATTGGAAATGTTTTTGTACGGGGGCCATATAAAAATTTAAATTTTGTATTTCTCAAAATTTATTCCCTTAAAAATTTTAATTGATTTCATAAAATCTGTACCTTTTTTACGCAACTTTATAATTTATTATATATGTCTGAGATCAATATTTAAGGAATAAAAGCCGAGGTCAATGTTTTTGGGACACCCTGTATATATATAAATTATCAAATCATTAAAATGGATTTTATCATATCATTATCATATTTATTACAATATTATATAAATTCTTAATTAATACATGTAAAGCATTTTAGCTCAAATATTTTTCAAAGTTTATAGACCCTGGGGTCAATTTGGTAATATATGAGAACACTTTTTATATGGATTTAAAACCTTTTATCAAAATTAGAGTTTGTTTAAGATAAATGTTCTTTAGAAAATCTAATATCGAATAATGTTTATTCTCTACCTTCAATTATGTAGTCATATATTTTAGAAAAATTACTAAATTAACAGGAAAAAGCTTAGTGAATCTAAACGTGTGTCTAAGCTGTCACCAATGAGCTTGAATTATTTATAAAGAGTTTGTACATTAGTACAGTGCCACACTTTAATTCTCCTAAACACCTTTCGAGACACTGGTGATGAATAATGCACTAAGTTTGTGAAATTCAACAAACCACATTTTGTCTAGGCTGTCACCCTTTTGGCTTGAATTGTTTATAAAGAGTTTGTACACTAGTATGATGTCTCGGCCACTCAAATAGCTGCTGTAAGCCCTAGGACCAGTCAAGTGGTCTGGGTCTTGGACTAGTATGATGTCACACTTTAATTCTCCACATGCCTTTACGAGATACTGGCTATGAATAATGCATTAAGTTTGTGAAATTTGAGCATCCGTTCTGCTGCACTGCTTCAAAAGCACTATGCTCCTAAAAATTCTTGACGTACCCATCCTGAACGAGAATTTTTTTCATCTGCCCATTTAGCATTTGTCTTGCAAAAAATCGATACTGTTGCACAAGTGTCATGGAGCAGTTGCTTACTGCAATTACAGTCAAAATTAGTCTTAATAATAAATAATCAATAAATACAACAAATAATAATAAGTAATTTAATATATAATCTTACTCAAAGGGGAATAAATAATTTTTATCTGAAATTTCTATAATTCCAAAAAGGTTATACCCTGGAGATAGCTGACATAGTCTTGACCAGAGCCGGACCAAGCAAAAATGTGTCCATTCTGTTTAGTGTTTCAAATCATTCTGACTTAAAAATGAACAAGACGCCTGAAAAGAATTCAAGGGCCTACCAGCGTGTGCATACTCCTTCAAAAAGCTCCCTTGAACTGCTAACTTAATCACCTGCCTAACACTCTAAAAAATGCCTAGCTTTTGCTTGTAACTAAACAATAGTTAGGTCACATGATACATTTACTAATCATTAAGTACTGCTCTAGAGCAAACCTCAGTGGGGAAGCTGGATTCCCGCTGAACTTCGTTTCACTATCTTTTTTTTTTTATTGCTTATTCTGCACAATGCAAGTGTAGACTCTATGGCTACCAGATGCAATTGGTATCACTATATGGGCATTACAAACACCATAAATTATTTGCTTTGACAATGTTAATGTTGTGTTGGCGTCTGTCAATTACAGTGCATCTCTAACATTGTAGGAATGACTCATAGAAAGGAACTATTATGACCTCATTCTGGGTGGTCCTTGAATGCCTGGCGACAGCTTGCACCTATTTCCAATTAAGTTGTTTGACGTAAAAAAAATTTGTAGTTTAAAATATCACCAATAGGTGATGCTGAATGCATTGGAAAGACAATTAAAATAACTTACTGCACGTGTCAAATCGTGTGACAAGCCTAAGTAACCCTGAACAGGTGATAGGACCTTTTCCTTTCTTTAGATATTTCCTAAATCAGAATTTTTGTAAAGCATATGATGCTGATTCGCCGATCACATAATACAGCTTCACTAACAAGGCTTTCTCGATTGATTAACATTCTTGCAAAAGTTTCTTCTTTGCACTGTTTACTAATGAATCAAATGAAGAATCTATAGAGCACTACAGCTGTTTTATAACAGCCTCATTTGCATACTTCTGGAAGATGTATTCGGGTAAGCGCCACCTATAGGTGATTTTTTAAACTACAAAATTTTTTCACGTCAAAAAAAACCCCCCGTCCTGGCAATACTTATGGTACAAACCGTACCTCAATGATATGATTTTTCGATTTTTAATGAATTTTTAAAGTTTATACGGACTTTTGAAAGACCCTGTATATTGTCACCTTAGCTAAATCTGACTATTATTTTTATTTCATAATTTATAATTTTTTTTCTATAAGAATCATAAACAAAAATTATAATTCAAACTTGTAATTTGCTATAGGGTTATTAAACATTTTAAACTTGACAAAATGACTCTCTTTGTCAATAAGTATAGGTAACAGCATATATCTGATTAGGGTTTTTAAGAAAGAGCTGTAAAATTCCTAATATTTGAGAATGAATGAATAAAATGAAGGTGGGTGGCTCCAGAAGAGAGCCCAGCACATCGACCAGAGATCTATTGTATTACCCCAGAAGGGAAAAAAAGATCTCTAAGAAAAGAGACCAGTAGCCGATGCGAAAATAAGCAGGCACTTGACAGGAATGTCATTCAGCTCCCAGGGTTCAATCACATGACGACCAATGTGCTCGAATCTGTGAGCAGAGTAAGCCTCACATTCGCATAGAATGTGAGCTGCAGTTTCTTCGCTATGATTGCAGCCTCTGCAAAGCGAATCCTTGGTGACACCCATAATATTAAGGTGTCTCTTGAGGGTGCAGTGCCCAGTAAGGAGCCCAACAGCCCTCCTGATGCCGGTTCTACTGAACCTGAAAAGTTCCTTTTGACGTGTACTAGGGCAATTGCAGTTGAGAATTTTCGCTTGCCTTTGTCCCTTAGTGTCACGCCAGTTCTTACATTGAAGCTTCCTGAAGATGTCATAGACAATTCTTCTAACAAGGTCATTGGGAATTCCCAAGGCCGGCTCAGGGCCCATATAGGGAGTACTTGAGCCTTTCCTAGCAAGTTCATCTGCCAATTCATTGCAAGGAATACCCGAATGACCAGGCACCCAGTAAAGAATGACATTATTATTGCTAGCAATATCACAGAGTGCATTATAACATTCCCAAACAAGGGAAGACGTCACAATGAACTTCTCCAGAGCCATAAGAGCAGCCTGACTGTCAGAACAAATGAAAATCTGGCTATTCTTATACTTCCTGTCATAGCAGATTCTACAACACATAAGGATGGCAAAGACTTCGGCCTGAAAGACAGTAGCAAAATTGCCAAGCGGATAAGACAGCTCAGTACCATCATCAGGGCAGCAAACACCAGCACCAGTACTTGTGCCAATCTTCGAGCCATCTGTGTACCATACAAAATAGTTCCGTTTATTGTAGGTGGGAGTCCTTTTCCAATCGTCCCGCAAGGGGACTTGAATTTCATAAGGCTTATCAAACGTATATTTGACATGGATGCCATCAGGTGGCATACAGAAATAAGGATAACTAGCAACATTACTGTTAAGTTCACCCCAAGATAGATACCTTGAGTAATCTTTCCAGTATTTCAGATATTTAAGTCTGTTCATGCAGATGAGTGCCTCTGCTTCAATACGCATATAGAGCAGATGCAAGCCAAGTAAAAGTTCGAGAGTTGCAGTAGGAGGGGTTTTCATGCATCCAGAGATTGCAATGCACACCATCCTTTGAAGCTTAACTAATTCAAGTTTAGCTGTTTCACATTTAATTCTGGACCACCAAACAATGTATCCATAGGAAATGATAGGACAGACTACCATCGAGTAAATCCAATGGATAGCCCTGGGATTTAAGCCCCAGGTTTTCCCAATACCATTCCTACAAGACCAGAAGATTCTTCTGGCTTTAGTCGTGCAATACTACAAGTGTCTCTTTCAATTGAGTTCCTTGTCAAAGTAAATTTCCAGGAATTTAACCTCCTTGGAGCAAATAAGCTTCTGCCCAAAGAAGCGAATATCCCCGAGATTAAGTATACGTTTCCTAGTAAACACAACCAAAGCAGTCTTATGCTGATTAACCGTAAGGCCTGCATTTCTGCACCATGCCTCAACCCTCCTAAAAGCAGTAGACATCATGTCGGATACAGTGTTGCCAAATTTGCCCCTGGCAATGATGACAACATCATCTGCATAACCAACGCAAGAAACGCCAGAAGCACTGATGCTCTCCAAAAGAGAGTCCACAACTATACACCAAAGAATTGGTAAAAGCACACCTCCTTGTGGACAGCCCGAAAGTGCATGCACAGTCATACTATCACCAAGTAGAGATGCACAGATATACCTATTAGATAACAGGTTCTTGATCCAGTAAGAGATTGTGGTATCAACACCTTTTCTATCAAGAGCATCAAGGATGGTGTCGATGGGTACCTTATCAAAGGCACCTTCAATGTCGAGAAAGGTGGCAAGAGCAACTTTCTTGGCATTGAAATTTCTCTCCAAAATAAAGGAGAGACTGTAAAGAGCAGTATCCGTAGATTTTCCCGGTTGATAGGCATGTTGAGAATTTGACAAGGGCTTAGAGGCCAGAATCACTTCTCTTAAGTACCTATCTAATATTTGAGAAAAAGCATGAACGTTTTCGACTTAAAAGAGTGTTAAAATTTATGATTTTTTAGTAAGGGTGCTAAAATTTGCGATTCTTATTAAAAAAGGCAATAAAATTCTTTATTTACATGAAAAGCGCCATAACTAGTTATTTTTATGAAAAACCATAGAAATTCGCGATTTTATTTAAAAGTGCTATTTGCGATTATTTTGAAAGCCCTAAAATTAGTGATTTTATATAAAAGTGCTAAAATTTTTAATTTTATTTAATCCTTTGAGTCCCAAGCTCATTTTCCCGGTACTACCCCAGAACCCCTAAGACGGTCTAACAGAGAAAGGCCATTTTCGACCCCCTTGGAAGATAATGACGCTTGAGTAAACACACGCCTTTCCTCTTCTATGCGAATACCCTCAAAGAAGAGGGGAGGGTTAATAGGTTTCAGAAAAAGGTTGTTTGCTGTCAATGACACTTCTGAGTGACATATTTTTAAAAAATCACTTGTTTGGCGAATAATTAGAAAACATTTTGCTTCGTTAGACAATATATTTTACTTAGTAGGTTGGATTAAAATAAACCAATTTCTGAAGTTGTGTAGCAGAAAAAAAATATATATATATATATGTATATATATTAAATGTTTGTTTGGATTTTTGCACATTTTATAAACAAAAAATTACTTTTTTTTCAAAGTGCATTATAGTATTTTTAAACTTATTTGTTAGCTAAGCGTGGGACCTCCCAATTTAATGGCGGTTATCAGGCTAAACATCCTTCAGACAATGTATGCTATTAAACCAATGTAATTACTCTGTCTATGTGAAGGGTTATGACACACATAACCACCCGTTGCTACAATACCATTAATTTTAGAAAAGTATACTCAGACCTTATCTATAATTTTTCATTTTAATCAAAAATACTTTCTACATTTTTACTTTATAATATTACAAATATGTTGTTTTCTTGATTTTTGACAAGAAAGTATGTGTTAAAATCTTTCGCCCATATTCCCAATACTTTTGTGCCATCCTCAAACTCTCTCTCTCTATGTGATGTGGACAAAATAACTCAAGGAAGAATGCACGTATCGCTATGAAAAGTTTTGCATTCGTACATTATGCAAAATAAACAAAAAAAAAAACTAGAAATAAATATAATAATTCGCATTATTAAAACAAGAATGTTTCGAAATTTATGAGTTTTAAGTTGTTATTATTCACACAAAAAAAAAAACAAGTATGAATGCGTAATCCTTGGGGATGCTCTATTGATGGGTTCACTATGAACTTAGCCGTTGCAGCCTCGGGTAGCCTGACCTAAATGCTGAAGAAACTGAGGATGATTACGTGGCAGAACTGAATTTGTCGGTTCGCAAATTCTGCGCATAATAAGTTTTTATTATTGTCGTTGTAAATATCAGTTATTTCATGGGACGCATAATAAATACGAAACCGGTTCATGGATGCTTTTATGTAATACAAACACTGTTGTTAGGATCATTCATAAACAGAATTTTTATACTATATTCTTTGATGTCCATGTTTTGTGATTGTATATTGATGTTTACTTACGATTATGGAAGGAGTATGGTTTCAATATTATAGATTAAGAAATACACATTTTAATTTTCATAGAAAGATTTATTAAATTTTTATCTAACATTTGACATACCCAAATTCCCATTTTTTGAAAATTTCACAAACAACCTGATCTTGTAATGTCTCTATTTGCCTGTACTTAAATGTTTATTTTCTCTGAACTTAGATTTTAAAGATGTTTTATTGATTCAAATTTTCAAATATTTATGCTTAAAATATAATCTTCGGAAAACTATAATCTTTGGAAATAAAGTAATAAACATTCGTATATATCGTTTTATATTTTTAAGATTTGTGAAAGGCGAAATTAATTGCGTTCTAAAGTCGTAACTTTCCTCAATCGGAAAAGTTTCCATCAAAAGAACTGAAATTATAATCCCCTTTATCTCTATAGAGATAAAGGGGATTATAATTTCAGTCTGTTATATATTTCAATGTTTATAATTCAGTTAAGGGGATGTAACACCAGGACTTGTGGGATTTTAGCAGACAACAGCACCTCTCCCCCTACCAAACAAACAAATTCTAGACCGTCTGTGCCCTCAATGCTTTGACAAGCTTATATTTAGAAAAATAAATTTGGCTATCTTTACTTACCTGATTTACCGTGTCGGCAATTTAACTAACTGCATCCAGCACCCCAGAAGCCCAGATATCAGCTGAACTGACTTAAAAACAGCGGTGTAATTTATCCCTGAATAAGTTGCTGTATGTCTTTGTACATGATGGCTATATAAAGAAAGCTGGAGAACAATATGCATTGTTGTGTATCTGTGGGCTAGGCAGGTTGCTTCCAGGGCTATGGAAGTAATATATAGCCCAGGGTTGCTTCAAGGAGTTAGTTGCTTTTATGAGTCTGTTATATATTTCAAAGGGGTGTGTGTCATGCTTTGTCGGAAATGGACTGCAGTCATTTATTTTGGAGCGTCTTGTAAAATGAGGTCCAAACCTGAGGCTGAATAATATTACTTTTGTGCGATGTCTGTGACTGTTAAAATAGTTTTCTCACGGCTCCACTGAACTTTGGCAAAGAAAAGGGAACCAAATTATAAAACGGTTCAATCGGTGGTTTGCTTTACAGGTTACAAATATAAAGGAATAAATCCCCCCCCCCTCTTAAAAGTGTCTGAAAACCTACGATTTAGTGAGGAATAAGTCTTGGTTTTTTTAAGTCTCCTTCAAAAGTCTCCTCATTTGTTCTTGTAAAATTTATTAAAAAAACACTTTAAATTTTAGATTTTGAAGGAGAAACTTCCAGAGCATATTTCAACACTTTTGTAAAGCAGTTCATATCTGTATGTCTATGAGGTGTAAACGGTATATGAAGGGTAAACGTTACGTAAAATCTTATCCCCACTAGCAACCGGCATCTGTTATTCATATAACTAACTTATAATGAAATAAATATAATTAAAATTCAGATAACTAAGTTATCTGAATATACCGTAGGTTTTATGATCAGAACAAAATATTGGTGCCACCATGAAATTTTATATATGCTAAGGTTATGTAAGGATTGGTATATATATATAATACCCGTAGTCCAAAATTTAAGGTTTTCTTGAAATTATCTTTCTATATAGAATGTGTTACTGTATATCGTTCTAAAGTGGAACAAACATATAATAATATGGTCTATACAGAAAAATAATTGTGTTAACTGCGTTATACATATAAATGGTATTAAAATTATAGATGTAGCCCAGATTTTGAAAAGAGGAGATTACGATCGAAAGAATGACATCACTAAATTTTGTTTTTCAATTAACATAACTTTTCCTCCAAATAGGGGGGGGGGGTATGACCCAAACTCCCTTTACCTACATTAGTAAAAATCGACCTTGCAGGTAAAATTAGTGGGTTAAAGTGAATAATTATTTTTTATATGTTATATAGTGTTCTGTAAAGAACTCGTGTTTTAGGTGAGAACTAAAGCATCAAATTTTGGCTCGCTTGACAACGCTTTATCCTTTGAGCAACTGCGATCATTATCTTTCCTGATATATTTTGAGTGGATCTAAAATATAACAAGAAATATATAAAATTGGAGTTTAGTAAATTTCTGATCAGGGAGTTTGAATTGAAACATCCTCATTTCCTTCTTTGTTGCACAAAAATATGCATAATTGTTCGTATTTAACCGAATTGTTTCTACAGCTTCGTTGGTGTAAAATAATTTAAAAAATTGCAATGGACTAGCACCAGGTGGTAAATCATGGACAGGTCCTGAACGGCAAGCAAATGCAGGAAATGCATTTGCAAGCAAATACATTTTTGTATTATCTATATCCATTGTTCAATTAAGTTCTTCATTTTATCCATCATAACCATCTCAATTTCTCTTTATTCATTATTTAACAAAAAAGATCAATCATGCATAAAACATTGATTATGAAACACTTTCCATCTGCAATGCAATTTTATTTAAACATCTCTAAGATGCGATACATTCAGCGGTAATATTTTTAAAATTATCACAATACTACAATAATTTATTATATTTGTAAACTTCATCAAAAAAAATGAACTTTATTCAAGTGACGTCATTGAAATATAAATTGCCTGGCTCTCTATGAAAAAGCAGTAAAAATTCCATTCATAAATATTTATTCTATTCCTTTCATTCATCACAAAAAACAATGGAGGTAAAAGTAATTTAACTCTGTGTTTAAAACTTCACCGGAAAAGTCTACTATAAAATCGTCTGTTCTCTCTGTAAAATCAATGACTGTTTCATTCATATCAGTTATATTGCAGACTCCAGCGTTAAATAATTTTGCATTAAAGAAATTCAGGGATTCTTGTTCAACTCATCTTACAGCTTGATGTGTTTACAATCTCCATAAGTGGAAATTAGACTTCGTTGTAGAAATAATCAAAAGTTTGATGATCATTTAAACTTAAATATATTGTGATTGCGTTGTTTCAGAACAATGATGCACAAGAATTAAGCAAAAATTAATTGGTTTTAGAACGGATACAACACCAAATATAAATGAAAAAAAACTTTAAAAATCATGATTTTGACACAAGATGGATACCATATTTTATTTTGAAGTGGGTCACGTGATTTTTTCATATAATTGCCACGTGATCTTTTCATATAATGGGTGTAATTACTATTTTAATTTTTATTTAAAAAACTACTGAATACATTTTTATGAAATAGTTTTTATATATTTTATGTGATAATTTGAATATTTCCTAAAACTTTCAAAACAATTTGTGAATTTTAAATTCGCTTAAAAAATGTTTGAAAAATTATGTCCCATAGAGTTCAATGCATTTCATATTTTTAAACCGGGTTCAATCCAAAACTAATTGAGTGATATTATTCATTTACATTCCCATATGTTCCACAGACCGTCTAAACAACATACTAAAATTTCATTTTGATAAAGTCATTTATATGGCAATTATCATGCGAATGGGCAGACAGACAGAATGAACAGAGTCAAACACTTTCAACTATGTTGTAAAGTGTTAAAAATTCAAGATTGTTTTTATCTGCCTTACTCTCATACCAGTCATCATCTTCCGATTCAGTGCAATCCGATTCATCAGTATCATTAAATAAGATTGCATCTAACTTATCCTGAGTTAAAATTTTACAAAACGCTCATTTCAAACCGAATTCGGAAAACAAACGAATGAAAGTTAAGAAGCAGAAGTAGAAGCATAGTTCTTAAGAAAATCTATCGAACTCATAAATATTACAACTGACACTTGACTTCAGTCCCCGTGTTTTCGCCAGGTAATCAGCCAAAAGTAAGACCTGTCGCCAAAGTACTTCGGAGTAGAATGAATGACAGATAGCCTCTTCTCCTTTGTCGGCATTTTGAAATCCAACCTCCCACCTTGAAAATGGGGGTCGCGATATCTCTGGGCCGCTGGGCCGTCTGCAGTACTTTGCTTGTAGGGCCGTTTCGGGAGCCAAAGGGTTAAAAGCGCTAAAATTTGAGATTTTATGCAAAAGTGCTAAAATTCTCAATTTAAAAGTGGTAAATTTGTGACTTTTATGAAAGAGTGCAAAATTTACGTTCATATTTAAAATCACTACAATTTATGATTTAAAGCCTTTAAATTAGCGATTTTATGTTAAAATGCAAAAAGTTTGTTTTATTAAAAGACTCTAATATTTAACATTTCATTTAAAAGTGTTAAAACTTGCAATTAATTTAAGAGTGATAAAATTTGCAATGTTATTTAACACTAGAATGACGGAAGCGGTCATTTTGACCGCATAACTACTTTGAGAAACGATTCCTCCAAAACGGCTAATCCCAGCCCATTGAAATTTTATGACTTTTCATATTTTAATTATTACTTTAAGAAAATAAGAAAAGTCATAAAATTTCAATGGGCTAGGATTAGCCGCTTTGGAGGAATCGTTTCTCCAAGTAGTTATGCAGTCAAAATGACTGCTTTACTGTTCTGTTAAACATGGTAAAAGTTTCAATTTTAATGTAAAACCACTTAAATTTGAAAATTTATTTAAAAGATTTAAAATTCTTGATAAGTAAGACTGTAGTGGATAATAAATGCATAATAAAATGCTCAAATTCATTTTTGCTAATTTCGTTTTAAACAAGACACGAATAGGCTACATTGCCTAGAATACATAGTATTCTAGGCACTATAACTAGTATACCGGACTATCTAGCAAGCGAGATCATCACAAAAGATGAAATCACTCTATCTGCTACAAGCACTTGACCAGTTACAACACTTCTGTAGAGTCTCGGCAGCTGGCCAGCCAAATAAGGCACTTTAGCATTAGTCCAAGCACTGACAGAACTTTTGTTTCTGTGGACTGCAATGTTGTTTGGTGTATTTTGAAAGATGAAAACTGCAGAAAACATTTGTTTGAAGAAGAAATTTTATGCTGTTGCAATCATTAAATCTACTGATCCCACAGACTTCCGCTATTTTTAACCTTCTTATCCGATCAAACTTTTGGTGGTCTCGCACTAACGGACCACCAATGATTTCAATTGCTGTGTATTTGATCTACACTGACAAACACTAAATCAAGTTAAATTAGAGGTTGTAAAAATAGGAATTCTTAAAAAAAAAATCCCAATTTATTTGTTATATAAATTCATCTGAGAAATCCATCTCCCCATCTCAGTACTATTTTGCAAACCTGTATTTTATGACTCTAACATCCATGGATTTAAACAATTGAAAAATGAAAATTGAGTTTATCTGTCCTGCTTCAAGGTATGTACATTATTTTTGGCAACATTTCATTTATCTTGTTGATGTTTAACAAGTAAAAGTAAAAATAATAGTTTTTAAAGTATCTCGATTTTATTATTTGCATGTAATTTAAATGTATGAAAAATGTATTTAATAAAATGCATATAACTGTAATGTATAAAAGGTAATGATATACCAAATTTGGACTTTTTAACAACTCCATTTCTCAAATTATTCTCTAAAAATGAATGCATTCCTATGGTAAACCCAATAAGGTTCAAAATCCAAAGAATTTAAATACTCCACGAATGGCAAACACATACTAAATTTAGACATTCTAACTACTTTGGTTTTTGATTTATTCTCCAAAGTGTGTACATTCATTTGACAAATCCAAGAGGGGCTTGCCTGAGAAAGTTCAAAATTTATAAGGAATATACCACAAAATACAACATACTAAATTTGAAATTTCTAGCTGTTCGTGTTCTCGAGTTATTCCTTCAAAAACTAGCATATTCCTATGGCGGGTCCAAGATCGGTTAGCTTGATAAGGTTCATAATCCAAAGAGTTAAAATATACTGAAACCTATAACATAACTTAATCATTTTTTAATATTTTTCTGTATTTTTTTATCAAATAAATTGAGGTTATTTTTATTTTCTAAGATATTGGTTTAAGAGTTAGGGCTAGTTAAGAAATTAATGCTCAGATACTTATTTTTTGCATACTTTATATAAAATTTCATTGTACATTTCATGTACAAATATACTTTGCTATTTGCTTCTCATCAACTAAGTTTCATTTTTAGAAGTACTCCCAATAGCAGTTGCTTGGTTATTATTTACATTCCACCACTGCAGGCATTTATCATATTGCTATAATACGAAAATATTAATTTATATTACCCTCATACTAAGGAAAATATAAAATATTAAAAATATCTGAAAATTTCAATACATTTCAGTACAGTATGGGATCTATTATCTGGAATACTTGGGAATTTGAACTTTCTAGATAAGGGTTTTTGCCATAATTTGGAACACTTCTCTAAAATCTATTGGAATGTTCTACAATGTTGTTGTAGAAAATTATAATTCAATTTTTAAGCATAAATATATTATCTAAAGCTTTATTTTGTAATGAAAAGTTTACTTAATTAAATAAAATTATATATTATTAGAAATATATATGTAATTAAATTATAGAATCAGATCTAGTTGTTAAAAAAAATTATGATAAAGGGTCAAAACATGAAAGAAGTTTATTATTGAGGCTTGATAGAACAAAGGTTTACACTAATCATAATAACATTTATTTATTTTTTAATAAAATTATAACTTTATATTTATAGATGGGAATACGTCAAATTTTAATATATCCTGTCAAAATGGTTATATTTCAAGTGCTTAAATCGTTATTTTAATACATTTTTCTAGGAAATATCCCTTCATTTTATTAACTACTTGTTTGAAAAGTAATTTTCCTACATAAAATTATTAATAAAATCTTAGTCGATGCAAACATATTACAAAAGTTAAAAATGTCTTTACAGTAAAACGAAATATAATGAGAATTGTAAACAAATGCTGATTTTCGTGATATTGCCAGATAATCTTTTCTAAATTGCCAACAAATAAATAAAATACATAAAAAAACTTATCAACATTTAAATTTAAAATTTTGGACCAAATGTAAGCAATGGTTGCCAAGTGAGCTATTTTTCATTAAAGGGGGAGTGAGGAAATTTCACCTTAAACACTTCAAACACCAAAAGATTTGCATATTTGCCCGAAAATCAGCAGAAAATGTACAAATCAGGATCTCGTGAGAAAACTGCATTATCTGAAGAAGTCAAAATAAGAGCCATTTAAAATTGCATTTCTCGGCATTTTGGACAACTATAACCCAAATTAATTTTATATATTGGGATTTTAAAATGTTTATTTGAACATTCGATAAAAAGACAAAAAATATTGGACCAAAATTGCATTGTACAAATGTGGGAGTGACATATTTAGAAATCAGCATAAACTATGCACTGTAGTGCGGTTATACGAAGTTTGTTGTAATAAATTTTCGGAATATAATAATTATTTGTGATTTTCTTTTGGTGAGGAAAACATTGAACACATCTCTTAGATCTAATCAGAAAAGAGCAAACCCTCCTTAATTTAAAAGGTGCTATACAGAGGTAACAATTTCAATGGCCCATTCAGTGACTTATGTCAAATTTAGAAATGATTTATGTCAAATTTTAAAATGAAGCATATAATATATTATGTCCAAGAAAAATGAGATATTAAAGAATTATGCGAGCATAGATTTCCATTGTTGCATGGATTGACACGTAAATGTAAATTTTCAGTAGCTGAATTTACTTCAATTTACTATAGGAAAACATAGAAAAACCGTAGTTTGTATTATGAGAACATTTTTCCATAGAAACTACAGAAAAATTGGTGGAAAATAACACTTATGATTATTTGGCATGATTTAAAAAAAAAGGCTATTCTGACCAATTTTTGGCACAAAACTTGGCACCATTCTGCCTAATTCTGGTTTTAGTGGCGTTCCGGATATCGGGACTCCGGATAAATAATCCTGTATTGTATCAGTATAGTAAAATTACTAGCTTGATTATCTTTGTGATATTAACAAGTTTAAACTTGTAAAAATTAGGTATGTGATTGAACATGACATTGTTTTTCTGTAAATTTTATAATGAAAAATATAGAACACACAAACAGATTCAACTTGAAACATAAAATTGTAACACAAATCATGGCAGCCATGATGGTAAGGTAAAGAGCAAAAATCTGCACAGTGTTTAATTAAGCAGGTTGATTTTGTTGAACACAGGATTGATCTATTTTTCTTTTATGATGGATGCAATATGGATGTGTACATCATCCATATTACATCGTCTATATATGTGCAGGGGAAGTCACATCTGGTTCTTCCAGAGCTTGTAATCTATGGATGTAAATTAGACAAAAAACACAAGATTAGTCTCATTTCTCATCCATGGTTAATGTAATATGGATTAGATCATCCATATTACATCCAAAATAGACCAATACTGTGTGATCATCCAGAACATGTATTTTTAGATGTAAAATAAACAAACTTTGGATAATCCAGATTACATTACTTATGTATATGTATCTATTGGATGTATTTTTTGTGTGTTGACATGTTTTGGATCAATGGGATGTAATATGGATATGATCTGGATATCTGTGCTGTGTGAGAAGAAAATTGAAAAATTTTCATTTTTCAAGATTGTAATATTTATATCTTAAAAACTAAAAGTGCTTGCTATGAATAATAAGCAAGAATTTGTTTTTCTCTGAAAGTCGTACAGTGTATATTTGGATTTTGGATCGAGCTCTTAGTTTTCATAGTAGTTATAATTTCGATATTTTAGTATATCAATTGAGTTCTGTCTAATAGGTGGGAAAGCTGTAATATTTAAAATGTCATGCATATTACAGCTTAATATATTTATTTACTCTAGAAATATATTGGTCCACAAGCATTTCATTTTGTTTTGTTTTAAAAACATTAAGAAGTTATTAGATTATATATGTTTTACAGGTTTATAGATTAACATGAATCTAAAATCTTGTCATGTATCTTACGTAAGTTTAATTTATATACCGCCAATGAAGCTGGTAAATTAATGTGATATGAAGTCTATTGTCGGAGTAGCCAGATGAAATCAGGGCAAAAGGTAAAAGTGCTAGCTAGCTATAAACAGTTACTGGGTTATTTGTAGCACATTGAAAGCCTTTAAACAAAATAAATGAATCTGAAGAATTCGAATAAACTTTTGTATTGAAATTTACTGGAGTATTATTTTACAAAATGCTATTCATGCAAAACCATTTCGGCTCCATCAGACTGGAGCCTTCCTTTAATCTGTGTTTAAATTTCCATTTCAAGTGTGACGTTTGGTGCCATGTTTGTTCTGTAGTGTCTGTCTGATCATTAAATTGAAATTCAAAGTTTTAGAAAAATTGAAAAAATTATCAAAATTCTTTGAAATATTTTCTCTTGTTTTCAAAGTGGGGCTAAAGTGTTCACAGTATGGCAAATATAAGTGTTATATTTTGAATGAATGCAGCTCACACTCATTTTTAGATTTGGTATTTTGTTGATAATTCTGATTCATGAATGCACAGTAATACTCAGACTTATGCGAATTTGCAGTTTCGCTATTGATTTATTTACTGTTTCTAATAAATGGGCATCTTGGGCATTTTGATTTTAGAAGGATTTAAAAAATTTTTTTTTGAATGAAACTTTTAAAATTTCTAATCTTATAGAAAAGTTAAATTTCAAATTTAAAAATAAAATCTCAACTGAACATTTAAAAATAAATTAAGATAAAACAATATTTAAAACGTCACAAAGTTTTTGAAAGTGGTGCCCCCTTTGTTTAGCTTCTGCTTTCAATGTGCTTTGTAGGTCCACTTCCGTTGGCCCTTCATGAATAAACCTAGTGGACCTTGCCAACATATGCCAGGCCGGCACTGATGTGTTATTCTAGAGTGTGAACTACCACAGAACGATTTTTTAAAATCAGACTCCAAACGTCTTTTTATCACCAGCATTTATACGTTAGAAGAGCTCTCTTTCAAGGTTATAGCCACCACATATTCTTTACATCAGGAGAAACTCCAGTAATTTTGTTTCTCTTTTTATATGAATAGCCACATAGCACAAGTATGTCCAAAGTAAGTCCAGAGGAAGTCATATGCATTATTTCAGTATGCCCTAAGGCAGCCCTGCATTTTCCTAGAGACTTCCTGAGGAGGTCCTCTGGCGATACAAATGTCACATTTTAAGATGTACTGTGGAGATCCATTTTAGGATAAGTTCATGACTTTTCAGGATGTGTTTAGGCTTTTAGTGGCTTCTTTAGGAACTTCTGGGATGTCTTCAGGCATATCACAGGAGGCTTTGGAGACCTATGGGATACCTTCACACATATCATAGGAGGCTTTGAGGAGCTATTTTTAGGCTAGTTTATGGTGCCATAGGCTTTTTATGGGATTCTGCAGGAGCATATTACTGGAAGATTTTAGGATTTTTTAGGATCCTTTTCTTCCAGCTACTTGTTTCATCATCCCCATCCCACACAACACAAGTACGTCCACAATAAGTCCAGAGGAAGTCCTATGCAGGATTTCAGGACTTCCAAAGGAAGTCCTATATTTTCCTAAAGATGTCTTAAGGAGGTCCATAGGAGGTACAAATGTCTCTTTTTTTTACGTCCTGTGGACATCCATTTTAGGATGATTTAATGACTTTTCAGGATGTGTTTAGGTTTTTAGTGGATTCTTTAGGAACCTGTAGGATGTCTTGTGACATACCACAGGAGGCTTTTGGAACGTACGGGATGTCTTACGGCATGTAACTGGAGCCTATGGAGATCCTATTCAGTATGTGTTTAGGCGTTTAGTGGAATATTCAGGAACTTGTGGGACGTATTGCAGCATATCACAGGAGACTTTCGGGATGCTTTGTGGAATACCATTGAAGGCTTTCGGGACTTATGGGATATCATGCATACCATTGGAGGCTTTTGGAGCTATTTTTAGGAGGATTGACAGTGGTTCTAGGCTTTCTATAGGTTTCTGCAGGGATATTATGGGACGTGTTCTAGCACATTACAGGAGGATTTAGGATTTTTCAGGATGCTTTTCCTCTAGCTGCTTGTTTTATTTTCCCCATGTTAAACAGTTCCAAAATCACTAATTACTTTATTTTTTTTTTTAATCTTTTTCCATGCTTTTATTAAACATAGATTCTGAGAATAGAAATGTGTTTTTAAAAAATTGTTAAAATAGAAGTATTTCTAATATTTTTGTAAAATGAATGCACATTACTTTTATAAACATACTAGAGAATACTTTAATTTTGCAGATTTTTTAAGAAAAGCATAAACCTTTCTCTTTTCTAAATCTACAATTGGTAGATAACAGGCAAGCTAGAGACTATTTCCTATAGGTTAACATGGGAAATAAAAAAAAAAGAAACAAACAGTTAGAAAAAGAATATCATCTTAATAGATCATTTAAGATTACAACATTCGAATTATCATAAAAGAAATCCAGTAGTCAATATAGTTTATATTTTATGACATCCAAATTTCATTTGCTTGATGACAAAAACTAGTATTTATTTAAAAGTTATCAACTTATTTGTAGTGTTAATAGTCAATGTGTTCTTGTTAGTAGGGAAGACATTTGTCGCCTTCTGTCTACTAATATTTTTTCAGTTAAACCTTGGAATACAGATATACTGCTATTTCCTCATATTTTAGTCCATTTTGATCCAAATGTGTGTCACGTGAATGAATCTCTCATGGAATTACATTTTCTGACTTTTTTCAGTTTTAAATTAAAAAAAAATGCAATATATCAATATCTTAAGTGTCATAAATGATGCCATTCAATTTTAAATAAGAACATGTGCATAGAAAGTAAAACTTTCATATACTTTCTATAAATTATTTTGATTTATTCATATTTAAAATATAGCTGCATGTTGAAAAATAATGTTTTTTAATATCTGACGAATAACTCATGAAAACAATGGTATTCATTTATTTATAAAGTGTGCACTGACTCTATAACATTGAGTGTATTTACTTCTCTAAATCATTGATTTATATATCTTTTTTCATAAGATTTACTGGCAAAAATTCATTTGCCACGAATAATAAATAGCTATTTACTGAGAAAATTATGAAATCTTCCCACTTTATAACACAAAAATTCTGACCCATCTATCAGCTATTATCAATTTCCTTTAGTGGTAAAATATTTTTACAGTTGAATATAAAATTTTGTCATTTACAAATAAAAAAAACTCAATCACATTCTGTGTATTTCAATAAATGTAAAAGTAATTTAGATCATAAAAGAATGTTATTTATTGGTCAAATTAATATCACCTCCACTACCGTGATATTTCATTAGTGATATAATCTGTTTAATGTGAAAACAAATATGCAAAATTCAAGTGATATACTATAGAGAATTCTAATAATTTGATTTATTCACAGTCCGTCTGTATAAGTTATGGACCACAATTTATGAAATACTGCCCTAGTGAGACATGCAAAATGTCCCATATTTTAAGGAATTTATTTAAATTATTTTATACTTACTTTATTAGGTGGACCAATTTTTGGTATGATACATTAAGACATACATACATACATACATAAAAACATTTTTTTTATTATAGAATAAATAAAAACCTAATATACACAATTTAATTTATATCATATTTCTACAAAATTTCCAATCTTCAGCGGTACATAAATATTCCGTTTATCCATTGTCTTCGTGGCAATATATCTAGAAAAACAATAATCATATATATTAGATAAAATCAGAAAAGTACTTAGCATAATTGGTTTTCCAAAAATATTTGCATTATAAATATAAATTAAAGAAATAATGTAGGTTTCAATGACGTCTTCATAACTTCCCTCAAAGCAAAATTATGTCCATACAATTTACATACAGGTAACGATACAGGGAATAACAATAAGTGTATATACAAGTAAGCGTAACGATTATGTTCCACACTTCAAAAAACAGTATAGGGATTCTACATTTGAGTTCATTCCAATAGGGATACCCAATGAAAGGCGAGTTCATTTTAAATGACAATTCCAATTTAAAACACAATGAAATCACAACGCTATCTTTGATCCAAAACATATTTGACTTAAATCAGGTATAAATTAAAGTTATATTGACATTCTATATCTTTAATTTATTTCACTACTATATTCTCTTTTCACATGTTGTGATTCCGTGTGCAAAAATAAACAAGTAAATGTGTTTATGCCAGTTTCCAAACCTGACATTCGCCCAAAGCAAAATGATGCCCATGGAATTTATATTACAATTTGACAGATAAATTCCAGAAGTTGAACTATAAACAAGCTAGTAGTTTTTGTAGATGTTATTTATACGGAGTACACCATCAGTATGAAAAACAATCATGATAAACTTTAGGATGACGGGCTGAGTCCGCTCTGCTTAAACACATACACTCTTTTAGAATATGCGATGAAGTAAATTACGATAACTTCTTACTGTACAATAATATACCCCCCCCCCCCCTTCTCTATTTTTTTTTTCCAGAAAAAATGTGAATTAAGTAAAAACAACAAAAATACTTAACATATACCACAGGCATTTAAATGCTCATGTAAAGAAATATTTTCTTTTACAAATTAAAAGTTACTATAATATTAGAAATATTACATAATACTATATATTAATTTATTTACATCACTCATGGTGTACCTATAAGTAATCTTATGTTGTTTACTTTGTAAGTTTCAGTATTACATTTTAAAAAATTTTTGCAAGGCATAAAATAGATTATACTCACCCCCACTTCTCTCAAAGTTACGACAAATAACAGTTAAGCATTTATTTTACATTTAATATAGATAGATAAGGATTCCAATTTTTACTATAGCTTTTGTTGTTGGGAATAGATTCGTTTTGACAATATACAGGAATTTCCCCATCACTGCAATCAATCACTTACTGTTAATTCATTTTAATTGCATACTATGAAATCTAAAAATTTACATATGCAGTAAATTGCAGACTAAAATCATAACTCCTCACAGTTCATTTGATAAATTGAGGCAAATAGGATTCAGTATCAGGAATTAGCGAAGACAGAGTCACTTTTTATACAATTAATGAAGGGCTGCCTAGCAATAAAGCAGCGTATTTAGTATTACTACTACAATGGGATTTCTTTTTATTTTGCAATATTCTTTGCACATAATTTTTTTTTTATGCTATTATTCAATACCTACATAAGTGGGGCCAACTGTATTACCACCAGAACGTTAATGTTATAAAGCTATGGTTTCTTAGCTAGACAAAAATTTATATGACATAATATACAAAACAATTAATTTCCTTAATTACACTCATAGATAAACATTTTTACACTGCTCCCAATACATCCTCATAGTCAAGTCAGAATAGCCCAAATGGCTGTCAATCAATTCAAAGACTGTAATAAATGATAAAAAAATTAGGTGATAAGCAATATTATATGAATGACTTATCCGACTGCATATTGTAAAACAAAAAATCAATATAGAATGTAGTAAGGTTGACCTATCTCTTTTTAAATCAATTTATTTTTTAATTCATTAAACGTATTTTCTGCAACTGTAGCTAGCAATACTGACCTCTTATGATTCTATTTCAACACAATCATCACTTGCAGCATAATCGTCAAAAATAAGACCTAGCAAAACTCTTTTTTCGTGTAACCTATTTTACATTGAAGTATCTTCATAAGCAGAATCAGAAATGGATTGTTGGTTCTCTTTACTGTTTTCAGATGAGCATCACGTCTGTTATAATTTAAACATCCACAGGCAATCTTTACATGTTTGGGCTTAATGTCTCTCGGGATGAATCTTTGTCACCAAACTTATTGTTGCTCCTGAGATTTTGCTTTTACTTAAAGTAATCTGAAAAAAAAAAAAAAAAAAAACATTTTTTACCTTTCCCAAACTAAAAACTTCACAATATCCAACATACATGCATTTAAAATTGTTCGCTATAAGCAATATGTTTTGTTTAACATTATAAAAGTATAGAAGATTCAAGGTGACAGAAAAAAAAATTCGCAATAACCAATAGTTTGCTACAACATCCGATGTTGAAACTACAACACACTCTAGGTTGAAATGAATATTTTGGATCTACAAATTTTATTTTGACAATCAAGATTTTAGACCCAATCATCATTTTCTCTGTCTAACTTTTCTGCTTTTTCCCCCATGTATCAGTAAGCATATGTATTTGCATATGTTCAGTATGCATATATGTACAGCAGAAATTCTGACATATCTTCTTTCTAACAACCTAACCAATGCATGTCATGGATTACACTAAATCATTAAACTAAAATCGAAACGAGAACATATACTCAATTACAGCATAGCAAGAGTTTGGCAGAAATGATTTGTTTGTTTATATTACAAAAACCATATTTTAACACTTTAGATGAAGTGATGATTCATAGGGACCCTCTATACCAAGGTTAAATATTTGCAAAATATGTTGTAAATGTTAGAATGGATATTTAGCACCATCTAGTATTCAAATAAATTCAAACGAATATTTTCCACATGAAAGCGCACATTGGTATCAGTCGCCCTTTAGGGTAAATTTCTCCTGGACGTGAATGCATGACTGTCGTCCTTGAATACAGTTTCACAGTTGACGCATGGATGCGCCTACCATCCGCAAAGGGTTAAACAGCTAAATTAAAATTGTTGCTGATGATTTTTAATTTGTCAGTTTACCGAAATGCCAGTTATAGTTTTGTGACTAATACGTCTGTTAGTTCAAACAGTTTTCCTTAGGCCTATGATGCGATTCCTCTCAAAACCTAACAACTGTTTCTAGAGCCATAGAGTATGTCTCAATAGCATCTTTGTACACAATTTGCAGTATCAAAGCAGGAAATAAAGTTTCATTTGCCTGTGAGTGAGAACACTGGTCGTTTAAAATGCTGCACTTTGCGTCCTTTTAATGAGCCCTATAATATCATTGGCACTGATAGTTTGATCATTTGCAAAACTTAAACTTGGCATGCATGTTGTTTTATTAACGACTGTAGCTGAATCTTTTTTGCAACAGTGTATTTTCTTAACAGAAAAAAGCAGTATAGTGGACCTTTCAACAGAAAGGTTCCCTATAGAAAAAGGAAAAAATTGTATACATTAGCTTACCTGTATTTTATTAGAGCTTGGGAATCTAGTAATTGAGGTCAGGATTAGAAGGTGACAGAGTTCCGACCTGTTCAGTTAAGAAATTAGAAAACTATCAATATTTGACATATAATATGTTGTAAATAATCCTACCAAATATAAAAATCAGTTTTTTTTTTTTTTAAATAAAGTGTTTATAGGCACATGCCCACAAGATTTTCCATCACATATGGAAAGACATTTCATTCACGTATGTTTAAAATGTATAAATGCAGCTAGATGTGGAACAAAACTCGAAACTAAAAGGGTTCTTCAGGTTTCAGTTTTGTTCCATGTAGAGTGAATTTATACCACCCAAGCTATTTCTATTTATGTTGTATAAAAAACCTTACTAGCAAACAAAATGAAATTACAAATAACTGGGAGCTAAAATTTCTGAAACATATTGGAAATGTTACATTATTATAAGTGTGCAGAATAAGTATAAAATACAATTTTAACTGTACAATTAAATTTAACTTTGTAATAAGAAATTATAAATTTAAGTAAATCCCGGAGAAACATAAACTACTTATGACTTTCCTGTATAACTGCTACTTGTTTTCAAAAAATGTCATTTTGAAAATAAATGATGAAATTGCGATACCAAGCACAAAAAATGCAAAGTATAACTTTGAGAATGGAGACATAAGAATCAAATTAAAAATTAAAATAAAAAGCTTTTTATGAAAACTATAACATACAGAGTAATATAAAATAATATCTAACTGTAAATAAAATCGTATCTGTTTACAGAACCACCAAAACAAAATGATAAATGACAAAAAATATATCACAAACTTTTGAAGTGCATAAGACTATTAGGTAACTTATAAAATAAAAATGTTTAAATATGTAATTAATTGCAAATAGGTTCCAAATATGATAAAATAAGCATGTGATTGTTGCATACGTTAAACTGAAAAGATAATTTTCATTTTGTCTGCAAAATTAATTACAATTTTGGAAATTTTCACATACAGACTATGCATGTACATCTACGTTTCATACCTCTGACTTGTATAACAACATATTAAGATAGACTTAACATATTAAAACTTGTTACATTGGCATTTCCAACCGCTCCATTCAATATTATAGCAGAAAACTTGAAATATTTATGTCATATTTGATGATTACACACAAAAATTCAAATATAACCGTTCATTATTTTCTGATGATCAGCTAAATTTAACCAATAACCAAGTAAATAATAAATATCAATACCGCATTTTACTACACAAGTAAACCTTTTAAAATCTTTAATTACTTTAAGTAATAAAAGAAAAATTATAAACAAAACTGCTGATTGCATTATAAAAAACAGATTTATATTTTCTTATAAAACCAAACAGGAAATATACAGATATGACACTTTTGTGTTTATCTTTATTTATAGTATTATTAAAATATAAGCTGATTAAGGTAATATTAAATTTTGAAATATAGTATGTGTCATCCTAACATGTATCTTCGAGATTCATTTTATATGAAAGAAGTGATTGAGGTAACAATGACAGCAAATATATGATATAATATTGTCATAATTTGTGAGTTTATATCCTTAAACTTTAAACATAAGCAAAGTTTCATAGATGTACTTTTCCCGTTTGTTTTTTAAACAAGCTCTTTTTACAATACAATCAGAATTTCTGCTTCAAATATTTTTTTTATTGGGTGAATTAATTAGAGGTTATGAATGGTATGTTTTTATTAGTACAATGTAGTGGAAAATTTTGAATACTGTTTGCCGAAATAAGGATAATAAAATTTAGTAAGTACACTTCTTGACAGGTATCACTTATTAGAATTGGATAAAGTATTCGTGAGTTTGTTAATAGTCATCATCCAAGACGATTAATGCACGGCAACACTAACAGATTCAGGGGGGAAGGGGGGGGCTAAAGGGCTAAAGCCCCCAAAATTAAATATTTTGCACTAGATGAAATGACATTTTTTTCCATATTGTACCCTTGTACAAGGTTAAAAAAAACTTAACCCCCCCCCCCCTTCCAATGGTAAAAACAAAATTATAAAACAGAAAGATTTGAAACATTTCGTCCATGCATGATTAGAAAACTTGAAACATGGTAATAAATCACATGCTTATAGAGATGTTTACATAATTAAAATTAAAGCAAATTATGAAATTTATAACATTCTAAACTTTATTTTTGTGTTCCGAGTATTAAAAAGATTCAAACCTATTCAATTACACTTCAGAAAAATTGAAATATTTTGCTATACAAGTGTAGCAATTTCGTAAAAACTGAATAATCGCGATCTACCGATTTCTATCAGAAATCTTGCCTAGGCGGACATCAATATATTGATGTCGGACTAGGTTTTGATTAACTATAAAAATTTTATATCAGCTGTTCACATATTAAAAGACAAACAAAATTTCTTGCCGTTGCACTTGCACGTGAAAGTAGTTTGTTTCTCGGTTTATCGAAAAATCAAGATGGACGCCGGAAGTCGTTCTGGACAGAGCGGTTGACTGACTGACGAAAGACGCATGGTGCGCCCTCTAGGTTAACGGAAGTTCCAGAAGACGTCATAAAACACTTCAAATGGAGTACGATTGGAACACATTGCAAGATGGTCTTGAGTAAGACGTCTGTGGACGTCGTGCTTAGGATATGACAGTTGTAGGATTTACGGGAGCTTTATTGGCTGTCCACTGGAAGTCTGTGGTTGTGTGGGATGTTAACCCATGGGAAATAGTCCCTAAAGTTTTAGTTAGTTTACTTTTTTGAATTTTTTCCAGATGTTTTTGCCAAGCATAGATGCTGAGAATAAGAATGTATCTGCTTTTTTTTTTTTAAAGAAATTCTTAGTGTGTGTACATTTAAAATAATTAGAAGTACGTATAACATTTTTGTAAAATGAATGCATTATTTTTCAATACATATTATAAATATCTCTGTTTTACATATTTTGTTAAAAATGTATAAACCTTCCTCTTTCTGTATGATTGGCAAAAATCAGCTGGAAAGCTAGTAGTTAGGGGCTATTTTCCATAGATCAATGTGGAAAAAAGCAGACAAGCAGTTGGAGTGAAAATAATCACCTAATGAATCATTTAGGATTCAATATTCAAATATATATGTATCATAAAAAATAATCAATATAATTTATATTCACAACACCCAAATTTCAATTGTTTAATGACAAAGAAGCTAGTATTCATTTAAGAGTAACCAACTTATTATTTGTAATGTACAAATACTTTAATTTTCTTTAAATATTGAGATGTTTCCTTGTTATTATACAATTTAAATTCAGGGGATGAGAATATAAGCCAAATAAACTACCAATGCATTTATGATTTATGTTTATTAACATGTTCGCTGCCAACTACGAGAATACTCGTACTTGCAAACTAAGTTTACTTGCCAGCTACAAGATAACTTGTTATTGATCACCTTACCTAAATCACCAAGTACAAGTATTGCCATAGCAAAGGTATGTAATGTTTAGGTGTTTAGCATACAAGAAGGGACTAAATAATACTCTTGGTGTACTGAAATGAAACATTATTTCTCAAAATGTAGATATAATAACTAAATGTTTAGAATGCAAAAACATATCTATTCACGATAAATTTTGAAGAACACAACAAATAAAAGATATTATTATTATATTATGTTGAAATTTTTATAAGTATATATAATGAAACAAAATTATTTGTGATAAGTTTTAAAACAATTTTCCACGCTGTTTTTTCACGCATACCGGGCAAAAATATCTTGTTTCACGCCTTATTTCCTGTCCAGCACTAACTCTACATAGCTTTGTAGGTCGGGCCTTCTTCTCCGTTAAAAATAATTTAAAAGCATAAAAATGCAGATAGGATCTTGGCACGTGTAAACGGACACACCATATCAGCTTTGACAGTGAAAGTTTTAAGTGCAATATCTTTTAATTCTGAAATGTGTTCAAAATTTTAAATGCAATAATTTAACTCATCCAGATAAATGTGTAACTCCATTGAATGAAATGAAGGTGGGTGGCTCCAGAAGAGCCCAGCACATCGACCAGAGGTCTATTGTACTATCCCAAAAGAGAAGATCTTTATGAAAAGAGACCAGTAGCCAAAGCAAAAATAAGCAGCCACTTGTCAGGAATGTCATACAACTCCCAGGGTTCAATCACATGTCGACCCATATGCTCAAACCTGTGGGCGGAGATACCTCACATTCACAGAGAATGTGTATGGCAGTTTCTTCGCTATAGTTCCAGCCTCTGCAAAGCGAATTCTTAGTGACACCCATAATATTTAAGTGTCTTTTGAGGATGCAGTGTCCAGTAAGAAGTCCAACAGCCCTTCTGATGCCAGTTTTACTGAGTCTGAATAATTCCTTCTGACGTATGCTAGGGCAATTGCAGTTGAGGATTTTCGCCTGCCTTTGACCCTTAGTATTACGCCAGTTCCTACACTGAAACTTTCTGAAGATGTCATAGACAGTTCTTCTAGTAAGTTCATTGGGAACACCCAAAGCCTGCTCGGGACCAACAAAAGGAGTACTTGAGCCTTTCCTAGCCAATTCATCAGCCAACTCATTCTCTGGAATGCCCGAATGTCCAGGCACCCAGTAGAGTGTGACTTTATTGTTACTAGCAATTTTACAAAATGCAGTATAGCACTCCCAGACGAGGGAAGACTTCCCTAGGACCATAAGAGCAGCTTGACTATCAGAACAGATAAGTATTTGGTTGCTCCTGTAGTTTCTGTCATAGCAAATTCTACAACACATTAAAATGGCAAACACCTCAGCCTGAAAGACAGTAGCATGATTACCGAGAGGGTAAGACATATTAATGCCATCATCCTGACAGCAAACACCAGCACCAGTACTGGTGCTAATCTTCAAGCCATCCTTATACCATGCAATACAATTTTGTTTGTTGTAGGTAAGAGTCCTCTTTCAGTCATCCTGTGAAGGGACCTGAATTTCATAAGGCTTATCAAACATAAATTTGACATGAATGCCATCAGATGGCATATGGAAGTAAGAATGATTTACAGCATTACTGTTTAGACCACTCCAAGCTAAATATTTTGAGTAGTCCTTCCAGTGTTTCAAATATTTAAGTCTATTCATGCAGATGAGAGCCTCAGCTTCAATATCCATGTAAAGAGGGTGTAATCCAAGTAGAAGTTCAAGAGTTGCAGTAGGAGTGGTTTTCATGCATCCAGAGATCGCAATACACACCATCCTTTGAAGCTTAATTAGATCTAATTTAGCAGTTTCACATCTAATTCTAGACCACCAAATAATGGAGCCATAGGAAATGATGGGACAGATTATCATAGAGTAAATCCAATGGATAGCCTTGGGATTCAAACCCCAGGTTTCTCCAATAGCATTCCTATAAGACCAGAAAATTCTTCTAGCTTTAGTTATGCAGTAATCTAAGTGTTTCTTCCAATTGAGTCCCTTGTCAAAATAGACTTCTAAGAATTTAACCTCCTTGGAACATGTGAGCTTCTGACCAAAGAAGCGAATGTCTCCAAGATTAAGAATATATTTTTTAGTAAACACAACCATAGCAGTCTTCTGTGGATTAACAGAGAGCCCAGCATTTTTACACCATGTCTCAACACTCCTAAGAGCAGTGGAGATCATATCTGAGACAGTATTGCCAAATTTACCTCTGGCAATGATAACAACATCATCAGTATATCCAACACAGGATACACCAGAACCAATGACGTTCTCCAGAAGAGAGTCAACAACTAAGCACCAAAGAATTGGTGAAAGTACACCTCCCTGTGGACAGCCTGCCAGAGCATGTACCTTCATACCATCACCAAGTAAAGATGCACAGATATACCTATTAGATAACAGGTTCTTGATCCAACAGGAGATCGTCATATCGACACCTTTCCTATCAAGAGTATTTAGGATGGTGTCAATGGGCATTTTATCAAAAGCGCTTTCAATGTCAAGAAAAGTGGCAAGAGCAATTTCCTTTACGTTTAGGTTTCTCTCCATAATAAAGGAGAGGCTATAGAGGGCAGTATCCGTGGATTTACTCAGTTGATAGGCATGCTGAGAGTTAGAAAGAGGCATAGAAGCCAGAATCACTTCCCTAATATACCTGCCAATAAGTTTTTCAATAGTCTTTAGAAGAAAAGACGTAAAACTTATAGGCCTGAAGGATTTGGCCTCATAATAATTGTCTTTACCAATCTTTGGGATAAAGATTACCTTAGTATGCCTCCAGGCAGACGGTACGTGACCAAAGGCAATACAGGCTCTGTATATTTTACAGAGAATGGGAGCCAGCACCTCAGTTCCCTTTTGGAAAATAACTGGAGTAATGCCATCAGTCCCCGGTGTTTTGTAGGGTTTATGAGAATTGATTGCCCATTTAACCCTACCCAAAGTAACCATACTCCTAGCAATGCTCCACCTACTGCTATCACATGTAGAGCAAGCATCAGGTATGCTGCTGTGGTCCTTTGAATCAGAAACCGGAAAATGAACCCTGAACAATTCAGCCATGGTCTCTTCCCCAGTCCCAGAAAAACTGCCATTAGGCATCTTGACAGTATTCATGTTACAGTTCTTATCCTTTGACATCAGCTTGAAAAGTTTCTCAGTAGCTGAAGTGTTTTTGATACCTTTGCAGTAAGTTCTCCAGGAGTTTCTCTTGGAGTCTCTAACCGCCTTATTATAGGAGGTGAGAGCAGATTTGTAAACCTGCCATTCACCACTCTTCTTGGCTCTATTAAAGAGCTTTCTACATTTGCCACGAAGACAGCTGAGCTCATTAGACCACCAAGAAACTATCCTTTGGGAGTCAGCTTTAGTGGCCTTGCAGTTTTTAAAATATGATTGGATAATGGACTGTTGCACAGAGTCAACAGCCAAATCCAAATTAGCCGTTGAAGAATACTCACCAGTTTGACTAGCAATGCTGGCACAAAGATCTTCTTTGTAGGAACCCCAATTAGTTCGCTTGGGATTCCTACCTTCAGCTGTCATTAGTTTCAAAGAACCTTTAACAGAAAAGGTAATTAATTGGTGATCAGACAAGGATATATCATCTGAAACATTCCAGTCAACTACATCATCATAAGCAGTATTATTACTAATGCTCAGGTCAATAACCTCATGGCGATTCACTATAATAAAGGTAGGTGAGTTGCCTTTATTAAGTAAAAAAAGATTGAAGCGAATGATCTGCTCCAAGAGATCATTGCTATGATGGTTGCAGTCACTGCTGCCCCGAAAAGTGTTATGGGCATTAGCATCAGAACCAATTATCAATCTCTTTTACCCCCACTACAGTACTCAATGAGACTAGTAGTGACATTGGTAAAAGTTTCTTTTTCTTCATAAGGAAGGTAAGCAGAAGCAAAAATGTACTCAACCTTATGCTCTTTGGTTTTAAAATTCACACTGATGGCAACATTATCACCATCAAGGAATTTCACAAGATGAAGGGCATTGAGTCTTTTGCTAACAACAATACAGGCTCTAGGTCTGATGCAGGATGTATCATAAAAGACATTATAGCCCTTGATCCCTAGACCTAAAATTTTGCTATTGCAGGTCCAGGGCTCTTAAATTAGAGCTATATCAGCTCTACCATTCATCAACCTTTTGCTAAGAATAGCAGAGGCAGATCGACTAAGGTGCAGATTAATTTGCACAACATTAAGGCAGCCCATAAACAAAAACAAGAAAGGGCAGCGAAAAGACTAAGAAGAAATAATCTTCCTAGTAACATGAGAGTGATCAGTGTCAGACACAGTGTCATTCTCAAATTCCTGCATACATCTTTCTAGCTCAACATCAGATAATGGTGAGTTTGTATGCAGCAGACTTTTAGAGCTGGAGACAATTTCCAGTTCATTAAGCTTAGATAATATAGTATCAACACTACTGATACATACCTGAGAGGAGGTAGCCTGATCTTCTGGCTGTCCCTCCATCTCCATCTTCCCTTTGGGCCTTTCATTTGAGTCCCGTAGAATCTTGAAAAATCCACGGTTCAAACCTGTGTAGGCACCAAAGTCAGCCTTGCGAATCGCATCCATAGCCTCCAAATCCACCTCGAAGATCCATCGTACAGAGAGGAGTTCCACAAAGTGTTGCAGAACACATCACTCCTCAGACTTCAACTCCAGGTTGAAACGGTTCAGCCGTTTCGGCAAAACGCTCGGCTCCTTGGTGTATACATCCTTGGTCTTAAAGGCCACCTTGACAGGTTTGGGTAAATCATTGGCACTCATAACTTTGAGTGCCTCACCCAAAACCTGACTGTTTTTGTGGAAGGTTTTCATAACCCATTCCACAGTGTTAGCATCATTGCACTGAAGAACCAAGGCTCCAGCAAATAGGCCGGAACCATGGATCTTCGGAAGCTGCTCAGCAGTGGGGATCTCATCTATTTTATTCAGAATCTCCATCTGGATGAGATCAACTTCATCCTTGCTCAGCTTTCCAGAAGGGAAGGAATCCTTGATGACTGCCATCTTTATAACCTAGACTGCCTGAGCAGCTTGGATGAGGCCGAGGTTGGATGTCAGTCCTTGGCCTCTTTTTCATGACCAGATCACTTGGAGAAGGTGTGGTCCCATCCGACCTAAGTCGTTTTGTTTCCCCTACCTTCTCTTTGACAGCACCAGCTTTTGCAAGCTTCTGTGTAACTCCATTTAAAATAGGTGTATTTCTAAATTCATAAAGAAATCAAATTTGTATATAAAAATTATTATTCTCCAGAATAAATTAAGAAAATATGTATAATCTGATGATTATAAAATACATGCAATGTAAATAAAATTTGTGTTAAAGTTCTGATTTTTTTAAAAATAATTGCTTAGTTTAAGTTTGCTATGAATAAACTAGGACCATTATACCAACTATTTACTGAGAAAATTATTAAATCTTCCCACTTTATAACACAAAAATTCTGACCCATCTATTTCAACTGTTGTCAATTTCCTTTAGTGGTAAAATATTCTTACAGTTGAATATAAAATTTTGTCATTTACAATTAAAATAAAAATCAATTACATTGTGCGTATTTCAATAAATGTAACAGTAATTTAGATCGTAAAAGAATATTATTTACTGGTCAAATTAATATCACCTCTACTACCATGATATTTCATTAGCGATATAGTCTGTTTAATCTGAAAACACATATGTAGAATTCAAGTGATATGTAGAGAATTATAATAATTTGATTTATTCATAGTCCACCTGTATAGGTTGTAGACCACTATTTATGAAATACTGTCCTAGAGAGGCATGCAAAACTTCCCACATTTTAAAGAATTAATTTAAATTATTTTATTATAGAATAATTATTATAGAATAAATAAAAATCTAATATACACAATTCAATTTATATTATTATAGTTCTGCAAAATTTCCAATCTTCAGCGGTATTTTGCATGAATGTTCTTTTTACCCATTGTCTTTGTGGCAATATATCTAGAAGAACAATAATCATATATATTAGATAAAATCAGAAAAGTATTTGGCATAATTGTTTTTCCAAAAATATTTGCATTAGAAATATAAATTAAAGAAATAATGTAGGTTTCAATGACTTCTTCATAATTTCTCTCAAAGCAAAATGATGGCCATAAAATTTGCACACAGGTAACGATACAGGCAATAACGATAAGTGTATATACAGTAAATGTAACGATTATGTTCCACACTTCAGAAAACAGTGTAGGGATTCTATATTTGAGTTCATTCCAACAGGGATACCCAATTGAAAGTTGAGTTCATTTTAAATGACAATTCCTATTTAAAACACAATGAAATCACAACTCTTTATTTTTGATCCAAAACATATTTGACTTAAATCAGTTATAAGTTAAAGTTATATCGACATTCTATATCCTTAATTCATTTCACTATATTCTCTTTTTCACGTGTTCTGATTCCGTGTGCAAAAATAAACAAGTAAATTATGTTGATGCCAGTTTTCAAATCTGACATTCCCCCAAAGCAAAATGATGTCCATGGAATTTATAATACAATTTGACAGATAAATTTCAGAAGTTGAACTATAAACAAACTAGTAGTTTTTATGGATGTTATTTATAAAGAGTACACCATCAGTATGCAAAACAATCATGATTAACTTTAGGATGGCCAGCTGAGTCTGCTCTGCTTAAACACATATACACTCTTTTAGAATGTGCGATGAAGTAAATTATGATAACTTCCTACTGCACAATAATATAACCCACCCCCTATATATATATATATATATATATGTGTGTGTGTATATTTTCAGAAAAAATGTGAATTAAGTAAAAACAACAAAAATACTTAACATACACCACAGGCATTTAAATGCTCATGTAAAGAAATACACTCAAACCTGTTTTTGTGTGGTCTTTTTTTTATGTGATTTTTTATTTGTGTGATTTTTTTGTGCGGTATATGAAAATTTCATTCAAATTGGAACATAATTGACGAAGTTATCAATAAAAAAAAATTAGTAGGTTTGATCGGCCATTTAGTTTTTTCGATTTTTGATATGTATTTCATCACATTGCATAAGTATTGTGTCAGCCAATTACATTACATATGTATTGAATTCTATAATCGCATAATTTAATTGTTGAACGCACAAGAATTTCCATGTAAATAAATGAAATGTGCAATAGCATATTGCGATGGAATTCTTGCGTAGCAAAGCAAAAATGCATTGATCGCAAATAAACATTGAAGGACATCTGCATCGTGTTAGTTCGGGTTTTCCTGAACCGGACTGCGTGTCTCGTTAAGTTGCTGAGTTGGTTTTTTGCTAATGAGATAGTTGGCGACTAGTCTCATGCTTTGTTTTGTTTGTTTTAACGAGTAGGTAGAAGAAGTTTACTTGAAGGGAGCAAAGAGTTGCTTTTTTTTATTCGTCTCTGATCTGTGCCAGTGACAAGTCTGCTAAATAAAGTGATTTAATAAGAAAGAATATTACGTGTGTTTTAATTTTTAAATCTAATATTAATTGACGTCCTTCAACGTACTTTCACATTCCTATTGTCAGACTACGAAGGATAACGGTTATACGTTTTGAAAAGTTTTGTATGTGTAAAATAAGTACATATGTAAATAAAATATTTAAAAATGTTCACATGTGTATTTTCTAAATCAGATTCCAAAAGGTTTGGCTAGATTCCAAGTAGCTGCCAAGCCTCGTGTCTTGATTTCGTTTAAAAAAGCAATTCCTAGTTATTTCGTAAGGTTTTGAGTTATTTTCTATGTGAGACTGTTTTTATGCGGTCCCTATTCACCACATAAAAAAATACTTTTTAATTGTGTTGCGAAAACTATTTTTTATAGCTACTCGTGAAGTTTTGTGCGATTTTTTTTTTTATGCATTTTCTTTTATGCGGTCCCTATCCACGGCACAAAAACAGGTTTGAGTGTATTTTCATTTTCAAGTTACTATAATACAATACAGGATCTATTATCCGGAATGCTTGGGACTTCAGGCATTCTGGATAAGGGGTTTTTCCGTAATTCGGAACACTTTTTTTAAAACTTACTGGAATGGTCTCAAATGTCGTTATAGAAAATTATAATTCATTTTAAAAACATAAATGTATTAAAAAAGCTTTTTTACAATTTATATGGAATAACTAAAACGCAAATTACATGTAATTATAGTATCAAATTTAGTGATTAAGAAAAATTTTGAAAGAAAACAAATGTCTGAAAAAAGTTGATTATTCAGGGTAGTTATTAGAAGTCTTTTTTTTTTAACATTTCAACTAAAGTGGGCCCTCAACATATTCATCTAATATTTTGGCAGAAGCACCTTTGTTCATATGTTTCAAAATATTTTAAAGTACTTTTAATAAAATGCAGATGAAAAGAATGTTCATTTTTAATTGAAATGAGATATTGAACTATGGGTACAAATATATCAAATTGTAATTTATGCTCTTCAAATGTATTTCTAATAAGCCTTATAATTCTAAATGCCTGAATAAATAAAAAAATTTTAATTTCGTTATCCTAAACATATATCTCATTTTCACCAACAATATGTTTAAAAAATAATATCCCAGCATAAAAAGCCCAAAAAATATAAAAATATTAGTGGATGGAAGCAGATTGAAAAAATGGAAAATATTTAAAAATAAAACGAAATATACCGGCGATAGTGTTTAGATAACAAATTTTTTGCGATATTGCTAAACTGTCTTCTATAAATTACTAATTAATAAATGTAACACGTTAAAACCCCATAAATATACTGCAATGGTACTTTTTGCTAGGGTCAATTTTCGGTCCAAAATAGCAATCTTCATCCAAATAATAGGATTTAATTGAAAATGATTTTGATCTTGGAATTCCATCAATGTTTTTTAAAATATTGAAGATGTGTATATTTCCACGGAGATGAAAAAAAAATGGATTTTCCCGAGAAAATGACAAGTTTATTGCTTAGGTTAAGTATTTAAAGAGATCAATCAGAAGGCCCTGAATGACATTTTATAGCTGCTATACTTTTCTCTGCATTTCGGCAAAAGTTAACTCTCATTAATTTCGGGAATTCCTTACTGAAACGTACTTTCTATCATCTCGTAAATGCGCTGATGACTCTTTTTTTTCATCTTTTCCAATAAATGTTTATTAAATTGTGCAAAATAGTGGGAATTCTGTGCGGCACATCGCGTTTGAAGAGCGTAGGATATCTTTAGCAATATCGGGATATTTCTAGCGAAAAAGTTGTAATACTTTTACCGAAAATCAAAGTCGCGGAACAAAGTGCAGAAAAGAAAATGTAACGAATTCGGAAAAATTGAAACCTTTGTGCCTAGTGTGCTCTGCCCTATACACCCAGAAAAAATGAAATGCCATTAAAAAAGCACCTTGCCGCTACTTGTCCGTAACTAACTCCTGTATAGTATAAGGCTCCTATATACTATATAGTAGACTTATCCGAAACTAGTGAAGAATGGAATGACGTGTCTCGCCATCAATGTGACGGTCTCGACCGTGCCGGATCGTCACCTCCGAGAGCTACTATCGGAGGACAGAGCTACAGCCGGAGGCAGCCGCTTCGGACATTTTTGGGAAAAACAGTGCTACTTCGGATGTTTTCCGGAAAAGAGGAATTGTGGAACTTCTTGGCAAAAACGTGATCCACGGAACATTTTTATTCGCTATCACAAGAATTCCTCGCGTTCGTTTTCGAAATTTAAGAAGAATCAGCGGCAGCAAGTGCGCGCGGCATTTTTTCTGGGCAGGAATTTGAATTTCGTGCGCGGTTTGCGCATCCTATTTCAAACCCTCTGAAATAGTAGGTTTCAATGCATTTTTTTTTATTGATATTGCTAATTAAAGCAAAAAGCATTTGGCGGGATTTTAAACAAAAAATCGCTATTGGGCGCAATATTTAGCAAATAATCGCTTGTTGGCGCAGAATTTGGCATTATTTTGCCGTATTCCAGTTTTGGGAGCGTCCGGATATTGGAACGCCGGATAAGAGGTCGCGTACTGTATTAGAAATTTTACATAATACCATATATTAATTTATTTACATCACTCATGGTGTACCTACACGTAAACTTTTAATGCTGTTTGCTTCGTAAGTTTTAGTGTTACATTTTAAAATTATTTTGCAAGATGTAAAATAGATTATACTCACTCCCACTTTTCTCAAAGTTACGATGAATAACAGTTAAGCATTTATTTTACATTTAATTTAGATAGATAAGGATTCCAATTTTCACCATAGCTTTCGTTATTGGGAATAGATTTGTTTTGACAATATGCAGGAATTTTCCTATCACTGCAATCACTTACTGTTAATCCATTTTAATTGCATACTATGAAATCCAAAAATTTAAGTATGCAGTAAATTGCAGACTAAAATCATAACTCCTCATAGTTCATAAGATAAATTGAGGCAAATAGGATTCAGTACCAGGAATTAGCAAAGACAGAGTCACTTTTTATTCAATTAACGAAGGGCTGCCTAGCAATAAAGTAGCATATTTTGCATTACTACTACAATGGGATTTCTTATAATTTAGCAACACTCTATGCACATAATTATGCTATTATTCAATACCTGAATAAGTGGGGCCAACTCTATTACCACCAGAACGTTAATGTTGTAAAGCTAAGGTTTCTTAACTAGACAAAATTTATATGACATAATATACAAAACTATTTATTTCCTTAATTACACTCATTGATAAACATTATTACACTGCTCCCAATACGTCCTCATAGTCAGGTCAGAATAGCCCAAATGGTTGTGAATCAATTCAAAGACTGTAATAAACGATAAAAAAATTAGGTTATAAGCAGGGCTGTAGTGGAGGGTATACAGCGGTATACGACGTATACCCTCTGGTTTTTCCAGCAAATTCCGTATATCCTCTGCTTTTTCTTAAAAACTATGTACACGCTTTGCAAAATGCTTTGCTTAATGAACAACATAGTAACAGATTTGAGATCATCTTTATTGATTTCAAACGTCTCCAATCTAATGTTTATTAATGAAAATGGACCACCTATACCCAGGTAGCACAAATACGTAATTCTTACGTATCAAGCAATACGTAATCTTTACGTGTCAGGCCATACATAATTATTACGCAAAAACGGTACGTTAGAATACGGTATACCAACCGTTATAAAAAAGGTTATTATTACTTATCCTTATACATTATTATTACGTATCCTTATACGTTAATATTACGTATATTCACATACGTTATTATTATGTATATGCACATACGTGTTTATTACGTATCCATATACGTTATTATTACGTATATCCGCATATGTTATTATTACGTATACCCACATACATTATTATTACGTATCTACATACGTGTATATTACGTATCCACATACGTTATTATTATGTATATCCACATACGTTATTATTACGTATCCAGATACCATGTTTATTACATATCATATACGTGTATATTACGTATATTCACATACGTGTTTCTTACGTATATCCACATACATGTTTATAACGTGTTCCCATATGCATTTATAATGTATTCCCATACATATATATATTGTGTTTCTACATGTATTTATTACATGTTTATATTGTGTTTCTACACGTATTTATTACGTGTTTATATTGTGTTTCTACATGTATTTATTACGTGTTTATATACATATTTATCACACATTGGACAACTTTACAGAATAGTGCATGTTGCAGACATGATATTTACAAAGTTTTATGCATCTTTGTAAAACAAAAACATTGCGCCAGGTGAATATATTTTTATAATAGATGTCAAATTTTCAGATTGTGTTGATTTCAATAATGTACTTGAATTTATAAATTTGAAATCAACACAATCTGAAACAGTATCTTTAAAATTTAAAATACATTCATCTAAATCATATTTTTACAAAGATACGATATATCAAATGTGTCATATATGCAAAATTCACAATAGTATAGAATCACTGTTCATATGTAATAAAATTTTTATTTTAATTTATATTATATATTGTTAATACAATAATTTTAATGCAAAAATGTTTTTTTCCTTTATTTTCAGTTTATATTTAAATATAATTTTAATTCTAATTATTTCTAAATATTGCAAAAATTATAATCTACATTATGAAATATAATTTTAAATCTAAAAGATAGGCTATTTTAAATTGAAAATAACTTAAAAATACAGAATAAAATTTTGGGATATATTAAAACACATAATACTTAAAACATTTTTGCAATTTTTAAAGAGTTAATTTTTTAAAAGTAAACTTCAATACTAAAAATATATCAAAAAACAATATTAATAATATTGTAATTAAGTTTATAGGCTATTTTAAATTATATATGTGCATGCTAAAACTACACATCTCTGATTAATGGTGGTATCATGCAACTGTGATGATTTTTAAGAGTGAAAACAGTGAGTAAGGGCACAGAGCCCAAGTAGAACATGTTTCTAGATACACAGAACAAACTGTTTCACAATTATTTCTAAAAATTGCAAAAATTATAATCTACTACATTATGAAATATAATTTTGTGTGTAATGTTTTTAAAAAAATTCCCAGAATTATGTGTGTTTTTATTTCTTGTACGTATCATGTTTATTTTCTTTTAAGTATAAGGCTTTTTTAACTTCTTCCAGGTATTTTTTTTTATTTTCTTAAAGTATCAAATTATTTTAATTTAGTATTGTGTTTTTTAACATTTCACCCCTGTATCAACTTTTTTTTAAATTTGTTCTAAGTAGCATATTATTTTAAAATTTCTTCCTAGTATATATTTTTTTAATTCTTCCAACTCATGTATTTAAATAAATTATGCCGAAATATAGTTTTTTAAATGCTTATAAATGAGACTTTTCTGCACGATTTTTTTTTTCTTTATGAAAATTCGACTATTCATGTTTTCACATTTTTTTCAGTGTCAATTTCAAAATGTACTCTTGTTCATAATGAAATCTTTTCCTTTTTAACACTTTACAACATAGTTGAAAAATGTTTATTTATTGTAACTATAAAGACAACAGAAATTGCAAAATTTCAGATTTTTGGGGCTCTTAGTTTTTCAGTTATTGACTTTCAAAAAAGCGAAATCTGTCAAAGTTTTGAAATCTTTAAACAGCTGTAGATCAAAAACTATTTAACCTAGAGAGCTTAAATTAGTGTCATTTTCTTTTGCTTTTAATGAGTCTTAATTTGATATATAACATGACTGCTATTTCAAATTTGAATTTTTTGAAAAGCTTTAAAAAAATTTTTTAAATCTCAAAAACAGCCCTTTTAATTTTTTTGAAAAAAAAAATATATGCTTTATGGACTACTTGTATGCCAATTTTCATAATAGGAACCAATGGGTTCCTATGAAAATTATTTTTTTTTTGTATTAAACTATAAGTGAAATTAGCTAAATTACAAAAAATTTAATTTCTATAGGAATCCCTTAACGACCGACTATGAAATTTGGCACACAAATAGTCCCTTAATGCCTTTAATATATATATATATTTTAAAGAAATCAGTTTTTTTGAATTTTCTAAAAAAAAAATTTTTTTTTTAGTTTGTAATTTTTTAAAAACTCAAATTAAAAAAAAAGAGTTAGAATACCGTAATCATGTTGTATATCAAATTAAGGCTCATTGAAAACAAAAGCACGACACTAAAATGAGCTCTCTGTGTAAAATATTTTTTGATTTACAACCTTTTAAAGATTTCTAAACTTTGCCTGATTTGGCTTATTTAAAAAAGTAAATAACTGAAAATCTAAAAGCCCCCAAAATATGAAATTTTAGTTTTTGTAAACTTTACTGGTACTATCACTGTACCAAAAATGATCAATTTCTGAGGTATCAAGGTTCAAACCATTAATTGATTTGACACAGAATAACATACTTAGTACATAACTCATTAACCAGTTGTTTCAAACATTCAGCCCACATATGTTCTTTTCAATTTTAACAATTTGCTACACACTTAATATTTCACATATGTCACTCAAAATTTAATTTTGTATTTACAATCAGTTACAAAACGTTACTTTTCCAGAACTTTTAAAATAAGTACTTCTCCCAACAAGTGAAGACAATTTCATCTCTTCCTTGCTCAAGAGTACAAATTCTCCCAGTTGCAGTATCAGGCTCTACTTTTTGCGAAATGGTCTCACCTAGCACATTCAAATATTCAATATGTCACTTGGTTGAGGATAAAAGAAAGAAGGAGAAGGTCCTTTAGGATGTAGGAAGCTTACTTTATAGTCGCTCGTCTTTTCAAGAATACATGCAAGCTACCAAGATCCTTTATAGAGTATAGTGACAAATCCAGATTCAATTTTTGCTTAATTAGTTGGTGTAATATAGTCTAATGCTGTCACACGTTCAGTAAATTGGTGTTCACTACAGTAATTATGCTTAACATGAAGTATATTTTCAGAAATTGGGTAAAAAGAATGAAGTTCATTCTTTTTACCCAATTTCTGAAAATCGGCTTCTTGTTAAGCATTATTACTGTAGTGAACACCGGTTTACTGAACGTGTGACAGCATTCGACTATATTACACCAACTAATTTAGTAAAAATTGAATCTGGATTTGGCACTATATAGTCTATAAAGGATCTTTGTGGCTTGCATGTATTCTTGAGAAGAATAATGTTACGAGCGACTATAAAGTAAGCTTCCTACATCCTAAGGGACCTTTTCTTACTTTCATCCTCAACCGAGTGACGTATTGAATGTGCCAGGTGAGACCATTTTGCAAAAAGTAGAGCCTGTTACTGCAACTGGGAGAGTTTGTACTCTTGAGCAAGGAAGAAATGAAATTATCTTCACTCAGTTTGGAGAACTTATTTTAAAAGTTCTTGAACGTTTTGTAATTATAATTGTAAATATAAAATTAAATTGAGTGGCATGTGAAATATCAGGGTGGCCACTCTTCAGACACATTGAAATTCCCTGACTTTTCCAGGTGAATTGAAAAGAAATTCCAGACCAGTAATTTTAACATAAAATGCGTGCACATCCCTATTTAGTTACAAATTTGATTAAAGAATCTTAACAATTTAACTCCACTATTCAAAAAAAGTTATATTAAATCAGGAGAAAAAAATACACATTTTTTGTTTATACAAATAAATTTTGACATTTTTAATAAAAAATACATGTAAATGCAGCAAAATTGGACTACTGAAATATTTAAAAGAATTTAATGTTTTTTTTCATTGAAAACAATAAAAAGAAATAGTCTAAACTGATGTCCTTAAATATGGGCATTGCAAATTGTTCACAATGACAGACATTAAAGATATGCAAAAACTACACTGTAACAAGCCATTGAAACATACACTGTAACCATTGAATAATTAATGTCAAAAGAATGTCATCAAAATAGAAAAAATATTGTAAAATGTATATAATATTCTTGGCAACAGTTGTCCAAAATTGAGCACAAACTCCGCATTTTTGTTTTTATACGGAATCAAATGGCCACATGGCAGCCTTTATTTAGAAGTTACGAGTACAGCATAATACTTGGCGAAATTTTTCGAAAATGGCATACAAACTGGGCAGTCCTGTTTTTAAAAGGACAACTAGTATAAAAAAAAAAACAGAATTTTCACAAAATTCCCTGACTTTTCCCGGTTGAGTGGCCACCCTGAATATTAAGTGTGTAGCAAATTGTAAAAATTGAGAACATATGTGGGCTGAATGTATGAAAAAACTGGCTAATGAGTTATGTACTAAATGTATGTCATTTTGTGTCAAATCACTTAATGGTTTGAACCTTGATATCTAAAAAATTGATCATTTTTGGTACAGTGATAGTACCAGTAAAGTTTAAAAAAACTGTAAAATTTCAGATTTTTGGGGCTCTTAGATGTTCAGTTATTCACTTTTTAAAAAAAGCCAAATCTGGTAAAGTTTTGAAATCTTTAAACAGTGGTAGATCAAAAACTATTTGACCAAGAGAGCTCAAATTAGTGCAGTCTTTTGTTTTCGATGGGCCTTAATTTGATATACAACATTATGGTATTTAACTCTTTTTTAAAATTGGAGTTTCTAAAATAATTACAAACTAAAAGAGAAATTGTTTTTAGAAAATAGCATAGTCATATCAAATTAAGACCCATTAAAAGAAAAAAAAAATGACACCAATTTGAGATCTCTAGGTCAAATACTTTTTTTTTTTGCCAAATTTGGCAGATTTCGCTTTTAAGAAAGTCAATAACTGAAAACTAAGAGCCCAAAAAATCTAATATTTACAGTTTTTGTCAGCTTCACTGGTACTATTATTGTACCAAAAATTATTTTCCATGATGTCAAGGTTCAGATCATTGGTTGATTTGACACGGAATGACCCTTGGATGAATATTCAATTTTGCAGTATTTTAATTTCTTAAGTTTTACACCATATGAAATATTGTTTAAAAACAAACTAATTATTCTTTGTAATCAAAGTTAGAGGTAAGTTACGGTACAGGAAAATTAAGCGTTCTGCATTTTCAGGTTGCAGCCTATAAAGTTTTGGTTCATAAACATTCCCTGCTTCTTTCTGAAAATAAACGTTCACTATCAACGCTGGTGCAGAAAAGTACTTTCTTCCTATCTTTGCAAGTATGGCACAAAATAGAAACATTTTCTATTTTAAATTGGCATAAAATAGAAATATTACCTTTAAAAAAGTTAACGGTGGTATCATAGGATTGTAATGATTTTTAAGAGTGAACACAGTGAGTAAGGGCACAAAGCACAAATAGAACATGTTTCTAGATGCACAGAACACAAACTGCTATAAAATGAATTAAAAGAAATATAATTAGTCGAAAAAATTCTAAGTATATTTTTAATTCTAATTTCTAACAATTGCAAAAATTTTAATTACTACGTTATGAAATATAATTTTGCGGTGTTTTTAAAATAATTCTAAGAATTATGTGTGTTTTTATTTCTTTTAAGTATTGTGTTTTCTTTTAAGGCTTTTATTACTTCTTCCAAAAATTTCTTCCAAGTATCATCTGTTTTTTTATTTTCTTAAAGTATCAAATTTGTTTTAACTTAGTATTGTGCTTTTTAACATTTCTCTCCTGTATCAACTTTTTCTAAGTAGCTTATTATTTTAAAATTTCTTCCTAGTATATTTTTTTTATTTCTGCAAATAACATTAAATTAATTATAATATTTAACACTGTCTAAGCAGAGAATAAATGGAAACGTAGTCATATTGCATTTGTTATGCATGCATGTTTATTTCAAATCCTGTAAAATCAAATTATTCTTTAACATGTTTTTTATAGATTTTAGTTTTAGACATACATGTATAATTACACTAAATGAAAGTTGCTTCATTTACTATTATAGATTAAATTAATTTTATTATAAACACTAACCAACACTTAAGTATTTTTACTTGCAGGTAGGTTATAAATGAAGCAACTTTCATTTAGTATAAGTATACTGTCTTAAGTCTAAAATACATAAAAACATGTAAAAAAATAATTTATGATTTTACAAGATTTGAAATAAACATGCATGCATGACAACAAATGCAATCTCGGACCACGTTTTCATTTAATCTCCGCTTAGATAGTATTAAATGCGAGCATGGATGCACATACCACGATGCTGAAAACATGCACTTTTCCCGTTTGCTTTTAAAGCAATATCTAATGCTAAAATTTATATAAGGATACAATAAAGCTAAGAAGATATATAAAATAAAATAAAAGTTAAAGCTAAATATAATTAAGCAAGTTAAAATATATAAATTAAGCAACGTGTTAACCTAACACAGAAAGTTCAAGATACAAACCAACCTACACGGCGGGAGCATACGTAAAGAATGGCTGCACTCAGTGTTGCCAGATGCACAGAGCTTATGGCTTCGTCCCCTGAGGTAGAAATGAGTCCGTTCTAGAAGCTTCCAGAACTGCGTGACGTCACGTCCGATCACCGAGGTTAGAACTTGGGAGGGTGAAGATAAACAAGAAGGGAGAGAGACCCTGACCACCTGTGTTGGAGGACAAAGCTGATAGGGGATTAGCAAGAAGTCCCAAGGGGAGGGAGGTGGAATGGTTATTTTTACGTATGAAAAATGGTAATTTTAATGTAATATAAACGGTATTTATAACGTATGATAAACGGTATTTATAATGTATGATAAACGGTAATACATGAAAATGCCTTCGGGAAAAGGGTTCGAGAACAAAGCTGAAAGAGGATTTGAGCAAGGGGGGAGCGTTAATGGTTATTTTTACGTATGATAAATTGGTATTTTTAATGTAATAAAAACAGTTATTTTAATGTAAAATAAACAGTAATACATACGTATTTAAAACGGTATTTCTACATACGGTATGTTCATACACGGTAATTCATACGTATGATATACGGTATTTTTATATACCGTTTACTCATAACGGTATTATAACCAATGTATTACCGTTTATCGTATAACACATACGAAAATATAACGTATAAATGGTTTAACAACGGTTATAATACCGTATGTGTGTTACCTGGGTAGAGCACTTTCAACCAGAAAAATTTGTAAATTCTTGGTTGGCCAACCATTGCTCTTCAGTTGACAAGAGATCAAGAGTATGCGCTACAAAAAAAGACACAGAGACGGATTTCTATTGTCAAGCAGTTTGGAAAATATTTTAATGAAGATGATAGAGGTAGGCCGTAAATTTTTTAAAATAAAACAAAATTACATCATACTTTATATGTGTTTAAATATTTTTCTTTTAACATTTCCTGTAATTATTTTATATCATAGTTAAATATTAATATAGTGAGATTTTCAAATTTGAATATCACTTGATGCTAGTCTGCATATTTTGTTTTGCATAAATACAGTAAACTCCCAATAACTCGAACCCTGTGAACATGAATTTCTGCTTAAGTCGAAGTTTCTTAAAAGTTCCACAATTCCTTTCCTGTAATATAAAATTAATAGGCTTTTTTTTTCTTGATAATTTGAACTTCGATTAATTCGAAAATTTCCCCCCGGTCCTTCAAGTATACCCCATAGGCACCCGGAGGGGGGGTCGCCCCCTGGCTTATGGATTTCCTATATATTATATACATGTATGTGTGTGTATACATGTTTTTTGCCCCCCCCCCCCTGGAAAGTGTTAAGTAGTAAGTACATGTTTCGCCTCCCCCTGGAAAAAATTCTGCGGGCGCCCATGGTATACCCTATGTTTTTTTTACGACTACAGCACTGGTGATAAGCAATATTATAAGAATGACTTATCCAGCTGCTTCGTATTGTAAAACAAAGAATTGATATAGTAAAGTTGACCTACCTCTTTTTAAATCAATTTATTTTTTTATTCATCAAACATATTTTCTGCAACAGTAGCAATACTGATCTCTTATGATTCTATTTCAACACAATCATCACTTGCAGCATAGTCATCAAAAATAAGACCTGGCAAAACTCATGTTTCTTGTGTCTTCACTAGAGCTTGGGAATCTAGTAATTAAGGTCAGGATTAGAAGGTGACAGAGTTCCTACCTGTTCAGTTAAGAAATTAGAAATCTGTCAATATTTAACATATAATATGCTGTAAATGATCCTATTAAATATGAAAAACAGTTTGTTTTTTTAAATAAAATGTTTATAGGCACACGTCCACAAGATTTTCCATCACATATGGAAAGGACATTTCATTCATGCATGTTTACAATGCATCAATGCAGCTAAATGTGGAACAAAACTTGAAACTAAAATGGTTCTTCAGGTTTCAGTTTTTTTTCCATGTAGAGCGAATATACCACCTAAGCTATTTATGTTGTACAAAAAATCTTGCTAGTAAACAAAATGAAATTGCAAATAAATAGGAGATAAAATTTCTGAAACATATTGAAAATGTTGCATTATTATAAGTGTGCAGAATAAGTATAAAATTCAATTTTAAACTGTACAATTAAATTTAACTTTGTAATAAGAAATAGGTATAAATTTAAATAAGTTCCGGAGAAACGTAAAATACTTATGGCTTTCCTGTATAAACTCTACTTGTTTTCAAAAAATTTCATTTTGAAAGTATATGATGAAATTGCGATACCAAGCACAAAAAATGCAAAGTATAACTTTGAGAATGGAGACATAAGAAGCAAATTAAAAATTAAAATAGAAAGCTTTTTATGAAAACTAAACTATAACATACAGAGTAATATAAAATAATATCTAATTGTAAATAAAATAGTATCTGTTTACAGAACCACCAAAACAAAGAGATAAATGATAAAAAAATATATCAAACTTTTGAAGTGCATAAGACTAAAATTAGGTAATTTATAAAAAAAAAAATGTTTAAATATGTGATTATTTGCAAATAGGTTCCAAATATGACAAAATCAGCACGTGATAGTTGCACATGTCAAAATGAAAAGATAATTTTTATTTTGTCTGAAAAATATCTGCAAAATTAGTTACAATTTTGGAAGTTTTCACATGCATAAGTTTTCACATACTATGCATGTACATCTACGTTTCATACGTCTAACTTGTATAACAACTTTTTAAGATAGACTTAACAATATTAAAACTTGTTATATTGGCATTTCCTACCGCTCCATTCAATATTATAGCAGAAAACTTGAAATATTTTATGTCATATTTGATGATTACATACAAAAATTCAAATATAACCATTCATTACTTTCTGATGTTCAGCTAGACTTAACCAATAACCAAGTAAATAATAAATATCAATATCGCATTTTGCTACTCAAGTAAACCTTTTAAAATCTTTAATTACTTTGTAACTAATAAATGAAAAATTTGAAACAAAAGTGCTGATTGCATTACAAAAAACAGATTTATGTTTTCTTATAAATCAAATGGGAAATATATAGATATCACACTTTTGTGTTTATGTTTATTTACAGTATTATTAAAATATAAGCTGATAGATTAAGGTAATATTAAATGTTGAAATATAGTGCGTGTCATCCTAACATGTATCTTCGAGATTCATTTTATATGAAAGAAGTTATTGAGATAACAATGACAGTAAATATATTCTATAATATTGTCAAATTTGTGAGTTTATATTCTTAAACTTTAAACATAAACAAAGTTTCATAGATGTACTTTTCCCATTTGTTTTTTAAACAAACTTTTTTTACAATACAATCAGCATTTTTGGTTCAAATACTTTTTTATTAGGTAAATTAATTAGATGTTATGAATGTTATGTTTTTATTAGTACACCATAGTGGAAAATTTTGAATGCAGTATGTTGAAGCACGGATAATAACATTTAGATAAGTACACTTCTTGAGAACTAACAATTCTTGATAGGTACCACTTATTAAAATTGGATAAAGTATTCGTGAGTTTGTTAATAGTCATCATCCAAGACGATTAATGCATGGCAACACTAACAGATTCAGGGGGGCTAGGGAGCTAAAGCTCCCAAAATTAAATAGTCTGCACTAGATGAAATGACATTTTTTCCATATTGTACCTTTGTACAAGGTTAAAAAAAACTCAGCCCCTCCCCTCCAAAATGGTAAAAATAAAATTATAAAACAGAAAGATTTGAAAAATTTCGTCCATGCATGATTAGAAAGCTTGAAACATGTTAATAAATCACATGCTTATAGAGATGTTTACATAATTAAATTAAATCAAATTACGAAATTTATAACATTCTAAACTTTGTTTTTGTGTTCCGAGTATTAAAAGGATTCAAACTACAATATAATTTATTTTTTACCCGTTCATTTACACTTAAAAAAAATTGAAATATTTTGCTATACAAGTGAAATTTCGTAAAAACTGAAAAATCGCGATCTACTGATTTCTATCGGAAATCATTAAGCTTTGCTTAGGCGGACATCAATATATTGATTTTGATTAATTATAGAAATTTTGTATTAACAGTTAACATAATAAAAGAGAAACAAAATTGCTTACCTAATACATGTGAAGATAATTTATTCAAGATGGACGCCGGAAGTCGTTCCGCATAGAATGGTTGACTGACGAAAGACATATGGTGCACCCTCTAGGTCAACTGAAATTCTAGAAGACGTCATAAAGCATTTCAAATGGAGTATGATTGCAAGATGGTCTTGAGTAAGACGTCTGTGGACATCATGCTCAGGATATAACAGTTGTAGGATTTACGGGAGCTTTATTGGCTGTCCACTGGAAGTCTGTGGTTGTGTGGGTATATAACTTACAATTTAGCACTGTAGACACATTTTAAATGTATTATCTCTTAGATTAGAATTAAATTAATTCAATATTGACTAAATTAAAGAATAATTTTATTATTTTCTAATACTATTGTATACAGGAAGTTTATGATAATTTTTAATTCAACATTTAGACAAAAAAAATGCATTTAAAGACATCATGAACACATTTCGAACATTTTTGGAAATATTTTCATCAATGTGTGTGTATCTGTGAGGTGAGAATGCACGCATCACTATGAAATTTTATATGTAGATGCATTCTGTAGAAAATTAAAAACAGGTAGAATATTTTGTAATAAATAAATGGGATTAAAGCATTATTCGAAATTAGAGATTTTAAAATAGAGAGAGAGTACATACAACCACGAAATTCTATATGTAGATGCATTCTGTAAAAAATTTTAATTAGTTAGATCATTATGTAATTAACGGGATTAGAACATGGGTGAGAGAGAGAGAGAGAGTGTGCCAAAAATGTAGAGGTAAATATGAGAATGAGAGGTAAATATTTACTGACTTGAAACCTGCATTACTGACCTTGAATGGCCATGGAAGGGAAAGTGCCCCCCTGCTCTCCCCTATGGGTGTCCATAGAACTTTTTTCAGAGGACTAACTCATGGATGAGATGTACAATATCGACTAGCTTGATACCTGCATTTGTGACAGTGAATGTTCACGGGAGGGCAAGTACCCCCTTGCACTCCCCTAATATGGGCAGCAATAGAATTTATTCCAGTGGATACAAACTCAAAGATGAAACATACAATATCGACTAGCTTGATATCTACATTTGTGACCTTGAACTTCTACAGGAGGGCAAGTACCCCCTTGCACTTTTCTATGTGTGCCCATAGAACTTATTCCAGTGGGGATGAACTCAAAAGGACGAGATGTACAATATCGACAAGCTTGATACCTACATTCGTGACTTTGAACACCCCTATAGGTGCCCATGGCTATAAGTATGCAAAGCTTCAGACTTTACGAAGATTTTTGTGGGGTCTGGAAAAACTCTATTTTTCCACACCTGGAGAAATGGAAACTTTGGCTCCATTAGGCTATATCCTGAGGTTAATAGTGTAAGCAGGGAGTCCTTGAAATGGACGCCCATCGATGAGTACAAGGAGGCACTTCTGCTCCCCTGGACATTCAATGCCCCAAATCTAGGTATCAAACTAGTCGATATTGTACATATCATTCTTGAGTTTTCCCTCTGGAAATTATGCTATGGGCACACATGCTTATAGTATCGATAACATGATAGAACCTAATGGAGGTGGTTTTTTTTATTTCCCTCTCGAGGGCGGACAAAATGAGTGGGGGTGCCGAAAAGACTTTGTCAATGACTTTGCGTCCTTCACATCTTAACCAAATTAACTTTTATTTTGCGCAAATATTACTTGACAATTAGAAATATAGCTAGTTTCTACTAAGCAACATATTTTGTATTTGAAACGATTATATCCTTGAAGCTCAATATATCTTAAATCAAGAATATTAATTTCACCAAAGGTACAGGAATCATCAAATAAATTAAACTTCATTTTCCAAGATATTGAATATTCATCAATCTGGCATCATTTTTATTAATTTAGTGTCAGTTTTGCCATTTTGTCAACATTTTAAATAAAATGTCAAGTTGACAATATTTTGTTAATTTATCGACAAGCATTACAGACAGACAGGCAAGCAAATAAATTACTTTTGACAAATTGTTTGATGTCAAAATACAAAACTATTGTAAAAAGTGTCTTCTCTCATGAATCTAGACATACTGGAATTATGTACGCAGTTATCACATAATATTGCATATGGAAAGGGAACATATTTCATGATAGTTAGTATAGTTTTAGTTTTATGTATTTTTTAAATTTATTTGAATAACGTATATATCAAGAATGGCTCATAAAAAATTAAATAAGAAATTATATTTTATGTAACAATATTATAGGTTCTGAATTTTATGATTTTTTTCAAAATTTCATTCGATAATGATAATTGGGAATCGATTTCTGAATATTCAATTGCTTTTAATATCAATAGACTTCCAGTATTCACTGATTGATTGATTGAAGACCCTGACCACACGACCAACCCGTATTCACTGATTGTAATAATTATTACCCAGTATTCACTGATTGTAATAATTGTAAAAAATTTCATTCGAAACGTTTCATTCGTTCGTTAGATATCTCATCCACTGACTCAAGGACACACGCACTAATATACATACACTGCAGAGTTCACTGCAATAAAAGCTTGCAATTTCGTCCCAGTAGCTCAGCGCAAAAATCCAGAGTTCGATTCCCAGTTGGGGCAATAAGGTTCTTTACAATACACATACTAATATATAGACACATCACTTCAAAAACATTCGATTCGAATTCAGGGATGTTTGAAACGAGCTCTACTGTTGAAAACATGAACTCGAATTTGAGTTTTTGACCCTGTCGCAATACTTTCCCTATATTATACCAGTGTTTTTTATATTTATTTGATCACAAAACCCTTTTAAAATTTAATTTGAGGGCAGAACACCAAAATAAGAAAAATCCCTTGTCCAAATTATGCATTACAATTTTACTCGTCTTTCAATTTTTAAGACAATTTACTTGAAACTATCATGTCGTGGACCGCTTGGGGTTCCGCAGAACACATCTTGAAAAACGCTGCATTATACTATGTATGTTGGGAAAGTAACAATTATTTATTGCTCCCACAAACTGAAAATTGTCAAGCAAATTTCCCTAAAATGTTACAAACTTTGCATTTCTAAAATGACAGATATTCTCTCCTTTCAAATAATTTTCAATTTTCGTCACTGATTCTTGTACTATATAAGTATTGAACAATATACGGATCCTACACATATATTTACTACGAAATCTCGCATATATTTTATTCAAATAGTAAATTATATACACGTGTGGAACATTTCTTAAACTAATTTTAAATAATTTGCATGCAGTACACAAAGTTCTTATATATGTATTTTCATAGTTATTACTTTGAAAAACCAGAAAATACATAATACATGATGTAAATAATCAGATACAAATGTATCTAATGACATTCTGATATGCAATGAAATCATTGGTCTTCATAAATAATATCATTTATTAAAAACAATTCATCTTTCCCTCCATTCTTGCAGAATAGCAGAACTGGCTATAAAACGATATTTGGCATGTGATGTGAAAGAAGGGTTCTGAGGTAGTTCACATTCTGGAATAATGTGGCACTGACAAAATCGGTCAGATAATTTTCAGACAAATTATGATTCCAAACATTTTATAAGTGAATTTTAAAGAAATGCAAACATTTCTTTTGAAATTGCCTGCAATTATGAAAAAAATACAGGTTATCTAACATTAATGAATTATTTTGATCTTTTGTTATTAAAAGCTTTTAAAAGTACTTATTCCAATGCTTTTAGTACATTTCTGATTTGTTACATTGTCTCACTGTTTCTTGAACGATTTATTTTTCATCATTTTGTGTTATCAATTAGTTCAGTAACCAGTGAAATACCAATAAACAATGTTTACTATATATATAACAATATATGTGTTACATTTATATTGAATAAACTTTATTAAAATGATTTTTATATTTATTAAATTATTGTAACTTGTATGTATACATTTTTTAAACCTTTCAGCTTTATGACACCATCAAACCTGGAATAGTAGATTGGAACCATGTGCACAAGGTTTTTAGCAAATTAAAAGCTTTCATGGAGAAATTAGAAAATTGTAACTATGCAGTTTTGCTTGGAAAGGAATTGAAGTTTTCTCTTGTTGGAATTGCTGGACATGATATATCAGAAGGCAATCCAACTCTCACTTTAGGTACGTAATGTTTATTTATTTTAAAAACTATTTTAATTTATGTCAATATTGAAAAAGGGATTAGAAAAATAAAATACACAGTTAACTATTATTTAGCTATGTATTTTTTTCTCTTGAAATTTGCAACAATTGACACAGGTTATGGCTTTCCAAGATAGGTTACATAGAATTCATTTTTAATGAAATCTTTGCAACAATATTAAGATGAAGCTCTGATTCTTTATCACTAGATGACATAATGTATTTGGCAATAAATCTTCTTAAAATTACCCAACAGCAGTAATTCACCATTTCTATCTATTTATACCTTTAGTCACATTTAACTGTTTACCAAATAATTACTTCCATAATCTTTTTTTGGGGGGATGAGGTGTATTTGTGGAATTCTTGGAGCAAGAAATTGTTACTGATGGAAGGGATCCTCTTATTGATGTCATGCCCTGGGCACAGCTGTGATCCTGAGTAATAGAAATAAATGACTTGCTATTCATCTTGGGATCTTATTTCCTGCAAGGCAATGGTTACGCGAGGCAATGGTGCGAGGTGCATATATTAAAATAATTCAAACGTGAAAAATGTAATTCTATATATTTTAATTTCCATAAATAATTCAAAATATTAACTTAATATAATATGCAAATAAATAATTCAAATTTTAATATTTTTAAAGGAATATTTCTTGTGTGAATCTTTATACGAGGCATGTTTTTTATGTAAGTACCGTTTTGCGATTCCGCCGCCGCAGCGCTACGGTCGGCGTTCCGCGCATGCGCGCTGGTTACCTACATCTCTTGTCTACGCACTGACGCCATTACAGTCTGATTCTTCATTGTATACGTTGTTTACTGAGTGTTTAAGATGCCTCCGACAATCGTGAGTCCCGCCGATTGTGAAGTACGGGCTGTTATACGATTTCTTAGTGCTAAAGGCGTAAAACCGATCGATATTCATCGTGAGATCTGTGAAGTTTACGGACAAAACATTATGAGTGATGGAATGGTAAGGAAATGGGTGAGAGCATTTAAAGATGCCGCACAAATGTGCATGATGAAGAACGGAGTGGGCGTCCTTCGGTCTTTAATGAAAATTTGGTGCAGAAAGTGGAAGAAAAGGTGAGAGAAAACAGACGCTTTACAATTTCATCAATGTGCGACTGGTTTCCTCAATATTCTCGTAGTGTTTTGTATCGCATTGTGACCGAGAACTTGAATTACCGGAAATTGTGTTCACGTTGGGTTCCAAAAATGTTGACGGATTTGCACAAAACCCAACGTTTAGGCAGTGCATTGACTTTCCTTGAGCGGTACCACAATGAAGGTGAAGATTTTTTAGACCAAATTGTTACTGGTGACGAAACATGGGTGGCCTACGTCACACCAGAATCAAAACAACAATCCATGGAATGGCGACATTCATCATCACCCAAAAGAGTGAAGTTTAAGCAAACAATTTCTGCCCGGAAAATCATGTGCACAGTTTTTTGGGACAAAAAAGGAGTATTGCTAGTGGAGTTTCTGCCTCGTAATGAGACAATCAATGCAGCGTCTTATTGTGAGACATTGAACAATCTGCGTCGTGCAATCCAGAACAAAAGACGTGGCAAGTTGAGTAAGGGTATCGTTTTGCTGCATGACAATGCCCGTCCACATGTGGCTAATCGGACCAAAGATCTCATAAAATCTTTTAAATGGGAAACTCTAGATCATCCTCCATACAACCCTGATCTGGCGCCCAGCGACTACCATTTGTTCCTGCACTTGAAGAAACACCTGGGTGGTCAGCGTCTTCAAGACGATAACGAAGTCAAAACAGTTGTGATACAGTGGTTAACAAGTCAGGCGGCAGAATTTTATGAGGAGGGTATTCAAAAACTGGTGCCACGTTATGACAAGTGCCTCAATATTCACGGAAATTATGTAGAAAAGTAGATTAAGGTACAGGCTTTCATGTAGAAATAAAATTATTGCGATATCTTTGCACGTCTTTTTTTAATTCCAAAACGGTACTTACTTAAAAAACATGCCTCGTAACATGTCTTTTCATTAAAATATTGAATACAAAATTTCTAGGAAAAACCTTGCCTCATGCCTAAATTTTGATTGACGGATAATCATGTTTTCTGAACTCCTGACCCAATATCAAAAATTTTTCAGATTTTTAGTAACATGATTAGAATTCAATTAAACTTTTAAAATTTTTGAAGTGTTATTTTTAGAGATGTGTTGCTATTAGCTTAACAGCTAATTTAATAAAGTTAATGCCAAATAGCAGTTGCTAACAGTTAACATCGATTTCTCCAAACTGCTAAAAATAACAGATGCTTTTTCTTTTAGTACTGGGTGGGATCCACCCCTTGCTTGCTGCTGCCCACTAACAGCTTGAGCTTGCAGGTGCCTTTTTTAGGCGTACACATTCACAAGCCTTCACTTAATCAAGTATATTCCTATGCCAGGCCAAGTATCTGCTTTGGTTATCAAGGTATTCCACCAATACATTCCTATGGTGGGCCTGTAATGAACAAGTCTGATAAGTTTAATAATCTAATGAATTTAAATGTATCACATAATACGATATACTACATTTGGACTTTCTAGCTACTCCTGTTCTCGACTTATTCCCCAAAATGAGTAAATTCCTATTGCAGACCCAGAATGGGCTAGTCTGACGAGCTTGAAAATCCAAAGAATAAAAATATATCACAAAAGACAACGAGATACTGAACTTGAACTTTCTAGCTTTTCCTGTTCTCGAGTTATTCCCTAAAAATCTCGAATTATTTCTTTTATATGCGGAGCCCAACATGGGCTATCCCAATAAAGTTCAAAATACAAAAAATTAATATATTCCACAAAACAAAATGACATACTAAATTTGGACTTTTTAGCTACTTGATTCCCAGGTTATTCCATCCAAATGAGTACATTCTTAGGACAAGCCTAAAATGGGCATGCCTGATAGGGTTAATAATCCAAAGAATTAAAATATACTATAAAATACAATAACATACTTAATTTGGACTTTCTAGCTGTTCCAATTCTCGAATTATTCCTCCAAAGTGAGTACATTCCTATGACAGACTTAGGATGGACTTGCCTGATAAGTTTGAAAGTACAAATAATTGAAATATATCACAAAAGACAATGAGATACTAAACTTGAACTTTCGAGATGCTCCTCTTCTCTAGTTATTCCCTAAAAATTACTTCATTTGTATGGGTGGGGTGGGGACAAAACAGACTAGCCTGATAAAGCTCAAAATACGAACAATTAAAATGTACCACAAAAGCAGACATTCTAGATTTGGATTTTCTAGCTGATCCACTTCTCGAGTTATTCCCCTAAACATGTACATTCCTATGGCAGACACAGAACGGGCTAGCTCGATATGGTTAACAATCTAGAGAATTAAAATATACCACAAAAGACAATGACATATTTAATTTGAACTTTCTAGCTGCTCCGGTTCTCGTGTTATTTCCCCAAAACGGGTGCATTCCTATGGTGGGCCCAAGATGGGCTAGCCCAATAAGGCTGAAAGTCCAAAGACTTAAAATAATATACCACAAATGTCAGCGAGATACTGAATGTGAACTTTGTAGCTGCTCCTGTTATTGAGTTATTTTCCAAAAGAGTGCATTCGATAGGGGGGGGGGCAAGATTGACTAGCCCGATAAGGTTTAAAATAAAGAAATAAAATATGCAACTAAATAAAAGAACGAGATACTAAATTTGTACATTCTAGCTGAACCGGTTTTCGAGTTATTTCACCAAACCGAATACATTCCTATGACGAACACAGATCAGGCACATCCCGATAATTTCAAAAAATCCAAAAAATTGAAATATACAACAAATAACAACTGCATACAAAATTTTGGCTTTTTAACTGTTCTGGTTCTCGAATTATTTCACAAAAACGAGTATATTCCTATGACAGGCCAAGACGGGCTAGCCCGTATAAGGTAAAAAATTCAAATAATTAAAATGTATCACAAAAGACAACCACATACTGAATTTGGTTTTGCTAACTGCTCCTGTTCTCGTTTTAATCCCCCAAAACAAATACATTCCTATGGCGGGCTCAAGACGAGTTTGTTTCTTTCGGTAAAGCCATTAAGGTCCCCAGCTAAATTAAGAGATCCCTCATCCCACTGCTCTGCTAAATTTCGAAACTTATTTTCTACCGCATTAGCTTTTAGCAAAAATCCCAACTTGCTTCAACAAGAAGCAGATTAAGAAAATTAGCAAAGTAGTGCAACATTTAACAGTGTTCATAAATTTATCTAATCACTTCTCTCTGAAACATTAACTATTAAACATTAAACTATTAAAATTTAAACATTAGGGATATTTAACACTTCTCTCTGAAACGTAAACTGCTTCATTTGCAACTGCTCATTTTGTTTTCATCTTAAGATTTGTGGAGTTGCTACAATTTTCATTCACAAATATTTCTGCTTTGCTTGTGGAAAGCTTGGCATGGAGCAGTATATTACTTTCCTTATATGCATATTATAATGTGTAAGAAAAGTATTGTGATGAAGTCAAAAAATTGAATTCGAGTTTTCGATGGAAGAGCATGTTGCAAGCATCCCTGAACACGATTCAAAAGTTTTTGAGGTGATGTCTGTGTGCGTGTGTGTGTCAGTGAGTCTGTGGAGACAATATCTCACAAGCAAATGAAGCGATTGGAATAATATTTGGTACAAAAATTACAATCAGTGAATACTGGAAGCCTATATTATTTAAACGCAATCAAATGTTCACAACATCCCCAAATTTTGAAATGAAATTTTGAAAACATCATCAAAAATTCAAAACATTCAATAAAGTTACATAAATAATCATTTCTTATGTAATTTTTTATTGGAAAATGGTTGACACAAACTTTATAATGCTAGCATAAACCGTTTTTGAGATATTGCACATTTTTCAGAGAAATTTATCAAAAAATCACATAAAATTAAAAAAAGTATTAACTGTTGTGAAATATGTTCACTTTTCATATGTTATATTATGTAAAAAATTTGTTATCATTATTCTCATGGATCTAGCTCGTTCCATTCACGAGAGAAGATACTTTGGGTAATAGTTTTATATTTGGATGCCATTAGTTTTTTATCTACTATAAGAAAAACCTATTTCTATATCCATAATGCTTGGCAAAATTTTGGCGACGAATTTGGCAGAATATTGCCCACTTGGTGAGTTTTTTTAAATGTTGCTAAATGGATGAAAATGTCGCCAAATTGATAAAGCCGATGTTAAATCAATTAAAATGATGACTAATTGATGAAAATTCAATATCTTGGAAAGAATATAAGAATCTACTATAGGAGAAGATACTTTGGGTAATAGTATTGCATTTAGATGCCATTAGTCATTTATCTACTATAAGAATAACCTATTTCTCCATCCATAAGGCTTGGTGAATTTTAGCATCAAATTTGGCAGAATATCGCCAACTTGGTGAGTTTTCTTAAATGTTACTAAATTGACGAAAATGTCGCCAAATTGAAAAAAATGTTGCTAAATTGATAAAAATAATGCTAAATCAATGAAAATTACGACTAATTGATGAAAATTCAATATCTTTCAAAGAACATAACAACTATAAGAATAACCCACTTCGCCATCCATCCATAATGCTTGGCAAAAAATTTGGCGGGATGTCGCTAACTTGGAGACTTTTTTAAATATTACCAAATTGATGAAAATGTCGCCAAATTGATTAAAAAGTCGCCAAATTGATAAAAATGGTGCTAAATATGAGGTAATGCTTTAAACATTTGTAATTCCATCATATGGTGAACACACCTTCTACAGTATGGGATCGGAATGCTTTGGACTTTGGAGATCCTGGATAAGGGGTTTTTCCATAATTTGGAACACTTTTCTAAAGTCTATTGGAATGTTCTGCAATGTTGTAGAAAATCATAATTCAATTTTTAAGCATAAATGTACTACATAATGCTTTATTTTGTAATGAAAAGTATACTTAATTAAATAAAATTATATATTATTAAAAATATATATTTAATTAAATTAGAATCAGATCTAGTTGTTAAATAAATTATTAAAAAGGGTCAAAACATGAAAGAAGTTTATTATCGAGGCTTGATAGAACACAAGTTTACATTAAAGATAATATTTATTTATTTTTAATAAAATTAAAACCCCATATTTATTGATGGGAATACATCAAATTTTGCTATATATCCTGTCAAAATGGCTTTATTTCAAGTTCCTAAAATGTTGTTTTAATGCATTTTACTAGAAAATAACTCTTCAGTTTATTAACTACGTGTTTGAAAAGTAATTTTTCCACATAAAATTCCTTTCAGGGGTTCACTTTAGTGAATATGGGTGTTGCAATCCCGAGGAACCTTAGCAACCTTTTCTTTCTTTTTTCTTTCTCCCCCGTTCCTTTTCCTTTTTTTGTCTTTCCTCCTTTTCTCTTCTTTTATCTTTTGTTCTCCTTTTGTGTTTTCTATCCTTCTTAGCTGCTAGTGTCATAAATGCCGAGTCCTTAGTAAACATCACATCTGCCTTATGGGCCCTAGTACCACTCTTCAGCCTCTGCTGTAAGGTATACTGTTTGGGCTCGAGAATGGGTTCATATGGGTGTGATGCGAAAGGAGTAGAGCTATTTGTATCAGTTGTTTTGCTTTTGAGAAATGTTTGTAGTAAACAGTTCCATAGGTGAGTCCCTTGATTGCATTGGTTGGATGGTGGAGAGTGTTTCATGTCAAGAAATCCCCCATGGATCCTTGCTAGTTTGTAGGCCCTGTGTACCAGGTGCTGTTATGGCCCGCTCTTCATTATCTAGCTTTGCGAATGACTCACTCCGGTGGTTACACTTGGCACATTAGAAAAGTTTGGGGAGACAGAGCCTGGCAGGGGCTCCGATTGAACTGCATCCGTGGTTTTTTCAATTAATGATTACAAATATGGAGAATTCGAGCATGCCTTTGACCTTGGGTTCTTTATGCCTTTCAACTGCAAATCCTAGTGCTCTCTTGCCTTCCAAGACAGGATCCCTAAATTAAGCAGACGGAGTAGATGCATCTAGTGTTTCTGTTTCCTTGGGATATAGAACTAATGAAATTACTAATAACTTATATACAGCTGTTGGACAAAGAACAACTGATGAACTGGATAGTCATAAAATGACTATAACTGAAGCAAAGTTTTTTTATTATGAAAAGAGCAGATGGATCGTTTAATAATGTTTCACCCTTTTTGATTAAAAAAGGAATGCATTGTACTGTTGGGGAAGTTGAAACTATAAAGAAACTCAGATCTGGTGACTTGCTAGTAAAAGTTATCTCTACCACACAAGCAAAAAATATACTCTCAATGAAAACCCCTGCAAATATTCCATTGTCCATGACTGCTCATGGTACATTGAACTTCTCTCACGAGGTTATATCAGAATCAGATCTTATGTCTGTACCTGAAACTGATATCCTTGACAATCTGAAAGATCAAAAAGTTAGCTCTGTGCGACTAATCTCTGTAAGATGATACAATGTTTCCGACTAAACATTTCATACTTACCCTTGACACTCCAGTCTTACCAAAACATTTAAATGTAGCCTACCTCAGATGCCTACCACCATATGTACCAAACCCATTGTGATGCTTCCACTGCCAGAGATTTAGACATCCAAAAACTTCCTGTCGTACCCCTGAAGTAGTGCGTGCACACTATGCAGGACATAGACATGATAGTGAGGGATGCACCGCTACCCAAAAATGTGTAAGTTGTGAAGCTGAACATCCATCTTATGCCCGCTCATGTCCAAAATGGATTCTTTAAAAAGAAGTCCAAACATTTAAAACCTTCAATAATATTACTTACCCGGAAGCACGTAAACTGATAGAAGCAAGAACACCAAAAATAGGTATATCATACTCCTCTGTTATAAGAAACAAACATACAAAATCTATTAGCATACAGACTGAAGTTAAATTGATAGGCATACAAACAGAACCTGACATGGATTTTATGCAGTCCTAATCAATAAACTAACCAAACCAAACCTGTCCCATCTGTAAAAACTGCTGTATCAGTCACTAAATCAAAACAAAAAACTTCAAACCATTAGCCACATTCAGACCTGCTTTCACACAACAAAAAACTCCAACAAAAAGTACCAGTTGGAAAAAAGTAACTAATTCTTTAGAGGAAAAAACAAAGATAAGAAAAAACCAAAATTATAAAATACAAAAGATAGTCCATTGGGGAAAAAAATCAATAAAAAAACAGACATCTGTGAAAAACTTGATGATAATGAAGAAGTACAAATATGTGCTTCAGATGATGAAGAGACGTTAACAGATGTGTCATTCTCATCGTCTACTAGAGAACAAGAGACCACCCCTCGTTCCCCCAAGGAAAAATTCTGATAATGGGTAGTTAGGCTTCCTTAATTGCCATGGGTTGCAGAACAAGTTGGTGGAGATCAAAACTCTGATAAATAAGTTCCATCCTATATGTATCTGCCTTCAAGAGACTATGCTAAAATCTAACAATACTTTTAATATTAAAAATTTTAACTGTATCCGTAAAGATTTCGATTTGAACAGTAGAGTATCTGGGGGAGTTGCTTTGCTAGTCTCTCAGGACTATCCAACTTCTATAATACATCTTACCACGAATTTGCAAACTGTTGCTGTCCATATCCATGTAAATATATTGATTACAGTATGCTGTATATACCTACCACCAAATGATCATATAGATTTTAGATATCTTGATAATTTAATTGGCCAACTTCCTGCGCCATTTCTGATTCTGGGTGACTTTAATGGTCACAATTCTCTTTGGGGATGTCTTGACACAAATTACAAAGGACAACAAATCGAACAATGTGTCAGTGATCACAGTTTATGCCTTTTTAACAATAATGAATACACTTATTTTCACCAACCTAGTAGGACTTTCCACAGTATTGACCTTGTCATTTGTTCACCCTCTCTCCTTCCGTACTGGAACTTTACAGTCTATAAAGATCTTCACAATAGTGACCACTACCCTATCATTCTGTCTTGCAGTCATTTCAAATCTCCTGTAAAATCATCCCAATATATATTTGCAAGAGCTGATTGGGTGAAGTTTACTTCTCTAGCTGTGATCACTCATGCTGCTATTCAAAGCAGCAACATTGATACAGCTATTGAAAAGGTTACTGATCTTGTTATAAAGGCAGTTGATTCTGCAAATCCAAAATCTACTTGGAATATCTCTAAGTATCGCTTTCCTTGGTGGAATGACGATTGTTGTTATGGGTATAAAAAACAAAGAAAAGCCTGGTCAGTTTTCCGGAGGTATATTATATTTCCACTGAAAACCTAACAGCATTTAAATATGCAAAGGCAATTGCTTGTAGGATACGCAGGTGAAGGCAGAAAGAGTCATGGGAAAAATATGTTAGTGGAATAACATCTTCCACTTCTAGCAAAATTGTATGGGAGAAAATCAAAAAGTGTTCTGGGATTTATAGTGATCACTCCATTTCTATCCTAAATCGTAATGGCACAACTATAAGTTCCCCATATGACATTGCAAATGAAATTGCTAAAGAATTTTCAAATGTTTCAAATGCAACAAAATTCTCTGAACCTTTTTTAAATCACAAACTGAAGTGGGAAAATAAACCCATTGTTTTCCCAGAAGTTAGAAACTTACCGTATAACATGCGCTTTACTATGTCAGAGTTGGTGACTGTTTTGTTCCAAACACACAGAACTTGTAGTGGACCTGATAAAATTATCTCATGCTTAAACACCTTTCCCATTACTCCTTATTGAACCTCTTATACCTGTTTAACAGAATTTGGCTTGAACATAAATTCCCTAAATCATTGCAAAGAATCATCACAATTCCGATTTTAAAACCAGGTAAGGACCCCCAAAGTGCATTAAGCTACCGGCCTATAGCACTCACAAGTTGTGTATGTAAACTGCTTGAGAAAATGGTTAATGCCAGGCTTGTACATTTTTTAGAGAGTAACAAGTTATTCTTATCACACCAAAGTGGTTTTCAGCGAGGTAAATCTACCATTGATAATCTTATTAGAATCACAAATTAGGACTGCCTTTCTTAGGCAAAACCATTTAGTCTCAATTTTCTTTTTATATCAACAAAGCCTATGATCGAACATGACGCTATGGTATTATTAAGGACATTTACGATTTTAATCTAAAAGGTAATCTTTCTATTTTTATTCAAAGCTTTTTATCAAACAGGACATTCCAAGTTCGCATTGGTTCAACCCTTTTATGCACACAAGTACAAGAGGAGGGAGTGCCACAAGGAAGTGTCTTGAGTGTGACACTCTTTAATATAAAAATAAATAGTCTTTTAAACAATTTACCAGTGTCGTTCATAAAAGTCTGTATGCTGATGATCTGCAAGTTGCTTACCAAGCTCACGATATGCATACAGTGGAAAGGCAATGCCAAGATGCCGTAAATAATATCCTACGATGGGCAAATGTGAATGGATACAGGTTTTCCACTCAGAAGACTTGTGTTCATTTCACCAGAAAACGTGGTATCCACCTACCCCCAGAAATCTATATGGGAGGTGTAAAGATTGCTGTAGTAGAGAAATAAAATTTCTTGGAGTTTGGTTTGATAAAAAGCTTACTTTCTTGCCCTACATTCAGAAACTGCGAAAAAAATATGAAAAAGCTCTTAACATCTTGAAAATTCTTTCAAATACCAAATGGGGTGCAGATCTTGCCTCCATGCTTTGTATCTACAGAGCTGTTATTCGTTCAAAGCTTGACTAGGATTGTTCCTTGTATGGATCAGCATGAACATCTGTGCCAAAATAGCTGGATCCAATTCACCATAAGGCATTATGTATATGTTCAGATGTCTTTAGAACATCTCCTGTTCAAAGCTTTTACACTGCCTTTAATGAGCCATGTTTAAAATTAAAGCGTGAATAGCTGGCACTGAATTATTATTTTTGAATCATGTCCTTACACAATCATCCTTTGCAACGATCATTCCTTGATGATAATTATGATCGACTGTATGACCACAGACTCTCATGCATTTTTTCTTTTGGCAAGTGAATACACAGTATTGTAGTAATAACCCCTTTAGTAGACCTTTATGTTTGGAAAACTAAGTTTTTTTAAACACCTCCATGGCATATTATAAATTTCACCTTTCTCAACCCTTTTTCTAATTTTACTAAGACTAACACCTCTCAGGCTATTTATGTGCAATTGTTTACAGAACATAGGAATCTGCATAAGGAGTTTACTCCTATTTTTACAGATGGTTCCAAAGCAGGTGATTACATTGGTTTAGCTTATGTTTGTAACAATACTGTAAAGTTTTTTTAACTGCATGCATCTTGCTTTATTTTTACAGATGAGATTATGGCAATATATTAGGTTCTAATATTCATCTCTCATCAAAATTCCAAAAAACACATTTTTATACTGACTCATTGAGTCCGTTACAGCTCTTATCATTTAAGACAGCTATGAATTACCACATTGCTTCTGATATCATTAAGTATGTGCATCGTCTTAAGGGACAAGGATACCATACTAAATTCTGTTGGATCCTAGGACATGTTGATATCAAAGGAAATGAGTTGACAGACAATGCTGCTAAATCAGCTACTCAAACTTTAAATCTGAACATCCCTTTTACTGATATCAAACAATTAATTAAAAAAAATATTCATGACAAATGGCATTATTCCTGGAATCAGCAATCGCATAATAAGTTACACGGGATAAAGCACATATTTTAATTACTTGTACTAAATATAAACAGTTTCATTTTAAGACTTATACTATAACTTTGGCTGAATTGATTGTAGAAAATCCTCATTTGGGGATTTTTCCATTCTTATTGGACATTGATTTTTGCCATCATATTTAACTTCACTTCCTATCGCCTTTTAGACTTTTTTTCTTCTTGTTTCCATCGTTATATCTTTTTCATTGTCCTGTTTTATTCACACATTATCACCCTTTTAGGTTATATACTTGTTTTTATTCTTTGCTAATATCTGTATTTTAATACCATATGTCTGGCACAGCATATCCTCTTTGGATCTGGTACCAAAAAGCCTAATCAACCAACTCACATAAAATTATTAATAAAATCTTAGTCAATGCTGTTGGGTGTATATACACTTATCCCCCGATTTACACGATTTCGCTTTTACACGGTTTATAAATTAACAGATTTCAAAAAATTGATAAAAATGTATATTCCACTCCATATACGCCTATACAAAGATTTGATGACATTTTTTAATTTTATTCCTTTGGTAACACTGATGAAAACAACAGGGGATTCCTGGTGTTGTAAAATATATACATTTAGGGGAATCCCCGTATAGGGAAATCCCCGTAATAGGGGAATCCCTGTATGTATTTCACAACAGTACAGCTATCTGGTTCATGCAAGTTCCAAGTGCAGAAACATTTTAGCAGCAAAGCTTGTATTATTGTGCGTTTATCTTTTGAACTGGTAAGTTTTCAACATTTATAGTTTTTCTTGCATCTTTATAGTTTGCGTAAATTTGTTAAGGTTCTATAATGTCAAAGGATTTGAAGAAAAATCAAATGAAAAGAAAAGTTATTTCTTTAGAAACTAAAATTCAAATATTAGATCGTCTACGTAATAAAGAGTAACGGATGTTGCTAAATTTTACACCATGAAAGAAGCCATAATAAGGACAATAAGAAAAAATGAAGACTCCGTTAGAAAAAGTGTAGCAGCTGGAACCTGCAGCAGTATGAGTACGACTTCATATGTTAGAGATGTTACAATGGAAAATATGGAAAAAGCCTTAGAGATATAGATAGAAGACCAAACTCAAAAGTGAATCCCGATCGATACCAATGCTGTTACAAATAAAGCTTTGAAGATTTATCAATCACTTAAGAATCAGTCGCCGTCGACTTCATCCGATGAAAAGAAGGTATCTTTTTCCACAAGCCATGGGTGGTTCGAGAGATTCAAACAAAGACATTCTTTACATAACCTGAGAATGAAAGGTGAAAGTGCATCTGCTGATTCGGATGCGGCACAACAATATCCCGCAAAACTTGCTGAAATCATTGCCGCTAACTCCTACACTTCTGATCAGGTTTTCAATGCTGACGAGCCTGGATTATTCTGGAAAAAAATGCCGGAAAGAACCGTTATAGTCAAAGCTCACAAATCAGCTAGTGGTCATAATATAACGAAAAGTCGTATAACAGTTCTTTTCTGTTGCAATGCTTCTGGCGATTATATGATGAAACCATTGGTGATTAACAAATCAAAATCACCACGATCATTCAAAGGAATAAATATCAAAAACCTTCCCGTCTATTGGATGGCTAATAGAAAAGCATGGGTCACTGCCATAGCTTTCAATGAATGGTTCCGTAACTTCTTTGTTCCAGATGTCAAAAATTATTTAACTAAAAAGGGATTGCCTTTTAAGGCTCTTCTATTAATTGATAATGCACCAGGTCATCCTCCAGATTTACAACACGAAAATGTAAAAGTTGTTTTTTTACCAAAGAATACAACTTCCTTATTACAGCCATTAGATCAAGGGATAATTTCGACTTTTAAAGCACTGTACATCAAGCAAACTTTCAGGTATATCTTAGAACAAATGGAGAATGATGAATCTCTTACTCGGATGGATGCTTGGAAGAAATTTACAATTTTAGATTGTGTTAAGCATGTTGGACTGTCATACACTCAGATCAAACAATCAACAATCAATGCCTGCTGGAAAGCAATATGGCCGGATGTTGTTGAAAGTGGAAATGATAAATCACCAATAGAGCATGAATATTCTCAGATCACTAAGTTGACTCATACTATAGGAGGAGAAGGTTTTGAAAATTTAGCTCAGGTAGATATTGAAGAAATAATGGCTGATGAAGAATTGAATGAAGATGATTTAATTAGCATGATTCGTGAAACAAACAAACATGATGAAGACAATGATTCTGATGAAGAGCAATCTGAACCAGTTGCATTCACAGCAAGAATCATAAGCGTAGGACTTGATTTGGGAAGAAAATTGGGCAACCATTTCTTACAATATGACACAAATGTTGATCGAACTCTCCGATTCCAGCGAGACCTTCGTAAATGCTTAAATCAATATGAAGAGGTCTATAACGATTTAGCAAAAAGACCTACGCAATTGTTAATTACCGATTTCATGGCAAAGTCTTGTCAACCCGAGATCTTGCCTAATTCGTCAACCATTGAGCCAGAATCGCATCAAGAAAGCTCAAGTGATGAAAGTGACATCATACCTGTCAAAAAGAAAAGACTGATAGTACATGAAAGTGATGACAGTGATTAAACTTATAATTAATTTTTAAGGGTCTTTTTGTTTTTTTGTTCTTTGTTCCTAATATAAAATAAATTAAATACTGTTATATTACTACATTCATATGTTTGTTGTTTTATAAACTAAGTATAATTTTAAGTTTTCTAAGATGTCTTACTTTTGTTTTACTTAAATAAATGACTGAATCATGCACATTTTGGGGTTATTTTCGTTTTACACGATTTTACTTAGCAAAATCCAAGATTTCAATTTACACGGTTTTGTGCAGAACCTATCTTCCGTGTAAATCAGGGGACAGGTGTACTCAAAAGGGATGAAAAGGCTGAAATTAGCAGATTTAAAGCAAGTCTTATTCCCCAAGGGTTTAATCAAGAAAAGGGGTAAAGTTATGAAGTTTTTAGTCCAGTCATAAATTTTACTATTATTGGAATGTTTTTCACTATATGTATTTGTATATTAGGATGGTTACATTTGCAACTTGATGTTAAATGTGCATATTTATATGCAAAATTGACTGATAAAATTTATATGTATCAACAACCTGGCTTTGTTGATAATCGTAGAAATAATTATGTTTGTCTCTTGAAAAAAGCTATTTATGGCCTACATCAGAGGGGCCGGGAATGGTATCTTGAATTAAATAATGTGCTCCGGAAATTGAATTTTGTCAAGTTCCAATGGTGTAACTGCACTTATGTATTTAATAACAATGTTCTGTTAATTGTATATGTTGATGACATAATTGTGTATGCTAAACATCAAAAAGACCTACAGTACGTAGTTTCACTACTGAAATCTAAATTTGACATCAAAGCTTTAGGCAAGATAAAAATGTTTTTAGGTATTGAATTTGAAGAAAACCGAAATAAATATTTTATTCATCAAAATCAATATATTAAAAAAATATGTGATAAATTTTTAAAATATAAGTATCTTATTTCTAGTTTGCCAAATGCAAAAGGTGTTATGCTTAGTAAATCAGACTGTCCATCTAATTACTATAAAGTTTAACAAATGAAGAACTCACAGAAATCTGTTAGGATGCCTTTCATTTCTTTCAAGTAGGATTAGACCAGACATTTGCTATGCTATAAATATTCTTTCACAATTTCAAGAAAATCCAGGAATTAAACACTGGGATGTGTTACTTAAATTGTTAGGATATGTAGATCAAAATAAAGATTTTAAATTAAATTTATCAAATATTAAAAGTAAATCTAAAGTGCTTTTCTGATTCTGAATTTGCAGCCAACCGCTATGACAGAGTGTCATTAAGGGGCATGATATTTCTAATAATGTTCCAATTTCATGGAAGACTTTTAATCATAAATGTGTTAGTTTATCTACCATTGAGGTAGAATATATTTCTTTAATCGAATCTGCAAAAGAGATAGTGTGGGTGCAAAATATCTTGGGAGAATGTAAAAAGCTTGGATAAAAGTATATTATACTGTGATAATCAAGCAGCCATAAACTTTTGTAATTCACCCATCGAGAATAAGACAAAACACATTGGTGTCATATACCATTTTCTTAGGAATTTAGTTGAAAAGAAACTATTTGAGATTAAATTTGTTAATAGTAAAAATAATAGAGCTGATGGTTTTACTAAACCTATAACTAAGAAATGATTTTTAAATTTTGTAAAGAAATTTCTAAAATGTAAAATTCTAGAAACTTAAAAAAATATTTAAATTGAACTATAAGTGTACATTTTTAAAAATTGTATTCAAAATTGTGTAAAGTAAATACCTTAAAAATACAACTTTTTTCAAGTCCCTCATTATGTAGTTTAGATATAAATGAGTTTAAACTGTGTGGCTATGTACAAATTTTTAAATTCGAAATATAAAATATAAACTTCTTAAAATTCCTTAAGTAGATTAGTTACAGTTGATTTAAACTGTGTGGCGATGTTCCAAATTTTAAAATTCTAAATATAAATTATAAATTTTTTAAATTCCTCAACAAGTGGATTAGTTACTGCTGATTTCAACTGTGGCGAAGAGATATAATATTTATGTGAATTTTCTGTTATATGCATAGGAATCTTTTTGTATATATTTTTAATTATGTAGTTGTTGACATTGCACCTCCGCTATGTGCGTAAGTCATGGCTAACAGTGCATATTAATCAAAGGGCTTCCTATGATGACTGTGAGGTTTACAAAGGATACTGGTGCAGCTCATGAAGTAGTTGTCGACCTCACACCTTTGCTATACATGCACAGGTCATGGCTAACTATACAGTTTATAAAGAAGCTGGCAATCGTACACCTCCGCTACGTGCATATGTCATGACTAACAGTACAGATCTTTAAATAGCTGTTGATCATGTACCTCTTCTATGAGTGCAAATCACTGCTAGCATTACAGTTCAAAAAGTAGCTGTGGCACCTCTGCTATTCGAGCAAGTAACGGCTAACTGTGCAGTTGATGAAGTAGCCCGTTCTGTACCCACCCGCTATGCGAACTCATGGCTAATGATATAGTTGCTGTGAAGGCACTTGTAATCTGCATAAGTTTTATATATTACAATGATAACCTCGCTCCATACAATAACAATACGCATGTTGCTCAGACATATTCAATTTGCATTGCAGATTTACAAAATGAATTGTCTTTTATTAGTGGTTGTAGCAATTTAGTAATTTGCATACAATACATGCAACAATGATAATTCTACTTTATGTAAGGAAGATATACACACAGCATGGGTGCTTGCAATTCATGTGCGATACTAACAATAACCAAACTCCATTTATTGATGATACTCCCGCAGCGTGGACACATGATATCTGTTAGATACCACAATAGTAAACAAACGACGTATTACGATAGCGTTATGGTCAAAGTTTAAGTATTGTAAATTTTCGGTTAACTGTTTGGAGGATCATTTGTTTAGTGTCCTAGTTGGAACATAGTTGAGTTCCTGCAGATTGTATCTTAGCTGATCGGAATATGCTAATTTTCCATGTCACTGGAAATTAGCATACTCTGGAAGTATCATAACAGGTAATGGGTATAAGTGCCCGATGTTGGTAATGGCACTTTAGGTGGTTAGAAGCTTTTGAGAAGCTGTGATCTGGGTAAGAAAGCTGGTGTTTACCTATGATTTAGCTGGTAATTAGCCATGCTTAGTCGAGCTTGCTTGGATAGCTCTTGTAATATTTATAGCTGGTGTCAAGCTATATGATTTTAATAGCTGATGTGTTATGGCTAGGCTCAGTATTAGAGTGATGTTCTTCTGAATGTATTTTCTGTAAGCTGCATCAAAGTCAACAATGCATGCTATTTTCATTTGTTTGATTTCATTTCTTGAGTAATAAATTCTGTTTTTAAATTTACTCTATTGAAGTACTTCTTTCGTAACACTTTGAAGACGTGACACACCCACTGCTATACTCATCAGTCATCATGTTTAAATTTATCTACCTTGACTGAAATTTGCTGACACTATCCACGTGAGTAGTATCCATACGCATGTCTGAGCGCACAGACTCTTTTTACACTAAAAAACATGATTTTATAGCTTATATTATCTTTTTTTTATGAAAAAAAAAGGGTCTCCATCCATTTTAATATTAAAAACATGATTTTTATAGCTAAAAAGGTGTATATATACCTTTTTTACATTAAGACCAAATTTTAACAGTGAATTACTGAACTTTTTTAGTTAAAAAGCTAGACATATAAAATAAATGCGTGAAAAAAGAGGACCTGAATGGAAGTCCTCTAATATATTAAAAATGTGTATCTTTAAACAGTGAACTTTTTTAGTGCTAGACATATTAAAAGTATGCTGTGAATTATATAAAATAAATGTGCCTTCTAATATATTAAAAATACCCTGTTTTTAAAGGGTGGGGTTGAGACCCCCCATATATATAATAGAAAATGTTTAACTAAATCTAAACATTTTTTATAAAATTAAAAAGAATTATAAAAATATGATCATTATGAATTACAAAACATGTTTAATAAAAAAGAGATGTATATTTTATAGTGAGGGGTGACGCACCCCCACTGAATTATAGAGATTTTAATTAAAAATGCATGAAAAAAGAGGACCTGAATGGAAGTCCTCTAATATATGTACCCAGTGAACTTTTTTTAGTGCTAGACATATTAAAAGTATGCAGTGAATTATATAAAATAAATGCGCCTTCTAATATATTAAAAATAAAAATATCAAAAATTAAAAAAAGAGGCCTGATCCCAAAATAGGATCGTCTCAGAAAATGATAAATATAAAGAAGAATATAATAATAAATTTTCAGGTGAGAAAACATCCCCACCTATATATGTTAAAAATGATTAAGCTTTCTCTAATTCATATTCGTTCAGAACTCTTTCATTTAAGAAGCGACTTTGATTTTAATGGTTTGTTTATCAGCTACAGTCAAAAAAGAGAGGTCAACCTTTACATTGAGTAGAAGTACAAACTTTCTCTATGACGTTCTTCATTACGTAGTGTGAAGAGAAAATAATATTTATTTAACTTGTTGCAGATTTGCCTAGATGGCAGCATCGGATGGTAAATAAATAGTATATCTCCGGCAGCAAACGGATAGTATATATTTCTCATTTTAAAAGTATTTATAACGTTTTATAAACATTATTTTCGTTATTTTTAGATCAGATAAATTAAAACTATTGATCTTTTAAAGTATTCTCGGCTTGAAAAATGACTCGTTTAAAGTTGCTTTTTCAAATGTAAAGGTTATATTAATGAATTGTTCAACATATTTCGGGTACCCATGGCACAACGGTAAAATGCGGGGCTACTGATATAAAGGCCCCCGGTTCAAATCTCTCCCCGGATTGTTAATCAATTCAGGTTGATAGTTTATTGCCAAAAATGATGTCAGCTACTCTAGTCGTTGATCCAAAAGAGTAGCAATCATCGAAAAATAATAAGTGGTGGGTTGAATCTTGTGGATTCTATGTCCTGAATGTTATATGTTTGTATTGTCCATTTCCTTGGCCAGTGGGCCTGGTCCAAGGGGTTATCTGGAACTCTGGTTCTAGAATTCTTAAACAGCTGTTGGAACCAGACTTCCAGATCACCCCCTGGGCCAGGTGGGCCATTTTGCTATTTTTTAAATAACTCATTTTTATAAATATAAATTCACCCATTCTTCATAATCTGTAAAACAAAACCTCTTTCTTCCATCTCTTTTATGAGTTTTTCTCTATATTCTTCATCAGACTTTGACTCTCCAAATATTTTTTCAGCTATAATATTTTTTTGTTCATTATCAGAAATTGTAATAGAAACATCAGGATCAAATCCATTTAGTACATTAATTATTCTAGTTACTTGCCCTACAAAACATTTATTATCACCCTCTTTTAGTTCATCTTTTAACACTTTTATTATTTCATTTTTATCCTTATTTTTTAAAATTCTATTAAACATAACAACTAATATCTCTCTAAATTTAATATTATAATATTCTACCTCTAGTAAGTGTCTTTTAATTTTTATACCTAATATTTTAATGCATTCATCTAAATCATATGTAATTTCTGTATATAATAATTTTTTGATTGTGTCTCTCAAAGATTTTTGAATATATGTATTATGCGCATTTTGAGAGTCACTATATACATTATTATGAAATTTTCTTAAAATTGGAGGTATATTTATTTTATTTTCATCATACCATACTTCATCTATTCTAGGTAAAAATATTAATTCATTTAGAGATGTAATATCATTTTCTCTACAATCTAATTCTTTTAAATTAGTTAAATTTTCTATTCCTTCAAGTGACGTTAATTTATTTACTCCACAATATAATTCTTTTAAATTAGTTAAATTTTCTATACCTTCTAATGAAGTTAATTTATTTTCTCCACAATATAATACTTTTAAATTCGTTAAATTTTCTATACCTTCTAATGAAGTTAATTTATTTTTTCCACAATATAATACTTTTAAATTTGTTAAATTTTTTATTCCTTCAAGGGATGTTAATTTATTTTTTCCACAATATAATACTTTTAAATTCGTTAAATTTTTCATTCCTTCAAGTGACGTTAATTTATTTCCTCCACAAAATAATACTTTTAAATTCGTTAAATTTTCTATTCCTTCAAGTGAAGTTAATTTATTTTCTCCACAAGATAATATTTCTAAATTTATTAAATTTTCATATTCCTTCAAATGACGTTAATTTATTTCCCTCACAATATAATTCTTTTAAATTAGTTAAATTTTCTATACCTGACATTAAATATTCTATACCATAATTAAATAAAAAAATAGATATCACTTCAGTAGGATTCTCTATATTTAAGAAAGATATAAATGTTTTTTTTATACCATTATTATATATAACATTCATTTATTTAGAAACATATTTATAAAATATTTATTTTTCATCTTTGTTAGTTAATTGTCTCAAAAGATAAACACATTCTCTCAAGCCTTTTTTTACTTCACAAATTTCTTCCATAACTTTCTCTCTGTAAGGTTCTATTTCATGATGACCAAACTTTTTATTTAATTCACTCATCTGTATAGCTTGTATTTTTTTCTAATAAACATTAAAAAAGTGATCAGGTAATAGATCAAATTTGTATTTAATCAAATAACAAAAATCTAATTTATGCATAAATTCTTCTATAAAATTTTCACTAAATGTTTGATGTCTAGTTGTATACAGCCAATTTAAATCATCTTTTAATTCTCTCATGGTATCTTCTGTAAGATTTTGAAACATTGATACTTTATATAAATCTAAATAATTAGAACATTTTATGATAAATTCGTTACTTAAAGTTTGATATTGAGAAATGTTTTCCCAATCTACTTTATCTTTACATTTTTCTATAAAATCTTCTGATAATTTTTGATATCTAGAAATTTTAGACCAATCATCAGGTTGAGCAAATTCTTCAATAAAGGAATCAGACATTGATGAATATTGAAAAATTAAATCCCAATTTACATGATCTTTAAGATTTCTAATTACATCTTCAGATAAATTATTTCTGGAAAATGCATTCCAATCGATATCCATTTATTGGTGAACATATTTTAGAAAGGCATTTTTTCAATATGCATATAAGGTTTTAAAGTGCTAGATTTACCATGGGTTTTTATCCATAATGTGATGATATCATCACGTTTTCCATAAGCAAAACAGGTTACTGTATCTGTATGAGCTTCTAAAATGTCCTTACCATTGATTTCTAGTGATATATGTAGATCTTGACTTTTATCATATATATATTTACTTTCTACATGTATAACTAAATATATGGAAATTTTCATATACATATCTGTAGTTAATCGCATCTCTTGATCCAGTAATTTAGAACTCATCATATTGAAATTTACTTTTGTAAATTTTCCATTTGTAAAAATAAGAAAATCATCTTCTACGGTAATCCAGATATCTCTATTGTCTAAATATATTTTATTGACAGCATCTTTACCATTTTTAGGTTCTGAAACATTCGTAATTATTTTATTTTTTGCATCAAATTTATCATTCTTTAATATTAATGAATTTTTTTCTAAATATCTTTTATTCACAGCATTTTTAGGTTCTTTAAGATCTGCAACATTTCCTATTCTTTTTGCTTTTGCATCAAAAGCTTTTCCTTCTAAAGAATGTAAAGTTGTTTCATCTAATTCTTTTATTCTCTTGCCTGTTTCTTCAGTAAAGGATAAAAAACCCTCATCATATTTAGTTTCTATAAGACCTCTCAATTCAAAATGATTATTCTCTTTTTTATTCAAAACGAAACTTTTAGTGGTTAAATCTAAATCATCTATAGGATTTTCACAATTTTTTAAAATTCTATTTTCCATATCATAATTTCCATCATCCATTAATTTAAAACCTATACCTGGAGGTCCAATAGGCCCTTCTTTCATTTGATCATCATAAGGTGGATGATAAGCACTCATTTATTATAGCATTATGTTTTTAAACTCTTAACCATTCTTATAGTTTTATTTTTCAAATTTATAAAACATCTCTTTCTTTCTTTAAAAATTATATAAAACTTATATTCCTTTTGAGTATTCATTAATCTCTCTCAATTAAATTCAATATCTAAATTATTTAAATCGGTATAGTTTTCATGATTTGATAAGTCAAAATAAAAAATAGTATACATATCTCCAAAATACTTCTTATTTATCAAACATTCTGTTTCTGTATTAATATCATTTAATCCTGCATGTAAAAGAGCTTCATACACTCTATTATAATCTTTGTTGGTAAAATTCGTTTTGTAATGCATAAGAGGAATTTGTTTATTATTAATCATCAACCAGCATTCAGTCATATCTATATTATCAAATATCATATTATTTTTTTCATAATTACCATCTCTTTCAACGTACTCAGGAATAACATAGACACCTAAAACTTCATCAGAGGCTGTAGTTGCTGTGACAGATCCGCTATCGCTTTTATAGGGACCTACCATCTTAAATCTATATCGATCCCAATTTACCTCTATATCTTTATCAGATAGAAATGATTCCATAAACACGCTTTCTGCAGAATTTTTAAATTCTATATAAGGTAAATGCAAGGTTAAACCTTCAACTACTACCTTATAATTAACATTTCCTATATCAGTATATATCATATTCTTATTTTCATTTCTTTGAATTTCTATTTTCACTTCAAAACCAGAAATAACCTTTTCATATTCTCTAAAGAAATCGATTATATCTTTTAAAGGTGTCCATATTTTAATGACATTGCTATCTTTCGTTAGTTCCCATCTCTTTGTGAATCCTTCGTTATAATCTTTATTCATTTTCAAATTATTAAAAAATTCAATTATTTTAGTAGTATCTTCTAAAGTACCATCATATTTTAACTCTTTTCGGTCAGTTGAATCAGATGTATCTAAATAAAAAAATTCATCTTGAGCTTGTGATGTTGTATAATCAGGAGTATAATAAGTTAATCTTAAAGCATGATTCATGATTGAAAAATTTGACTGTGTATTTGATTCAATTTCGGTATCTCCTATATGTACTTTTAAAGTTTTGATAAAACCTCCCCCGTTTACTAGACTCACATTTTCATTTCCAATGGGTGATTTATCATGTTTTGTAATTTTTAATTTTTGTTCAAGATATCCTCTAGAATATAAAATTTTTGCTTTAGTATCATTAATATGAAAAACATAGGTGGCATTCTCATCTGAACTATGTTCTTTTGGATGAATTTCTCTTAATTCATAACTTTTAATTTGATCACTTAATAATAATGGAAGTTTCATGGTTTAATATAAGTGAAAATTATGGAAATAACATATTTTGAATATATAAATTAGGCACAGATAGAACAATTACTATCTTTAATAATAATGAGTATCACTTAAATCATAAACCATTTATTTAGGAAGAATTTTTAAACCATCTCCTTTCTTCATTGAAAATATTTCATTTAATTTATTCTGTGCTTTAATAATAGGTTCAGTTTTCAATAAAACCTTTAAAAATCCTTGTATTTTTTTACTTTTTCTATATAATCTGTGTTTATTCATTTATTTAAGAAGAAAAAATAGGAATAAAATTAAATTCTACAGCTCCTTTATTTAAATCAATTAATTCACCTTTTTGATTAGTAATCCTCATTTTTATTCTTTCAACAGGATCTGTTTTAACAGGAAAATATATCCAATTATTAAATTCTTTTGAAATTATACTACCTGGAGGATTTTTATTAGTGAAAGAATAAATGACTTCTGAATTATATTGATTTATTAAAGACCCCTTTACAACATCACAGTGAATATATATATTATCATTTCCATTGGATATATTAGCTATATGTTCACCTTCAACCTCTGTTTCTACATCATAACTTCTGTATATCGGTTTTAAAAAACCTATAATTTTATGAAAGTTACTTTTTGTAAAATCAATTACCCAATCTTTTTTCAGTTTAATTGATATTCTTTGTCTTGCTTTAATAATACCAAATTTCACAGGTGGATCCTCGCCGAATATTTTCATCATATACTCATTTAAACCTCTTACAGTATAATTACCATTTGAGATAGTAATTGTTCTATCTGTGCCTAATTTATATATTCTAAATATGTTATTTCCATAATTTTCACTTATATTAAACCATGAAACTTCCAGAAAAAACGACTGTAAAGCTAATTTTTTTAATTTAAGAGGTGTAATAAAATTTACAGTAAATTCCACTGATTTCTCATGACCTTCAGATTTTAATATTATCATTTATACAGAAGAAAATTTTCATTAAAGTCACTGGGTTTTTGTGTAGGAAATGATTTGAGAACATTTTTAGGTGATTTACCTTTATTCCTTTCTCTTATATATTTCATACAAAATAAACCACATTTTTCACAGATGTAGGTTTCTGTAAAAAACTATCATTATGACCTATTTTTGGTTTTTTATTTGATGTAACAAGAAATGATTTAATGTTTTCAGGTATATCGTTATATTCACCAAATGGATCAAAATATTCCACATATTTATATTTAGGGTCATTATAATAACAAACCCAATGAGTTCCGGGACCTGTTGATACATCTAAATTAATGATTCCATTTTCAAATTTTCCTAATGTTTTAGGTAATAAATCAGAGGTAAATACACCTCTAAATCGTTTTTCATTTTTCATATTTTTTTCAATCATTTTGTTACTAATTCCCAAGGTTGATATATTCCCTTTCCACCTTTTTTTTTTCCCAGATCCCTTTTTTTGTACAACTGAACTAGCTAATCCAGATAAAGCACCTGTTGCTAATGCTGGAACTGCAAATTTAGCAGCGGTTATTAAAGAGGGTATAAGTGCTGCTAGAAATGGTAAAAATCCTCCATTTTTATCTAATTGAGTTTTACTGATTGTAATTCTTTTTCCATCATTAATATGATTAATTTGAGTTTTAGTTAAATACATCTCATGATTAGGAGTTTTAGATTTATCTATTTGTAATGTTAGTTCTTCTTTATTTCTAAAAGCTTTATTTTTCTGACCTTCACTCAAATAAACTTTATTTTTTATCATTTATTAACAGAGAAATTGTTTATGATATCGTTGTACATCATTATAAGTCATTTCTCCATTTTTTAATAACATATCTAACAATAAAACTACTTGATTATACAATTTCTTTGATTTACTTCCATTACATATTTTTTCTGTTAAATTTGATAATACATCCAATCCTTTATCCTCCTTTATATCTTCACTACCTCGAATCATATTTAATCTATCCATATAAATATCCAACATATTTTCTTTATTTTCAATTTCTTCTATTTCGTTCTTTTTCTGATTTAATACCTCCTCTGAAATATTTTTAGCCCTAGTAATTGAACTACTTAAATTGCCCCTTTTCCTCGATAATCCTATTTTTAGATGTTTAGCTCTTGCGTACATCTCCTCTAATTTTTCTGGATCGTTTAAAAATACTGAAGGTCTGTATAATTTCCCATCTTTTAAATATTTTAAATTTAAATTTTGATCGATATCATAAGTATTAGATACTAATTTTTTCACAGCTTCAATAGGCTCTTCTATAGATGGAAATGAAATATTTTCAACAACATTTTGAATACTTTTTACAACCTCTTTATTTGATTTTTCATATTTTTCAATTTCTTGAGTGACTGGTTTATGAAATTCCTCTAAGGTTTTTTGAATACCTAATTTTTCTTTTAGTTGATCTTCACTATTCTTTCTTATTCCTTTTTCTAATTTTACTAATTTAATTGAATTTTTTATTTGCTTTATAATCTTTTGTTTTTGTTCTTTTTCTAATTTGTTCATTTATATAATATTAATTTTTTACTGCAGCTAATTTTATTTTTTACTACAGTAAATTTTACTGTTATATAAATGATAACAATTAAAGATTACACGGAACCAGATGAGTTACCTGATCCTAATCAACATCCTTTGTTACCTAAACATCCATTTAGATTGCTTATAACAGGGCCTTCAGGTTCAGGTAAAACAAATTTACTGTTAAATATGATTTATGATTTTTTAAATTTTGATGCACTATATATATGCGCAAAAGATTTATACGAACCTAAATATTCTAAATTACAAGAAATATATACATTGTTTGAAGATATAGAAAGAGAAGATATTTTGAATGTAAAAAGAATAAGAAAACATTATTAGAATTATGATAAATACAAAAAAGAAGTATTCTTTTCTTCAGATGATTTTATTACAGTAGATGATTTAAATCCTACATTAAAGAATTTAGTTATTTTCGATGATTGTGTGACTGAGAAAGATCAAAAAACCATTCAGGAATTATTTATCAGAGGTAGAAAGAAAAACGCATCCATAATATATTTATTGCAGTCTTACTATACAACACCTATCAATATAAGAAAGAACTGTAATTACTTTATATTTTTCAATCTACAACCAAAAGAAATTCAACAGATTACAAGAGTGATAGATGGTAAATTAAGTACTGAAGAATTTAAACAAATATATAATAAAAGTGTTAAAAAACAATACGATTTTTTAATGTTCGATTTAGTGAATCCTAAAATAAGATGCAGAAAAAAATTTGATCCTATATAAATGAAATGGAAGAATATTTAGAAAAAAGATTGTATGTTTACAGAAAGAGTAGAAATTTGTATCAAAAGATAAGTATTTCATTATCAGTAAGTAAGGTCATTCTAAGTGGAACGGGTTTATCAGCTATTGCCTTTCTTCCGCTTGCTTTTTTAAGTTTATCGGTTGGTATAGTTGAAGCTATTGATCTTGTATTAAAAATAGCAGAAAGGAAAGAAGAATATAGACATTGTTATAATTTTTATAAAGAACTCATTAATTCGTTTAAAGCTAAGGATATGACAGAAGAAGAAATTTATATGCATGAAAAGGACTTCATAAAAAGTTTAAAATTTAATCCAGTTGAAAAATATGTAAAACAAATGCAATTGAATGGATATAAATTTATTCATCCTAAATAAATGAAAGGTGGTGATATTGTTGGATGGTTACAAGATAAAATAAATCCTCCAGAAATGCATTTACCAGGATATCAATATTATAGTCCATTTACAAAATTAGAAAAAATATTGAAAAGAGGTGATCCTGGAAGAAATAAAGTTGATAAAGCATGTAAGAAACATGATATTTCTTATAGTAAAACAAAAGATACAAAACAGAGACATGTTGCTGATCAAGAATTAATATATGATTTAAATGCAATACAAGATCCAACATTTCGAGAAAGATTAGATAGAGGAATTATTAAACCTATTATTAAAGCTAAAAAAACTTTTGGGTTAGGAATATCTCCTAATATGTATTGTGTCAAGTGTAAAAAGAAAACCGAAACTAAAAATTATTATGAAACTACTACTAAAAATAATAAACCAGTTGGTAAAGGTATTTGTACAATTTGTGGAAGTAAAAAGAATACTTTTTTAGGAATTTAAAAGAGACATATTATAATCCAGAAACAGTTGATTGTGGTATTCAAGAATTGAAAAGAAAAACAGGATTACCTAATATTGAACAATTTTTACATGAACAAGATGTATATACTAGATATAAACCTGTCATTCGTAAATTTAAAAGAAGGAGAGTTTATGTTCCAAACAGTATTAATCAATTTGACGCTGATTTGTTATTTATAAAAAATTATAGCAAATATAATGATGGAACTAATTATTTGTTAACAATATAACTGTTAATAAATATGCTTGGGCTTTCCCTATAAAAAGAGAAACATCTGAAGAAGTAGTACAAGGTTTTAAACAAGTTTTTAAAGAAAGAAAGCCAAAATTCATTTTGACAGATGAAGGTACTGAATTTACAGGAAAAGTTACACAAAAATTATTCAAAGATAATAATATACATTGGTTTATGACTTATAATAAAGAAATAAAATCTGCAATAGCTGAGAGATTTAATAGAAGTATAAGAGAAAAAATTATAAAATATATGCCTGCTAACAATACTAAAAGATATATTGATGTATTACCCAAATTACTTAAAAATTATAACAATTCATATCATAGATCTATAAAAATGACACCTGTTGAGGCTAGTCAAGACGATAATAAATCTCTAGTTTATAAAAATTTATATACTAAAAAGATCATGAAAAAACCTAAATTTAAGATAGGGGATAGTGTTAGAATATCAACAATTAAAAAAACATTCAGGAAAGTAGATGATTCTACATTTACTGAAGAGAATTTTGTAGTATCTGAAGTATTAAAAACAGATCCTATTACTTATCGATTAAAAAATTTAAACAGTAAAGAAATTGCAGGAACTTTTTATGAAAATGAAATGGTAAAATATAATAAAAAAGATGATGTATATAAAATTGAAAAAATCATAAAAAAGAAAGAAAATAAATATTTTGTAAAATGGTTAGGATATCCAGATGAATTTAATAGTTGGACATCTGAATTAGTTTAAATTTTTCAAAATCTTTAACTTTTAAATCAATTATGATGATTTTTACGGGGGGTGATGATATTTTCTTTAATTCTATTAAAAAAGATTAATAGTATTTCATGTGTTATAACTTTATCATAATGTTAAACTGAGTTCTTTTCTTATCCTTACTTGTATATAAATGAATGTTAACTTTTTCGATGGTGTTGAAATGGTTGAATCGATTGATATTTCAGATAATGAAGTTTCAGATAATAAAGTAGCACATAATTTAAAGATGAAATTAATCTATGATTCTGAAGAAGAATATTTTTATGTTATAGACTATGAGAGTTTAAAACAAAGATACAAAAGTAGAATTAGTTATTTTAATCGAATAAAAAAGATGTATAATATTACTCAAGAAGTTGAGGATATGTTTTTAAAATTTTTAGATTTTATGTATTATGAGAAATCAGTTAATTATTATTATTTTATGAAAAAGATTTGTGATATTTTTAAAATTGAAAATAATATAAAGGTTCAAAGACTTTGTTATAAAGTCAAAAAGAAATATGAAAAAATATGGAATGCCTTTAAAAAAATGTTTCCTAATAAATGGATGTATCAAGAATATGCACACACTGTAAGATTATAAAACCAATAGATGATTTCTATAAACATCGTAATTATGGTAAATTTAATCATGACAGTGTTTGTAAAATTTGTAAATCTATGATTAGTTATATGAAATATAATTGTGATATATAATATGATTATGAAATATAATGAAATATAATTATGATTATATGGATTCTAGAGATAAATACAAAGAAACAGAATTACCTTCAAAAGATAAATTTTATAATAAATTGAATGAATGTAATATAACTGATGAAGAATATAAACATGCTCAACGTGTTTGGAAAGAATTTAATATAAAAAATTTAGGTGAATATACAGATTTATATGTTAAAACAGATGTATTAATTTTAACAGATGTATTTGAAAATTTTAGAGATGTTTGTTTAAAAACTTATAAATTAGATCCAGATTGGTATTTTACTGCTCCTGGTTTATCTTGGGATGCAATATTAAAAATAACAAATTTTAAATTAGATTTATTAAATAATTATGATATGATTCTCATGATAGAAAAGGGTTTAAGAGGAGGTGTTTTACATTGTTGTAATAGATATGGAAAAGCAAATAATAAATATATGAAAAATTATGATAATAGTAAAGAATCCAATTATTTTATGTATTTAGATGCTAATAATTTATATGGATGGGCTATGAGTCAATATTTACCATATGGAGAATTTAAATGGTGTAATCGTGATGATATAAATTATGTTAAACGTGAAGTATATAACCATAAAATAAAAGATGATTCAGAGAATGGATATATATTTGAAATTAGTTTAAGATATCCAAGAGTTACATGATTATCATTCAGATTTACCATTATGTCCTGAAAATAGAATTCCTGAAAATTCGAAACAAGGTAAGTTATTAACAACTTTATACGATACAGAGAAATATGTAGTTCATTATAGAAGTTTAAAACAATATTTGAAAATGGGTTTAAAGACTGTAAGAGTACATAGAGTATTACAATTTAAACAATCGAATTGGTTGAAAAAATATATAGATTTAAACACTGAAATGTGAAAGAAAGTTGCTAATGATTTTGAGAAAGATTTTTATAAATTGATGAATAATTCAGTATTTGGAAAAACTATGGAAAATATAAGAAAACGAATCGATGTAAGATTATGTTGTAATTATGATCAAGTTAAAAAATTAATTGCTAAACCTAATTTCAAATGTAGAACTATTTTTGAGGAAAATTTGGTAGCTGTTCACATGAAAAAAACAAAACTATATTTTAATAAACCGATTTATGTTGGAATGAGTATATTAGATTTATCTAAACATTTAATGTATGATTTTCATTATAATGTCATGAAACCAAGATATAAGGATAATATTAAGTTATATATGGATACAGATAGTTTTATATATGATATTAAATATATGTTTTATATATGGATACAGATAGTTTTATATATGATATTAAAACAGATGACTTTTATGTAGATATGAAGTCAATGATTGATTATTTCGATACATCTGATTATCAAGTAAATAATCCATATAATATACCTAGATGTAATAAAAAAGTATTAAGTAAAATGAAAGATGAAAATAGCGGTGTGATTATGGAAGAATTTGTAGGTTTAAGAAGTAAAATGTATTCAATAAGATTAGAAAAACAGAGTGTTGAAGAATGCAATAATAATGAAGAAGATAAAGAAAACCATAAAAAATTTGAGACTAAGAAGTCTAAAGGAACTAAGACTAGTACCGTTAAAATCAGAATATCATTTGAGGATTATAAAGACTGTTTATTAAATAAAAAAGATCAATATAGAACACAGAATTTAATTAGAAGTAAGAAACATGAATTGTATTCAATTCAAGTGAACAAGATAGCTTTATCAGCAAAAGATGATAAAAGATTTATATTAGAAGATGGTATGAATACTAGAGCCTTAAGACATTATAAAAATGTTTCTAAAAATAATTCTATATAAATGGATGAGTGCTTAGGTGATATTCGGGCTTTAAATTTTACAAATTCTGAAGAAATATACTATTTGACTTATCTTTGTAAAGAATTGTATGATAAATATGATCATACTAAAAAACTATTATCAGAAAGTTTTCAAAGGTTGACTGTATTAGGCGGAGTTAAACCGATCCGAAAAGTTACATTTTTCCGATAGATGACTCTGAATATCGCAGGTTTGGCGAGATCCGACTTTGCGCCAAATAGCGATTATGTTCAATTTGCGGTAGCCATAGTCTCACTTCCAGATTAATCCTGAAGAGAATCGGTTCGAGATTCTTTGTCCTGAAGCCATATGTTATGAAATGCTTTTAATTGAAAAATCAAACTTGGCGAAGTTTTCGTCATCTAATTGAAAAGCGGACTATGAATCAAAGTATGTAGAAACTTTCTTCATATTGATAATAAAATTTCATGATTTTATTGCATGCTCATGCTGATCAATTTAAAATTTAAATCATATATGCGTATTCAAAATGTAAATCAAATTCGTAGCATGCATAATGTAATGAAAGTCTGTTATGTTTTATGAGTGTTGATGGGAAATTGACATGCTGACTTATTGATTGCTGTTGAAGTGTATTTAAAATTTTAACACTTTTAATAAGTTTGCTTGTGACTATCACTCACTATATTTGAAACTTTTTTTATCATGGATTGGTAAATCCCATTACCTGCATTGTTAATATTTTGTATGTATTCATAATATGATATATTTATCCTTTTATGCTTAATTCTAAGCTGTTAAAGAAAACAAGCAAATTAGTTCATGTGAAACTGCCAATTAATGTATTTATTTTTGTTGGAGTATATTTGAAATTTCAGCACTTTAAATATGTTTACTTGTACCTAACGTATATGTTCTTAAACATTTGTCAAGGTACTTTAGATACTATATGCCTTTTATTCCTTTGATAATACGGTGCATTACAAGCAAAATTCTAAAAAGTGAATACTTAGACATCATTTTATGAAAAAAATTACTTCTGCTCATCCTGACTCAAAAGAGTCTGGACCATTTCCTTCCTGTACCTCTGTGTCAATGCTAATAGAACAGACAGGATGAAATGAAATGAAAGTTTGGCTGGAAATTATTTTGATAATTTCACACTTTTTCTTATTGCCCATAAACCCACTTAATAAGCATTGAAAATGTTTGCTTTTTGATTGGAAATTCAACTACACATATTTTTAATTCATTAAAACAGCTGAGTCATAACAGTAAGTTTAATTATCAATGGCTACTTAAGGATCTATGTTCCTTATATGTATTCCTCCCTTCTTATGCACACATTCAAATTAAAAGGTAAGCCCTGTACCCTTTAATTCTTACCAAACGTTGTTGTTATTTACTTGAGGTTTAAACCTCCTATAAATAACTTACATAATAAAGTATAAACATAATTAGGTACTTGTTGTTCAATTGTTTTCTCTATTGTTTGATACAGTTTGTACGAATGAACTTTGTGACAGATAAAACAACTATGACCAACCCATTCAAATTTTGCCACTCTCCTGTTCTTTAATGTTTGTTAACCTATGTAGTTGTATCAAATAAAATTTTTAACATGTATACATTATAATTGTGGTATGTGTGAGATAAATTTTGTTAATATAGAATTTTTTTTAATGAAAATATCTCGCGTTATTTCAAAGTGTAGTCTGTTCAAATACATTCCAGTCTCTTATTTCCTAATCATATATTTAGTAAATTTTGGAATATTTAAGATTGAGATGAGTCTGGATGGTATTCATTAATTGTGGTAGTATCTGCAAATTTTAATTTTTCAAATTTTTCTTAATTTCTGAGAATGATTAACTTCTCTGTAAAGAACTCATTTTAATAAGAAAATGACCACTGATTTCTTGTTAGCTAGGTGATGCTCTATCTACTGAGCAGCTAAAATAATTATATTTTCAATTTCATCAATATTTAAAATTGACCCTGTATTCTATTCATGTTATTTTTTATGAGAGCATAGCATCCTGTTCGACAAAATATTAAATACGGAATAGCATCATTCTGTTTGATGTAACTCTCCGTGAATTGAAATGTTACCACAAATTGTAGAATTCTGAAAAGATTTAAATTTCTGACCAAATCCAGCGTCAGTTTAGCCTTATAGATTCCCAACGTTCATTAGAAGCCCCTGAACTTAAAGCGATGCTCATGCTCTATAATATTGATCAATTATGCCAAGAATCATGTTTTTGTTTTTTTTAAGTCAAGTAATTTCAATTTTATAACTATTATCTACAAACATAACAATGCATTTTTTTTTTTTTTTTTTTTTACTTGTTACAAGGTATTAAAAATATTCTCTAGCCTTCACTTGTTATCTGAATTCTGAATAAAAGAATCCTGAAAAGCAAGAGGTTTGAAAGATAGACATCATCAGATTCAGTTATTTGCTACAAAATGGACATATAAAATGACCTTTGACTGAAAAAGAGTTATATAATCATTATTTTTTTATTTGTATACAAATATAAAAATATTATAGTTTAAATAATAAGTTTTTTTTGTTTGATTTTATGAATTTTATAGATATGTTCTTCATAGTCATAAAACTGATTGATAAAAAGCAAGCCATTCTAAAGTTATATTTCTATGATACTCCCAGTACAGCAACTAGCATTAGTAGATCAATTTTTGTTTGAACATATCAAGAACGAATAGAATACTATACAGGGAATAAGAAACCACTATATGCCATAATTTTACAAATTTCTGTCATGGTTTATAAATGTAGAGATAACAGGGAAGGGGAATTTACTTTGGCAATTTTTTATTGATCATTTACCTAGTATACATAGTAATTAATTATCGAAACTAATCAGATGTTCTTGCTTAATCATAAAACATAGCACACTGATCCTTCATTTCCAGATATTTTTATTGTGCTGCATTAAACTTTTTAAGGTGCATAAATTTTCGGAAATAGCACGCAACAGGAGGATGCAATATCTTTAATCACCTTTCCCTGGATTCGTCTTTGACTTATTTCTATGGTGACCTACGAAGTCAGTTTTACCACACATCATCCAATTTATAGAACATTAATTTTAACTACACAAGGTTGAAATCAGGGTTGTAGTGATTTAAATTAACTGATTTAAAAAAAAGAGAATCACTGATTAATTTCAAGATATCAAAATTTGAAATTTTAATAGAAAATAAAATAATTTCATCAACTTAAACTGCATTGTAAAAAAAAGTTAACAGTTTCTCAAATAAATTAGAAGTGGGTAATCTTTTTAAAACATTTATAGAATATAAAAAGTATTTAAATCAATTGATATAACTAAATATTTTTAATTTTTTATTTGTGTTGTGAATTGAACATTATAAGTAAATTAGACATTCCAGACTCTAAATAAGCAAAATATAAAAGTGCAGATTATTTTTCTTTTAAATTACTTAAATATATATATATATATTAAAAAACAACCCTGATATTATTTAAATAATTTTGATTCAAAGAAAAGTTTTCTAAATATATGTTTTTATTAATGGTAAATGTTGAAAATACAGGCATACATTTAATGCAAATAAACTTACAATACCTATTCAATTTGTAAATACCTTAGCTACATCTGTAGTATCGAGTGTCTGCATTGGAAGAATGTTTTCAACATACAGTGTAATTAATCGGAAAACACCAATTATGAATTATATTGGATTCAGCAATTTAACCGACTAAATAAAAATTTTCAACTCAATTCAATTGTTTCACCATAAAAAAGGGGGAGAGTCTAATCTTTTGTTATCTGAATACATTTTTATTGTGTTGTTTTGAAACGTTCAAATTTTCAATAAATATTTGTTTTATTTTGTCGTTATATTTAATACAAAAATTTTGGTTTTGAAAATTTGACTTTCATGACTGGAAATGCAATGAGATTTCATGACTGGAAATGCAATTTTATTATCAAATTGGCTAATCGTTCCCTAATTTTTTTTTATCAGTTATTGAATTTCACTTTATTTCAGTAAATAAAATAATTATAGATAAATATAAATTCAATGTTTTAAAAAAAGTTATTATTTAGAAAAAAACTCAGGGAATTTCATTTCAAAGTTTTAGTATGAACCCAAAACATTTGGCATGCCAAAATAATGTAGCATTGCCAAAAAATTTTCTTATGGGGGGGGGGGGGATTAATGAAATATTTTGTTTTCCATTTCTCTATATCATTTCTTTGAAATTCAATGGGCTTCTGGGGGTGTTATGACACTCCTCCCCTGGCGATGTCACTGGGCTTTTATGTGGTTCATCGGAAATTTTAAAATAAATTATGAGATCCACAGTACTAAAGTAAATATCAGTCCACTCAAATTTCTCGTACATTCACAACTCAAGTGTCCAATTGCATAATTTCATACATTCATAAACTCAGAAGTCCACTTGCATAATTAATATTCAAATACAAATGACAATTATCATTTTATCGGATTTCATATACCTATAATATTTTTTAAACTTTCGTAGAAATAAAAGATAAAATTATTTTTTTTCAAATTAACAACAGGTTTGTTACATCAATTAATTGAATGCATTAGGCTGATTTATGTTAATATACATTATTATAATATTCTTTGCATACATAACGTAGTTTGTACTGTGGCGTTGCCAAAGATGGGAGGATACCTCCCACACCCCAGAACCCATTGAATTTTGAACAAATGATATTTGAAGAAATGAGAAACAAAATTTCTGGTCACAAACTGGTGCCCATATGCCACAACACACACAGATGGATATCTTTCCAAAAAAGTGTGTTCGTAGTGTCTTTGACAGATAGGACATCTGTCAAAATCTCGAATTTGAAAATTTTCGAGAAAACATTACTTGTGTATGAAACAATACTTGCATATTATATATAGTAGAGTTTTCATGAAAATTTTCAAATTCGAGATTTCTACGGATAAGCAAGTTTGGAGATCTTTAGAATACATTTCGAAATGCCCGTCTGTGTGCATACATGTGAAGTGTGGACACGATAACTCAAAATTGAATGTTCGTATCGCTGTGAAAATTTAAGTGTGGATACAGTATATGAAAAATATTATGTGGGCAGCACATGATTTTGACTTTCTTTACTGCATGATGTAATGACTTTCACAGAAAAATAATACTATACAAGATCTACAGAACAATTATCTTGGCATTGAATTATCACCATGTAAAGCGAAATTAGGTGATTTTGGCCACTTACTAATCCAAATGAGTGACTTATTCAAACTCACATGCAAATTACTCATAAAAAATGCAATTAACATTTAATTAATATCACTTGTATGAAAAAATTGACTATTGGCGAATTCTTAGACACCAAAATACAAAACTATTACATAAGTATCTTCCTTCATAAATGGAACTATCTAGATTCATGAGAATAATATTGTCTATATTGTATATGGAAAGTTAATATATTTAATTATATACTTACTATACTTTTTAATTTTACATAATTTTTTTTATAAATTTATTTGAAAACAGTGCAATATCTTGAGAATGGTTCATGCTAGCGCTCTAAAGTTTAAAATGAATTTTTATTTAACAGTATTTAAAGGTCTGATTTTTAAATGATATTACAGAAATTGTAGTCACTATACTTGGAAATCCAATTATATACAAATGTAGGGTTTTCATTCAATTTTATTCAATGTAGGGCACATTCCTATTGCTCATAGCAACAATGTTAGTTTCTGAAATATAAGAATTACAAACTTGGAAAACAGAAAATTTTCAATCTTCTTTAACTTAACAAAAACTTGAAAACTATAAGAACTTTTTCAAAAATAATATAGATTTAGTAACTAAATTTCCAAATGCATATTTTTGCCACTTACTATATATATCCATCTTTTATAGTTTTGAAGATATTTCAAGTAAAATTAAGAAAAATGAAAAAAAAAAAAACTGCTCGGACAGATACTTTTCAAAATTTTTTAGAGAAAAAAAAAGTTCAAAATATTGAAATTATTTTTATATATTCATAATTTGGACCATATTTCCGACAAAACAAAAAAAAATATTTACATTTTTATCTGATGAGTTCAGAGATATAAGCGTCCGAAGTGTTTACATTTTTCGTAACGTTCCGTTTTCCAGCCAAACATGGATGTTATTCATATCAACAATTTTTCTTTCTGTGTAATTTAAAGCAATTTTTAATTATAGATCATTCAAAGTTAGTACAGCTTTATAATATGTATTTCAAATACACAAAATGTCATGCTTCCCTTTTCTTCAAATATCATTTCTATGAATTCATAGAAATGATATTTGAAATATATCAAAATATCATTTCTATGAATATATAATTTCAAAATCCATTGAAGTTAACTTCAATGGATTTTGATGGGTCGCTGAAGGTGGGGGTTTATGCAACACCACCTAGAGTATCCTTCAGAACTCTAGGTGATGTCGTCATAACCATCAAACCTCAAGGCGCCGGCCCTGTTTATACACGGGCCGCTGTGGCTCTGGGCCCCCTAAATTTCGGGGCTCCGAATTGTGCCATTATGGCCTAAAACTTAAAAAAAAAAATTTAAATAACTAAGAATAACAGTGGCGTGTAAGAAAATTTCAGCAAAACTATTCAATATCTTTAAAATCAGTGTTTCATGATACAGATTCCTATTACGCCATTTGTTCTAAACATTTATTTACTGTTTACGGTATAAGTACATAAAGTGATTAGTAGCCTCCCCCACACCTTAAAAAAAAACATGATGTTAGGTCCTGAGCCCCATCTACTAAATCCCCTTTCCTTGGCGACGCCACTGTATGCTATGCTACCACCATATTGTTTTAGGAATTGAAATTATTTGCTATAGAAAATAATTGTGGAAAAAATCTAAAATTTGAAGAATTTGTGATCAAAAAGTGCAAATTACAAAACCTTTTATTTAGTTCTGTTTTTTTTTACGTAATATCGTAACAAAAAAAGATTTCATAGCGATACAAACATTTGTGTTTGGCTTGGTATCCATATCTCAGAGACACATACGCACAGATAGATACGCAGAGATATCTTTCCAAAAACGTTCGAAATGTGTTCAGGTGGTCTTGAAATGTCTCCCCCAAATTATTGAATTTGAAAATTTTCGAGAAAACAGTACTTTCTACATGCAACATCATTTAAGTTGCATGTAACATCATTTAAGTCATTCTACATGTAACATCATTTAAGTCATTTAAGTGCACATCATTAGTTTCATGCAACATCACCACAGTTTTTCTGAAAATTTTAGAAATCGTGATTTTGACGGATAACCAAGTTTTAAGGTCTCTTGAACAAATTTTGAATACTTTTGGGAAATATGTCCATATGTGTATATTATAAAAATTTCAGAGTGGATATATGTCAAAAATATGATGTGGGTAGCACATGACTTTGAATTTCTCTACGTGACGCAATGACTTTATTTATTTCATAGCGAAATAATGGTGTACAAAGTGATCCACAAAACTATGATTTTGTCATTGAACATGTAAATGGAAATTGGGCTCTTTTTGCAACTTATTCATACTCACATACATAATTCTGATCAATATGCAGTTAGCATTTAATTAATATCAATTGTATGAAATTACTGACTATTATTAGCGAATTCTTAAGCGTCAAAATATAAAACTATTACAAAAAGTATCTTCTCTTGTGAATAGAACTATGTAGATTCACGAAAATGATGTTGCATAATAATGCATACGGAAAGTTAACGTATTTGACAATACTTACTAATTTTTTTAGTTTCGTATAATTTTTTAGAAATTTACTTGAAAAGCGTGCAATATCTAGAGAACGGTTCATGCTGTTCTGAACTAAAATGTGTGCCAATCATTTTCTAATTAAAAATTAAGTGTGAAATAATTTATGTAACAGCATTCAAAGTCCTAATTTTGTTTGATGATTTTTCAAAAAGTTATTCGAAAATCGTTGCAATATTTTAAACGGTTCATGCTAATTTTCTAAAGGTTTCTGATACAGATTATGATATAAATGGACCATCTACGATATGAATGTAGGAGAAAGTCGAGTCAGCTATTTTTAGCATAACCTCACTGAAAGCATGCGTGAGTAAGCAGTGCCCTCCCTCCCCAAAAGTCTAAAGAATGCGAGGACTGATGTTATTTTGCGTTGACATCTGTGACCTTGGCAATCACCCCAAGGATTCTTGGGTCAATTCTGAAAAATGCCGATGGTCATCTAGTTGGATGGTTGAGGAACTTTTCTATAGTTCACTACGAGACGAGAATGATTGTATTATTCATAGCATTGCATGGGGAAGTGAACATATTTGATAATACTTCAACATTTTAAAGTTTATTATATTTTTTTTTAAATTAAAGTATTTGAAAAACAGGCAGCATCTCGAGAACGGCTCGTGCTAGAGTTCTAACCTTCTTGTCATTCGTTTTCTAATGAAAAATTACGGCTGAAATAATTATTTATTTATGATTATTGCAGATTCCGATTTTTAAAGATGTTTTCAAAATTTCATTTGGAAATTATGGGGGTATTCCGAACATTCGATTGCCTTTAACATCATTAGAGTTTCATTATTCACTGAGTGAAATAATCGTACCAAATAATTTCCGGAACTGCGAGATTTCACTTCCACACACACACACTAACATACATACACTCAGACATTCCCTCAAAAACGCGCGATTCGATTTCAGGAATGCTTAAAACGTGTGCTCTACTTTTCCGTCGAAAACTCGAATTCGAATTTTCGACCTCGTCAATCGTCACGATACTTTCTTTATATACATAATACTGTAATGTAGGGAAAGTAAGAATTATGCATGTATCGGATGCACATGAACAATGTTGTCTATATAATAGTCTTCTGTAGTTTTTATACCTTACGACATTGATTTTGCAAACATTATTCAAACCACCTACATTGAAGATGTTGCATTTCTTATGTAGTTTCGCACCTGGTCAACATTCAAAATGAGATTAAGGTTCACTTTTTTTTTCAAATCAATATCAGAATGAATGAAAAAAAGAAAACATATCTTTTATGAACTTTCGTACAAAAGTTCTTCTATAATTGTTCTTAGAAAACTTTAAAAAATATTTATAAGTTGGAAACAACACAACGCAAATTAGCCAAATACACTTCGTCTGAATATACTTGTTACTGTTGTCAACAAATAATTTTTTTCAAGAGTTAAAATTAAAAAACTAAAGAAATTTGCAAACGAAAGCTCATAGAAAAAAAAAAACATACATTTGAAAGGAAAATTTAAAACTACTATCTACCTACCCAAATATTTAATGTTTTGTTAAATCTGTTTTCCTGCATGGCTTTTAGTATCACAATATGAAATTTCTTTTCTAAGGCGAAATTTTGTAAATTTACGTCCTATATTAAACTTTTAATTTGAAGTTTTAATTATTACTATATATTCTGATAAACTCGATCATTCTCAATTTCCCCTAACTTCACGTAGACTCCATTCCTTCGATTAACATCTTTGACGGGCTTGTTCTCAGCTCCCAGAGCACGTAGAGAGCTAAAACTCGGCACACAGTTTCATATCGCCAAATATTTTCATTTATTAAATGTTCACGCTATTGCGTTGTGTCGTTACGTCATTTACGTATGTCATAAGTTTTTGCTCTTTTCATGTTTGTTTGTTTTTTGTTGTATCTTCAGATGAAATGTTCTTTAGGTTATAACGTATCGATCCATGTTTAATACTGCATAGATTTGAACGTAAATTACGTTAAAAAATTAAATATATACTATAATATATATAATACTATATACTACAGTATATAGTATATAATATAATATAATTAATTCGTAGAGTAAGTACTGTGACGGATTCGAATTCGAGTTCTCGATGTATTTGCATGCTTTAAATATCCCTGAGCTCATTTTTAAAGTGATATATTTGTTTTATGCAGGGTTATATCTGTCATTTTTCAGCCCCCCCCCCGTCCCCCCCCCCTAAAAAAAACACTCACAGCATACTAAACTCATGCTAAACATGAACGCATAAAACGAGAAGAGGGGGGGGGGAGTCAGGATCATAGCCAGGAAGTACATGTAGACATGTACATTCGTACATGTAGAAAACTTCCAAACTTTTTATTTCAAAGTGGCTTATTCAAAACTATTAATATATTTTATAATTGAAAATAAAAACTAGTATTACCAGTTTTAAATTGATTAAAAAATTATGTCTGCTTAAATTATTTTATCGCATGCAAAATTTAAGGGGTTCAGGGCCACGGCCTCTGAGGCCCGTGCGTTACATGGACGAGATATTTCACGAACGAATGAAAACGAGTGATTTATATGAAATTTGGTACAATTATTACAAACGGTGAATAACGCAACAGAATATTTAATAATAATAAACAAATAAATATTTTTTAAGTATTTTACCATTATAAAACGTATGGCACTCATTTCATTTTATAACTCTGGCACAAATAGACTTTTATAAAAAGAGTTACATAAAATTAAAATAATAGCGGGTATCGTTAAATAGGCTGACTTTCTTTATAAAATATTACGCAACGAATTGACTCGTATCATTCTCGTGGATCTAGCGTGTTCCACTCATGACAGAAGACATTATTTGTAATCTCTCCTGAGACACTATTACAAACAGTGTATTACAATGGTATTGTGATACACTATTTATAACAGTTTTATATTTTGACGTTAAACGACCCACAGTCATTTATTTCATAGGACATTATAGCTGTAGGCGGGTGCTGTAAATAAAAACTGCACTGTTGCAAAGTAAGATCAATATTTTTTGCGTGGAAGCACTGAATTTGTCTGTCTCCATAGAGGTTCTCAGAATTATGACACATAACAAATTTTCTCGCTGATGATTGCTCTTGCAGGTATGCAGTTATTTCATGTTGACGAATGTTTCGGAAAGTATACAGATTGAAAACCAAAACACAAATTATGTTTTCTAATGCGGGGGGGGGGGGGGGGGGTTGACACTTTATATAGTGTCGTTATATTGTGTTCTCATGATAAAATTTTTAATGAGTCATGACATCCTATTGATGTTGGATACAACTTCATGTGAGCTTTGCGATTATAGTAGTGTTCATTATTTAAATTCACAGAAATCCAATAAATAAAAGAATTCATTTAAAAAAGAAATAATAATCTTAAACTTGAAAAGCAAATACTTCCCTAACTGGCTATTTAGTTCATTTATCAGTAAATCTGCCCATGTCTGAATATACCTAACCTAGACTTGTTAAAATATTTCAATACTAAATACAATTACAATTGATTAATATTTCAGAAAGCACAAAAAGATTCTTATTTTTTAATAATAAAAAAAGAAGAAAAAATTAAAGTATTGATCAAGAAATATGCAAGTTTTAGGAAAATCTGAGCAGAAGAATTTTAATATTTATTTTAAGACTTGTAAAAAAGTGATTAGTTCTAAAAATTGAAATAAGTATACTTTTGCATATAAAGTTTAGGTAATTTAAAAAGAAATAAATTTAACAGTTAGTTGTTCTTTAAAATCAGTAATATATATTTATTTTGTAAATATATATTACTCTAAATCAAGTATAGAACAAACTAATAATTTGACAAATCAGGGGTTTTCCTCTCATAAATAAGACCTGATTAAAAAAAATATCAATTGATTTTAATCATGATTTAAATTAACAAACCTTGCTTCTAATTTATAAATGAAAATCACAGATTACAATGTGAAATCTGCTTAATTAAAATATCTGGATATCTTAAATGAATGTCTCATATTTAAAAAAAAAAAGTTCCATAAAAAACCTATTTTCTAATGAAAAATTACATAAGAAATGAATATTTATGTAACAATATTGAATGTTTTTATTTTTTGATTTTTTTCAAAATTTCGTTCGAAAATTTGGGATCTTTATAACATTTGATTTCATTTAAAATTAATAAGCTTTCAGTATTCGCCAATTGTAATTTCTGTATTAAATTCATTCAAAATGCTCCATTCGTTCATGAGATATCATCTCTACAGACTCACACACACATCATTTCAAAACCGATTGATTCGAGTTCAGAGATGCTTGAAAAGTGCTCTTTCATTGAAAACTTGAATTCAAATTTTTAACTCAGTTACAATATTTTCCCTATACATTATACTATATATATATATATATATATATATATATAGTTAACATAGGAATTTAATACTTCATGATTACTTGGAATTGGTTATTATTATTATATTTTACTAATGTATATATATATATATATATATATATATATATATATATATATATATATATATATATATATTCTTCTAGCTTAGTAGTCATGCATATCAAAGAAATGTCGTAGCATGGGTAGAAATTGCATGCACAATTTCTTTTGGTTGTAATTCCAATAGAATATCTTCTGACATGGATAGAAGGAGAGGGAATCATCTCTTCTGAAAATCCCAATTAACACTTAGAGGAAACAAAAATGAGGCTTTGCTACTGTCTGTGATAGCTCTATATATATGACTGTTTATTGAACAGGGCTAAGGAGTTGATATCTCAAACCTTCAACTCCAACTGCGACTCCTCTTTTGTTCTGCTGTCCGACTCTGACACAAATAGCAATTAATTTTTAATATCAATAGTTTCTAATTTGTAAACATTAGATGTTTTTTGATTTATTACTTGAAAATTATTTAAAAAACTATTAAAAAATTAAATATTTAAAAATAAAATTATTTTTAAATAGTTTTATTTAGGAGTTGGAATTTATATTTTTACCAACTCCCGACTCCACAGCCCTGGTGTTGAATGGTCATCATTCTATGAAGGCATAGCCTCTACTTTTCTTAACTCAAAGGGTTATTTCCCATAAATTCATTCAATGAATATCTTGAGTTTTTACTGATTGAAAGTCAGCTGTTTATTTGGTTATACATTTTTACTTTCCTTATATACATAATGTAAAAGGAAAGTATTGTGACGGGGTCAAAAATTCGAATTCGAGTTTTCGACGGGAGAGCACGTTTCAAGCATCCCTGATCACGAATCGAACATTTTTGAGGTGATGTCTGTGTGTGTGTCAGTGAGTCTGTGGAGACGATATCTCACGAACGAATGGAGCGATTCGAATCAAATTTGGTACAAAAATAACAATCCGTGAATACTGGAAGCCTATTGTTTTAAAACACAATCGAATGTTCAGAACCCCTCTAAAAAACAAAACCTTTAATAAAGTTACACAAATAGACATTTCTTATGTAATTTTTCCTTAGAAAACGATTGACATAAACTTTAAAAGGCTAGCATGAACCGTTCTCGAGATACTGTACATTTTTTCAAATAAATTCATCAAAAAAAATCCCCTAAATTAAAAAAAAATATTAACTGTTGAGAAACATGTTTACTTTTCATATGTAATAATGTAATATCATGCCATAAATTTGGTGACATTCTCATGGATCTAACTCCGTTCCATTCACGAGAAAAGATACTTTGAGTAGTACTTTTGTATTTGAACGCCAATAGTCATTTATCTGCTGTAAGAATAACTCATTTCTCCGTCCATAACGCTTGGCGAGATTTTGGTGACGAATTTAGCGGAATGTCGTCAACTTGGCGGCATTTTTAAATGTTGCCAAATTAACGAAAATTTCGCCAAATAGATAAAAATGACTAAATCAATGAAAATGAAGACTAATTGAAGAAAATTCAATATCTTGGAAGGAATATAAGTATCTACTATAAGAATAACATTTTTTTTTAACTGTAAAAGTAGAAAATTCATTGCATTATATAAGGAAAGTCATGTGTTGCCCACATCAGATTTTTTATTCAATAAAATAGCAGAGTCTTAACAGTAAATGTAATAAGAATATACTAATAATTTATTTGTTTTGATTTTTTTAATTTGTTTATATGTGAGGTTAAATTAGATGTTTGCTATTAAATTAAACTGCATCAAATACTAGTGAAACTATTGTTTGGTGCCTTTTACCTGAATGGACCTTATGCTACAACTAACCTGTTCAGATTAGGCCACTCTAACCTATGTAATAATTGTCTATGAAATAAAACAGTGGTCTGTTTATTTTCTTACATGTTTTCCTTGAATTTTATCTTCTAAATATTATGGAATTTCCTATGTATTGTGTTTTCCCCGCTTATAAAATTTTTTAATTGGCTCCAAAGAGAAATGTAAAACCGGGGTTCCACTGTAAATTTGCAAAATGTCATAATTTATTTTCAGTGTAATTGAGTTATTAAATAAATTCTGGTTTATTCGACATCTAATTATTTGGAATGTGTCCAGCTCAGCTCTTAAATAATATTCGGTTTAGAGCTTCTGACAAGTAGAGCCAAAATGATACTTTGTTTAGAGGCCCTATGTCATATAAACAGTTTATAAAGAAAGACCAATAGCTTGGAAAATAGGAGTAGTATGGGGTATGCATTTGTTGTATAGGAACCCAAAATTCTGTCGGTTGCACTGTTTAGGTCCATTCGGCTTCATTGAGTTATATTTACTGTAATAAACTGAATGCTTTTATATCCAGATTTATGTTAATTGAAGTTTACCTTATAATGTTAAAATTTATTTAAATATTTTTTCTCATACTGTACGGTATAATTCAGTATGTGTAACTCTTTAATAAAAAAAAAAAGTTACATTTATTTTCCATTATTTTCTTTTACATTAATTTTTTCCAATTTTTATAGCATTTTAGTTCAACATCTGATAATTCTGTAAATTTGGTTATCCGGTACCGCTGAAATCTGAAATATGCTGGATTATCTGAAGTTTACTGCATATTTTATTTTATTTGTAACCTTGCTAAAAAATATAGCATAAAACGTTATTTGTAAATTTTGGTCCCCTATTTTTATGTCTCTTCAAATTATTTTACCACTCTTTACCACTGGAATATGTTATGTCATTTTTTAAAATATAATTCTGAACTATTACAAAATGTGATTCAGAAATGATAAGCTTATGCATTTGTTGCTGACATGTTGTTGTTGTTGTTGTTGAGACCCAGACCGTCCGACCTACCAGAAAGGTGTAAGGTAACTGTTTGGACGGACGGGAAGTGCCACCCAATTTAGACCGGAACCCAGTGGGGGAGGCATCCACAGGGACCGTACCCTCCTTCCCCTACCACCAACCTCTCGGAAGGACTTACGGACCCACATGTTTAACGTGATCGTACTCCGCTGAACACGGCGGCAGTTTTGGCAGTGGCTGGAATCGAACCCGGGCCTACCGAGTGCAACTCCAGCGCGCTAACCAATGGGCTACCGCGCCCCGTTGCTGACATGTTTGCATAATTTATTCATTTAGACTCATATTCTATTTTATATATATATATATATAAAACTACATATATTTTATTGTTCAACATAGGTATATATATATATATATATATATATATATATATATATATTAAATACAGATTGAATAATAGAATTTTCAAGTTAAAATTTTGCATGCATTAATGGTTTGCATATATTCTTAATATATATATTTATAGTATAGTATTATATAGTTTGCAGTATACTACATTCTTAATATAAATAATTGTGTTATACAGTTTAATGTACATACATTCTTAATATTCTTTAAATAGTTTAATTATTCAGTTTCTGTAAGTAAGCATTGGTAATAAATTAAATCTTATTGGAAGGCCTGAGTTCAATCCATTACACCATAGCAAGTGCAGTGTAGGGCAGAAGTCATAAACCCATTCAGTTCAACCAAATCATTGAGTTCCCATAATTGGCATGCTGTCATGGAGTGGAATGGAGCGATCGCTCCACGGTGTAAAATAAGAAAGAGGCGCCTGTTGCGGTGACCATATATTTAGTTTAACGAACGAGTTTAGTGAACATATATTTAGTAATCTGAAATAAAATACTACGTATGCTCAAATATATCCATTAAATGCTTGTTTTATACGTAATATTTAGGGATGAAAAGAATAAGATTAACCCCATTGCACTACGAGTAGCCGTTCTTGAAATATTTTAGATTTTTCGCATTTTCGCTACCCCACCTTGGAAAATAAGTCAAGTTAACAAATGAGAACGAAATTTGAATTTAAAGTGTATAAATTCAGTATAACTTCAATTAATTACGCTTGTTATTTGATGCAATTAAACTCAATTTAATGAATTATTGAAGAAATAAAGAGAACGTGAATTTGAGTCTGCAGAGAAAGTCATGTGCTGCCCGCATCAGATTTTTTTTTTTTTTTTCTTTGCGAATTGCTGTTTAGTGTTTTCAGATGAAATGCTCTTTTGCTTATTACGCATCGATCTGTGTATATACTGAATAGGTTTGAACTCAAATTACGTTAAAAATTGAAGTATATACTATATATATAGTGTATACTATAATATAATTAATTCATAGAGGAAATATTGTGTGATGGTTTTGAATTCGAGTTTTCAGTTGATTTATATGTTTTAAATATCCCTGAGCTCGTTTTTGAAGTGATATGTAATCCTTCCATATACGAGCGATATTTCACAAACGAGTGGAAATAAGCTATTTAAATGAAATTTGGTACGATTCTTACAAACGGAAAATGACGCAACGACAGGATATTTAATAATATTAAATAAATAATTATTTTTATGTTACTTATCATTAGAAAATGCATGGCATTCATTTTATAACTCTGGTACGAACCGTTTTCGTGATAGTATTACACATTTATATAAATATTTACATAAAAATAGTGAAATAATAATAAGTATCGTTAAATAGGTTGACTTTCCTTATGAAATATTACACGACGAATTGACTCATATCATCCCCGTGGATCTAGCTAGTTCCATTTACTGGTTGCTATTGCAGATATGCGGTTATTTCCATCGAGGTGAAATATAGGTGACCCTATATCTCTGGTCGAAGATTATTTCCTGGGGTACAATGGAATGGTCCATTTTGTCACTTGTCATTAAAAAAATAGCAGTGAAACGTAATTGTAATTATTGTTTCAAGTAAGTATAGCATAAACCTGAATATATAGACAATATGTATACTCATTCAAAGTGATAATTGTCAAACCCTGGCCTCATGCAGCATAGAGAACGAAAAACAAAAAAAATAAAAAACGGCCATAGACGAGAAAGCGTGAGCTGCTGAAGAAACCCTTCCGTCAGACCACACCGTGGCCTTCAATTATTGTGAAGAATACAGGAGATGGGGATTGAATTTTTTCTTTTTTCTTTAGTGGAGGGGAGAGAGGGGGGGGGGGGGCAGTATAATACTTCCGCAATTTCTACATGTACAGGTTGTATTTAGAAATAGAAGTCAAAGCTGAGGTCTCGCCTGTCCCATTAGAAAGTAACATGAATGAAATTACATTTACGTAAACGTATTTTTTTTTTTTTTTTTTTTTTTTTTTTATCTAAAATATTTTATTTTAGACACAAACATTTGTCATTTTGATGCGAATAACATCTATATTTGGGGTATGGAAAAATTTCCGTGTTTACTTTCCCTGCAATACATGGTAATGTATAGGGAAAGTATTGGAATCATACCGAAAATCACAACTCGAGTTTTCGACGGATCTACACGTATCGAGACCTCTAGAATACGAAAAAACTATTTTTAGCGTGACGTCTGTATGTGTGTCTGTCAATGTAAGTCTGAGCAATTCATGTATTCACTCATTTGGTATGTAAGTCACTTGGGTGAGACTCTGGTGCTGATTAGTTTTTGGTAGGATTCGTAAAAACAGAACCCGCAGTTTTTTGCGAAATGGCTCGTAAAAATTTCATATATCCACTCTAGCTAAAATATTAACTGACCAAATTTCACAAAATTTGGTAGATAAGTCACTTATAGCTTACCCTGGTGCTGATTAAATTTTGGTACGATTCGGGAAAAGGAACTTGCCTTTTTTGCGAAATGGCCCTCAAAAATCGTATGTGTCCACTCTAGCTGACAAACTATTTGACCAAATTGCACAAAATTTGGTAGATAAGTAGCTTGTGGGATACTGTGGTGCTGGTAAGATTTTGGTATAATTCGAAGAGAGAAAAAAAAAAGAATCTGCCTATGTTTGCCCGCAATTCTAAAATATACGATCTAAAATAAAATACGACATATGCTCCATTAATGCTTGCTTTACACGTAATTTTTGACGAATAAAGGAATAAGATCAGATCCACTCTATTACTCTAAAACGGACCATTCTCGAGATATTTAAATTTTTAATTTTGAGGAAATTAAGACGATTTTCACTGTAGTTAAACTATTTAAATAAAATTTCTTAATGCTTAGTAGTTAAGTTCATCTGATGGGTATCCTGATGCTGATTCGATTTTGATATGATTCGAAAAAGTATAACTGACTCTTTTATGCGAAATGGCCCGCAAAGATCGTGGAAATCTGAAATAAATGACAAAAATTGTTGAAATATATTAAGTACTTGTTCTTCAAGTAAATTTTGACAACTAAGCAAATAAGACTGATCCCATGACTGTAGAATAAACCGTTCTCAAGATTTTTTTTCCTTTGGAATTTTGTGGACCTCAAGAATTTAAAGTGAATTAATTTGCCAAATGAAACGAAGATGCAATAAAAAAAGGCAAATTGGGTATAATATCAGAAAAGCATTCATGTTATTTTCTGTAATTAAACTCAAATGTAATGCATAATGAAATAAAAAATTACAAAATGAATTTGAATCTCCTAGCTTCCCCACCGGCGTCAAATAGATGAGGCGTCACGCTGCATCTCCCTTCATGGGGGGATGGGGGGATTCTATTTTTATAATACGATGGGCCACGTTAGTGAGTGAAACCGAAAGTAAACATTCATGGCGCGGAATCGTTACAAAACAAATGGGAAAACCCATGCGGAAATATTTTCAGCATTTATTAAAATATACTCTCGATCTCAACTGATTAAATTTTTATTTTTTTAGGAAATTAATGAAAATTTTAGGAAATTAAGAAACTCAGAAAAAAAATAAGGAATTTTAGGTCGAATGCGATCTCTGTATCATGCCCATAGACGGTGACAGAACTTCACATTCTGCCTTCACCTGTGAGTGCGACAGTCTAGACTTAGCCCTTACGAACTATAACTTTCTAAATATTTAGTCCACAATTTTCTCTTTATCCCACCTGTAGATCTGTACCCCCTGCTCAAATAGATAAAGTTAAATAAAATAGTTTTTGAAAATACAAATGAAATAAGAAATTTATAAAGAAGTCTCATAGGGTGGCAAGTAGTGTAATTTGCACAGTAATGACTGATATGGATTCATTATTCAATTCTGGAGGGGGTGGGATGATTGACTAAGGATTTCCACTTCCGGTTCTGCAGATGCCACTTTAGATTCAAAATTGTACATTTTTCTTGCAACATCTATTTTTCAAGACCATCTACAAATAGCATAGATGACCACTGATATGGATTTAGCATCAATTTCAGAGAGGATAGGGGATTCACTAAAAATTTCCACTTTCGATTGAATCCCCTCCCATCTGAAACACTTAATTGACTAGAGATAGAGCTTAGATGATAACTCATGGATTTAGCATCAAACTCCATGAGGGGTGGGGGGTTACTAAGGATTTCCACTTTTTGACACATCTATTTCTCAGAATTGGGTTAGATGATGACTGATATTAATTCACCATCAAATTTTAAATGGGTTGAGGGACTCGCTAAGGATTTCAAATCAAAGTTAAAATGTTCCTTGAAGCATCTATTTCTTAGAATTGGCTAAAAATGGAGCTTATGTGATGCCTGATATTGATTAAAAATGAAACTTCAGAGAGAGTACGAGGATTCACTAATGATTTCCACTAGCGATTTTCACAAAAAAATGCATAACTGTACGAAATAAATGTGCAAATGAATATAAAAATTTTTAATAGTTTCATCAAAAATGGAGTGTACACAGCACTTGCCACAATATGAAAGCTTCTTCATAAATGTCTTGTTAAAACTCTTTTTGTTTATGTAAATGTACTAAATGTGATATTTAAGAGAGTTGAGTGGAGCCTTACACTCCGGACATTTTTCATTTTATATCAAAAACCATGCAATATCTTGAGAGCAACATTGTCACTCACTTTTAAATAAAACAAATATGTATGACCCATTGCTTTTATTATTGTTTATAAAAAATTCTTTTTGTAATCATTTCTAATTTTAAATTTTTGAGAAACTATTATTTGAAAAATTATGAGACTTTGCTTTATGTCCGATCTACCTGAAAATCCTCTTACTCTCGCTACTTGATTGAAATGACTATCGAAATTCATCTTAATTTCTCAATTTGTTTTAAAAATATTGTGCCAACAGCCATTCGGAAATGCAAAATTATTATTCTCCTAATAATGAGGCTAGTTCATTCATAAATATGCCTTTTTTTTAGATAATACTGAAAGGAACAAATGATGACCCACAAAGGGCTGTAGTATCAATGATGATCATTATTTAGTTATGTATATATGTCTATATATATATATATATATATATGCGTGTATAGAATAGCGTTGTAAGGTGTATAGAATCACTGAAAATGTCATACAACAGGGGGATGCAATTTGTCTAATCACCTTTCCCTGGATTTGTCTTCTGGACTTCTGTGGTGACCTACAAAGTCAGTTTTACCACACAGCCAACAATGAGTTTAAACTGCACAAGGTTGAAATCAGAGTTATAACGATTTAAATTAACTGATTTAAGAACCAGAGAATCACTGATTAATTTTAAGATATCCATATTTGAAATTTTAATGGAAAATAAAATCATTTCTTTGACTTAAACAGCATTGTAAAAAAATTTGTTCTCTGTTGTCAGAATCTGAAAACTGAAGCTTCATAAGAACAGAGCATCTGCTTTTGTTGGTAATGGTGCTCTGTATCATTTATCATGACGAAGAAGACACTTTATTTCCTTTGAAACTGATTGAATCTTTATAGGCTGTGTTCTAATAAATATTATTAGTTAACAGTTTCTCAAATAAATTCCAAATAGCTAATTTTTTAAAGACATTTATAGAATATAAAAAGTATTAGAATCAAATGATATAACTAAATATTTGTCAATTTCTTTTAATTTTTGACTTGTGTTATGCGAAGGACATTATATACGCAAATTAGACATTTCAGACTAAGTAATCTCTAAATAAGCAATTAATAGGAAAATATGAAATAGATTTGGTGTCAAAATTTATTTTCTTGGTGAAACAAATGAATCATTGAGTTTAAAAAAATACTGCATTGTAAATTCGTAAATCTGACTTTCATAAGTTACTATTATATACATATTGAAAAGAGTAATAAAGAAATTTTGAAATCAAATAAATTTGATTTAAATAAAAACCAAAGTTGGAACTATTATGAATAAGACACTAATCATGAATTATATTGGATTCAGCCATTTAACTGACCAAATGAAAATTTTAAACTCAATTCAATTCTTTCACTGTTAAAAAAAAAAAGGGGGGGGGGGGTAATACTTTGTGATCTGATTAAATTTTTATTGTTGTTTTGAAAGTTTCAAACTTTTATACAGATTCTTTTTCTTTTGTTATTATATTTAATGCAAAAATTTTGATTTTGGAAATTTGACTTTATAGATTTCATGACTGGAAATTTAATTTTATCATCAAATTGGCTAATCGTTCCTTAAATTGTTTTTTTTTTCAGTTACTGAATTTCACTTTATGTCAGTAAATAAAATAAAATAATTATAGATAAATATAAATAATTATAAATTCTGTGATTTAAAAAAAAAGAAATTTTTCAGAAAATACTCAGTGAATTTCATTTCCAAGTTCCAGTATGAACCCAACACTTTTGGCACGCCCAGTAGCGTCGCCCGAAAAAAATTCTTGGTGGGGGGAGGGGGGGAGTAATTAAATGTTTTGTTTTCCATTTCTCCATATATTATTTCTGTGAAATTCAATGGGTTCCTGGGGATGTTATGACTTCCAAATCCACCTACTCCACCTGGTCCGCCTCGTAATTTTATGGACCCATCGTATATTTTAATATAAATTATAGAACCGCAGTACTAAAATAAATATCGGTCCACTCGAATTTCTCATACATTCATAACTCAGAGTGTTTAAGTCCACTTGCATAATTAGTATCAAAATACAAAAGACAATTATTATTTTATCGGATTTCGTATGCAAGTAATTATTTTTTAGCCGTAAAAATAAAATTTCGTAAAAATGAAAGATAAAATTACTTTTTCAAATTAACAGGTTTGTCATATCAATTAATTGGATGCATTTGGCTGATTTATGTTAATATAATATATAATCAGATATGTTTTAATAATCTTTGCATAACATAACGTAGTTTAAACTATCGTTTTTCCATAGTGGCGTTGCCAAAGATGGAGAGATCCCCCCCCCCCCCCCCCCGAACTCACTGAATTTCGAACAAATGATATTTAAGGAAATAGAAAACAAAATTTTTGTTTACCAACTGTCCCTTCAGAAATTATAGTTGCTTTCTATAGAAAACAATGTATGAAAAGCATAACTTTCGAATAACTTATGTTCTAATAGTATAGAAATTACAAAACATTTTATTCAGTTCTAGTTTTTTACATAAAATTTCGTATCCAAATAAAATTGCATAGCTATACAAGCATTCGTTCTTTCGTTCTTTACTTAGTATCTATATGTCACAACACACATAGAGATGGATATCTTTATAAAAAAAAAGGGTTCGAAGTGTCATAGGGGTCTTTAGATATGCTTATCCGTCAAAATCTCGAATTGAAAATTTTGGCAAAAGTATCTTCCCTCGTAAATGGAACTATCTAGATTCATGAGAATGATGTTGCCTAATACTGTATATGGAAAGTTAACATATTTGATGATATACTTATTATTTTTTTAATTTTACATAATGTTTTTTCTTAAATTTATTTGAAAAACGTGCAATATTTCCAGAATGGTTCATGCTAGAGTTCTAAAGTTTGAAATGATTTTTTATTTAACATTATATTCAAGGGTCTGATTTTTTAATGATTATAACCACTTATTTCATAGTTCACTTTTAGTTTCTGAGATATAAGAATCACAAACATGGAAAACAGAAATTTTTCAATCTTCTCCAAGAAGATGATTACTCTGAAACTATAAGAGCTTTTTTCAAAAATAAATATAGATTTAGAAACTAAATTTCCTAACACATATTTTTATCACTTAATATCTATATCTCTTTTATAGCCTGAAGATATTTCGAGTAAAATTCAGAAAAATGCAACTAGTACTTGCTCGGACAGATACTTTTAAAAGTTTTTCGGGGGGAAAAATTGAAAATATTGAAATTATTTTTATATATTCATAGTCTGGACCTTATTTCCGACAAAACAAGCAAAATTATTTACATTTTACTTCCTCTGTAATACATCATATTGTATAGGGAAAGTATTGGAATCATGTCGAAAATAGCAACTCGAGTTTTCGACGGATCTACATAATACATGTTATGAAATCTCTAGAACACGAAAACACTATATTTAGCGTGACGTCTGTGTGTGAGTCTGTGCAGATTTTGTATCCACTCTAACTTAAAACTAATTGACCGAATTTCATAAAATTTTATAGGTAAGTTACTTTTGGGGTACCCTGGTGCTGATTAGATTTTGGTACAATTCTGAAAAACAAAACCTGTCTTTTTTTGCAAAAAGACGCACAAAAAATATCTGTATCCACTCTGGCTAAAAAACTAATAAACCAAAATTCACCAAATTTAGTAGATAAGTCACGTGTGGGATACCCTGGTGCTGATTAGAAAAAAGAACCTGCCTTTTTTGCGAAATGGCCCGCAAAAATCGTCAAAATCAAAAATAAAAGATTACGTATGATCAAATAAATCAATTAAATGCTTGTTTCATACGTAATTTTTGACGATGGAAGACTAATCCCATTACTACATAAGTCTAATCCCATTACTCTTAAGACTAGCCGTTCTAGAAAAATTTTATTTTTTTTGCCTGCTCACCACGCCACTTTTGAAAATAAGTTTAGTTACCAATGAAAACGAAAATTGAAGTGAAAGTGCAAATTCAACAATATAAAATAATGTTGGGTGTTATTTGGTGCAATTAAACTCGATTTAATGACTTATTCAAGAAATAAAGAGAACGTGAATATGAGTCTGCATGGAAAGTCATGTGCTGACCACATCAGATTTTTTATCTATTGGGTATTTTATCTATCCTCCAGAGTGAAGTGTTTACATTTTGCGTTACGATCCATTTTCCCGCCACAGAAACCGCAAGCACAGATGTTATTCTTATCAACATTTTTTTTTTCCCTCTGTGAATTGTTTCTGTGTAATGTAAAGCAATTTTCAATTATAGATCAATCAAAGTCATAACAGCTTTATGTGTTCCAAAGTTAGAACCATTGACTACAAATCAGGATGAATTAGATACCAATTTTGAATTATGTTGGATTCACTGAAGCAAAATCAAATACAAATTTTCAACTCAATTCCATCGTTCAATTGCAAAAAAGAAAAATCTGATATGGGCAGTACATGACTTTCCCTGCAGACTCAAATTCATTTTTTCTTTATTTGTTTAATAATTAATTAAATTAAGATTAATTGCACAAAATAACACTAAATTTGCATTTTTAATTCAATTTTTGTTTTTATTTGGTAATTGTATGGACATTTTTCTAAAGGCGGCATAACAAAAATGCGAAAAATCTTAAATATCTCGAGAGCGGTTAGTGGTCATGGAGAGCGGTCATGGAGTTGGTTTTATTTTTTCCCTCGTCAAAAATTACTTATAAAATAAGCATTTAATCGATACATTTGAGCATACGTAGTCTTTTTTTTTTTTTTTAATTTTGGTGAATTTTGTGGGCTATTTCGTGAAAAAAGGCAGGTTGTTCTTTTCCGAATCGTACCAAAATCGAATCAGCACCAGAGTATCCCACAAGTAACTTATATACCAAATTTTGTGAAATTTAGTCAATTAGTATTTTAGCTAGAATAATGAGATTTTTGCGGGTTATTTCGCAAAACAGGCGGGTTCTTTTTTTCCGAATAGTAACAAAAACTAATCAACAATTACTAATCAACAAAAACTCAACAAATTTTATGAAATTCGATCCATTAGTTTTTGAGTTAGAGTGATTAATACATACATTGCACAGACACACACAGGCGTCACTCTAAAAATAGTTTTTTTTTATTCTAGAGGTTCCAAAACGTGTAGATCCGTCGAAAACTCGAGTTGCGATTTTGGCATGATTACAACACTTTCCCTATACATTACCATGTACTGCAGGGAAAGTAAAAAATTGGGAGGAGCAATGTTCTGACTTTTGAATGCTTTTTTAAATTGTGTCGTTTGAAATATTCAAATTGATTTTATAAAGTTTCTTTTTTTATTATTATTATTATATTTGATACCAAAATTTTTGAAATTTGACTTCACAGATTTCATGATTTTCAAGTCGTTCCTACTAAATTTTATAGTCAGATACTGAATTTCAATTCTTTCAGTATATAAAATAATTATATAGATTAGAAAATTTCGTGATTAAAAAAAAAATTCTGAAAAACTCAGGGAATTTCATTTCTAAGTTTCAATATGATCCCCACATTTTCGGTCAATCTAGTTTTTTTATGTAGCTCCTCGTATATTTTATAAGAAATTATAAAATTATTAGGGGTTTTCACTCGAATATCTCATACATTCATAGTCCATAGTGTTTAGGTCTACTTTTATAATTAATATCAAAAGACAATTATTATTTTATCGGATTTCGTAAACAGATAATATTTTAATTTTTCGTAGAAATGAAAAATAAAATTATTGTTTCAAATTATTTTTTTAACATGTTTGTCACCCGAATTAATTTAATGCATTTGGCTGATCATTGTAATATATAATAATTTAATTAGTACCGTCGCAATAATTTTTCTTTGGAAGGGGGTGGAGCGGTGGGTAACCAAAATATATTTGGTTCTTATATCTCTATATCATTTCTATAAGCTTCAATGGACTCTTACAGGGTTTTTTCGACCCTCCCCCCCTTGGTTACGCCACTGATTTTAATACCCTTTACATCCATCTCATATTTGTTATCAGTGTGACGCTAGAAACATTTTTGGAAGGGGGTTGCAAAATATTTTGTTTCCCATTTCTCCAAATATCGATTCTACGAATTTCAATTGGTTCCGATGGGTCCCTGGGGACTTGTGGCCTCCAAATCTTCCCCATTGGCGACGCCACTCTATGTTATGCTAACACAATGCTTTAGGAATTATGATTGTTTGCTATAGAAATTAATTGTGCGAAAAACCTGAAATTCGAATAATTTGTGTTTTAATAGTGTAAAGCACAAAATATTCTAATTAGTTTCAATGTTTTCACGTAATATCGTGACAAAATAAGATTTCATAGCGATACAAGTATTTATTTTTGACTTGGTGTCCATATCTCACAGACACATACACGCACAGATACCTTTCCAAAAACGTTCGAAATGTGTTCAGGTGGTCTTTAAACGTGTTTATCCGTCAAAATATCGAATTAAAAAATTTTTGAGAAAGTATTACTTTCCATGCAACATTATACTATTGTACTGGTAGTACGGAATATACAAAAGAAATTTAAAATTCATAATCATGTACAAATTCCTATAATATTCTAAATAACATTGTTACTCAAAACATTCTATTAAAATATTTCAATTGATGCTCCTAAAAAGATGTTTAAGAATCTGGTCTCACTATGCAAAATTATCTTCACAGGCAGATCTGCAGAATAAAAAAACATCCTGATCCCATTTATAAACAAATTTACAGTAAATATAAAATTGAATCAATATATGCTAAAATAAAAGCAGTAAAATTGTATTAGAAGTATACTTCGTTTATTCTCGTAGATTAGAAGCTATACCCGTCTATTAGAAGGTATACCCGTCCTACTTATATTTCCGTAGATTAGAAGATTATACCCGTGTATTAAAAGATATACCCATACTAATATATGGATTTGAAATTTTTTTTTATCAAAATAAAATGGATGACGTAAGAATTTGAAAATATCAATAATCCATTAATCAATCATATCAATCTCATTGGATTTAATTCCGTTATTTAGCAACATGATATATATATATATATATATATATATATATATATATATATATATACATATATATATATATATACATATATATATATATATATATATATATATATATATATATATATATATATATATAAACTCATTGGGTTAAATTCCGTTGCTTAGAAACATATAATTTTTTCTCCAAATAACTTTGTGGAACAAATATTGTCTGCATAATGCTATCTCAGTAAAAGGGTTAATAGTGAGTTTCTTATTAATATTTCGATAACATCTGGTCCTAAGAACTCGAAACATGAACTAAATTTTAAGTGAAACTATTCCATACCTACTCCGAAAATTTCATCAAATTCCGTGCAGCCGTTCTCCCGTGATGATGAGACAATAACACACGCACAAACAAATAAATAAACAGACAGATTTTTAATTTTATTTATGTAGATAAAGATAATATAGGTTTTTTTTTTTTGTTAATTTTCGTATACGAGATTTTATTGGGTAAACAGTTTTAAGATCTAAACATATTTTGAATACTTTTTGAAAATATATCGGTCTGTGTGTAATCTGTCTGTGTGTAATGTATGAAGTGTAGTATCTTCTCACGTAAATAGAACAAACGATTTAGGTTCGCAAGAATAATGTTGCATAATATTGCATACGAAAAGTTAACATATTTTAACGGTACTTAGTCAATTTTTTAATTTTATTTAATTATTTTTGAAAATCGTACAATATCTCGAGAGCAATAAATGTTAACGTTCTAAAGTTTGTATCATTCTGATGATACAGATTTAAATTCTGATAGAGATTATGATTAAATGACCTAAACAATCTATACGATATGAGTGTATGAGAAAGTCGAGTGTAGATCCACTCCATGTAGTGTCATTTCAACATTTTTTTTGCATTATAATGCTAATTGCGATACAAATGGACCTGAACAGTATAGAATACGACTGTATGAGAAATTCTACTGACTGAAGTCTGAAAATTCAGATAAGCATTCAAAACTCTCAATTTTTACATGCACAGCAAAACGAGCTGAGCAAGAAATCCCTGTTCCTATCTATAAAAGAAGCTCGCAAAAATTGTGGCTTACAGCAAGTTTCTTGTTGCCACTGCAGATATCGGCTATTCCATGCTGACGAGCGTATAATAAGCGCGAAACAGGTACATTGCTGATATTTGCAATGGGACCTGTATCTATATTTTGGGGAATGCCCCTTATAGGCGGGTTTTATGTTTTATGAAGACAGAAGCATGTTAGACGATTATTATATAGATATTAATTACGTCCTCCAAATTTATTATTAAAGCTCAAAATATATATAATTGTATTTTTACTTTCCCTGCAATACATGATAATGCATGGGGAAAGTATTGGAATCATGTCGAAAATCGCAACGGAAGTTTTCGACGGATCTACACGTTTTAAGACCTCTAGAACACGAAAAAACTATTTTTAGCATGACGTCTGTACAATATCCACTTTAACTCAAAAACTAATTGACCTTATTTAAAAAAAAATTGGTAGGTAAGTCTCCTATGGGTGACCCTGGTGCTGATTAAATTTTGGTACGTTTCAGGATGAACGAACCCACCTTTTTTTTGCAAAATAGCCCGCAAAAATTGCCAGTATCCACTCTAGCTGAAGATGACCAAATTTCACAAAATTTGATGGATAAGTCACATGAAGGATAACTTTTGGTGCTAATTAGATTTTGGTACGATTCAAAGAAGATAAACTTGCCTTTTTTTACGAAATGGCCCTTCAAAAATATAAAATAAAAGACAACGTTTGGTCAAATGTATTAATTAAATGCGTGTTTTATATGCAATTTTTGACAATGAAAAGAGTAAAGCCAAACCTATTACTCTAGGACTAGCCGTTCTTGATATATTTTATGGGTTTTTTTTTTTTTTTTTTTTTTTTTTTTTTTTTTTTTTTTTGCATTTTTGCATTTTTGCTGCACTACTTTTAATAAGTCCAGTAACCAAATGAAAACGAAAATTGAATTAAAAGTGCAAATTCAGTGTTATTTAAAACAATTATGGGTGCTTTTTTGAAAAATTAAACTCTATTTAATGAATTATTGAAGAAATAAAGAGAATGTGAATATGAGTCTGCAGGAAAAGTCATGTGCTGCTCACATCAGATATTTACTTTTCCTGCAGTACATGGTAATGTATTGGGAAAGTATTGGAATCATGTCGAAAATCGCAACTCGAGTTTTCGACGGATCTACACGTTTTGAGACCTTTAGAATACGAAAACAGAGTGAGCGTGACTCCTGAGATTCTTTCAGCGTGAACTTTGTGTGTGTCTCTGTCTGTTTGTTCAATTCCTATATCCACTCTAACTTAAAAACTAATGGGTCCAATTTCATAATATTTTATAAGTAAGTCACCCTTGTGCTGATTAGATTTTGGTACGATTTGGGATAAAAGAATCTGCCTTTTCTTGCAAAATGGCCGTCAAAAATTGTATGTATCCACTCTAGCTAAAACACTAATAGACCAAATTTCACAAAATGTGGCAGATAAATCACTTGTGTGTGATCCTGCTGCTGATTGGATTTTGGTACGATTCGGGAAAAAAGAACCTACCTTTTTTTTTTTTGCGAAATGATCAGCAAAAATCGTATGTACCCACTCTAGCTGAGAAACTGACCAAATTTCATAAAATTTGGTAAATAAGTTGCTTGTGAGTTACCGTGATGCTGGTTAGATGTTTGTACGATTCGTGGGAAAAAAATGATCTGCCTTTTTTTCTTTGCGAAATGGCTCGCAAAAATCCTCAAGATCTATAATAAAATACTACAAATACATCAATTAAATGCATGTTTTATACGCAATTTTTGACGACGAAAAAAATAAGACCAACCCCATTACTAAGATGAACCATTTGCCAGATATTTAAGTTTTCTAAATTTGGGAACAGAAAACATTTTTCACTGTAGTGAAAAAGCTATCTAATTAAATTTCTTAAAATTTAGTAGTTACGTCCCTTGAGATTTATTCTGCTACGGATTCGATTTTGCTATGATTCAGAAAAATATAACCGACCTTTTTAGCGAAAGAGCTCGCAAAGATTGTGAAAATGTGGAAGACCCAGACAACTCGACTGACCCGAGGGCTTTCAGTAGCTGTTTGAGTGGCCGGGATCGTGAAAATGTGAAATAAATGTATAAAATCGCTAAAATATATCATGTACTTGTTCTTCATGTAATATTTGACAGCACAGCGAATAAGATTGACCCCATGACTAGGATAAACAGTCCTTTTTTGGAATTTTGGAGCTATATATATACATATATATATATATATATATATATATATATATATAGATGAAGACGTAAAAGTGCATTATGTTGCCAAATGAAACCAACATGCATTAAAACTGTAAGTTGGATATACTATCAGAAAAGTATACATGTTATTTTCTGCAATTAAAATACATTTAATGCATCAGGAAATAAAAAAAAATTCTGATGTGGGCAGCACATGACTTTCCTTATATAATGCAATGCATTTACTACTTTTACTGTAAAAAAAAGGTTATTCTTATAGTAGATACTTATATTCTTTCCAAGATATTGAATTTTCGTCAATGAGTCGTCATTTTCATTGATTTAGTGTCATTTTTATCCATTTGGCGAGACTTTTGTTAATTTGGCAACTATTAAAAATGTTGCCAAGTTGGCGACATTCCCCTAAATTCGTCGCCAAAATCTCGCCAAGTGTTATGGACAGAGAAATAAGTTATTCTTACAGCGGGTAAATGATTATTGGCGTTCAAATACACAAGTATTACTCAAAGTATCTTTTCTCGTAAATGGAACGAGTTAGATCCAAGAGAATGATGTCACCAAATTTATCGCATGATATTACATATGCAAAGTGAACATGTTTCATAACAGTTAATATTTTTTTTTAATTTATGGGATTTTTTGATAAATGTATTTGAAAAATGTACAATATCTCGAGAACGGTTCATGCTAGCATTCTAAAGTTTATGTCAATCATTTTCTAAGGAAAAATTACGTAAGAAATGTCTATTTGTGTAACTTTATTAAAGGTTTGGATTTTTTGATGATTTGTTTTCAGAATTTCACTTGAAAATTTAGGGGGGTTCTGAACATTCGATTATGTTTTAAAACAATAGGCTCCCAGTATTCACGGATTGTTATTTGTGTACCAAATTTCATTCGAATCGCTCCATTCGTTCGTGAGATATCGTCTCCACAGACTCACTGACACACACACAGACATCACTTCAAAAATGTTCGATTCGTGATCAGAGATGTTTGAAACATGCTCTCCCGTCGAAAACTCAAATTCTCGACTCCGTTACAATACTTTCCTTATACATTATGTATATAAGGAAAGTAATAAGAATTTGAATTTGTAGGGAAAGTCATGTGCTGCCCGCATCAGATTTCTACCACTGCTTTTCATTCTACATATCTTACAGCAAAATATAAGTGCAAAAAGCTTTATTTATACATTAATTAATATATGCGTTATTTTGAAGAATCAGTTCAAAACAGCATCTAGAGTCGAGTAGCTTGGCTATGAAACTGTTCAAAATTTCCGCATCAACCACTCAGCTTCAAAAAGTATTTTCATACTGGTTAGAAATACATTAACATTTACTCCTTTAAAACAATTATTGTATGTGTATCATACCTAAAAAATACAGGGACCTAGAATGTTCTCTTCTGATAAAAGGAAAGAATAACGAAATTTCAAATTAAAAAAAAAAAATAAAAAAAATCAGTGGTCAGTTATATTTCATACCATAAATAATTTTATTTGTAAATGCGGGTGTATTTACAGGACACTAAGTCATTATTAAAACATCCTAATCAGCGAAGCATGGAGGAAATTTTGGGAGACAGTGTCTATCCAAATAACCCGCTACCAAGTAACTTTTGTTTTAAATGTATATTATTTGAATTAAGTACATAAAATATGTCGAATAATGTATGAATTAAGAGGGAGTTGCTTGAGTAGATGCTGTCTTCCCATATTTCCCTCATGTTTTGCCACCGATCTTAATGTCATTATAAGAGTATGGCTAATGTGGCTCTTGAAAAGTTCCATTTTTTTATGACACACAGGCCAAAATGTTTTCTCACTAATACTACATGTCATGGAGAACAGACGGGGGGGGGGGAGGGGGGGGGTCTCTTGCTTATCTTATGAAAACTGATTTAAATATTGCCATGTATTTAAAATATGTATCTTTTTCATCATGAAATTACAAATATTACAATACTTTAATACTTCTATGTCATACAATGCAATACAATTAGAGTATAACAAAGAATTAAAAGGTTTGAGTAGGTGAATAATAAAAAGCCCTTATAAATGGAAAGGTATACCCCAACTCAAATGGAAATGTCTGACTTCACCATTGGTGAAGTCAGACATTTCCATTAGCCAGTGGCTGTTAGACACCGACCAGATTGTATATACATATATCTAGAAGAGGACAATTTAAATCTATATAGTGATCTAAAGTAAGAGTAAGTGCATTTTATTGGTAGGTCATCTGGTTAATTGAGTCAGTATTGAAGAGTGTAGTTACTCTTCTCCATTTTTGGTCGAAAAGCTTTTTTTTATATATATTCTTGTTCATGGTGGTAGGTATGTGAATTAAGTAGTATTCTGAAAAAGTCACATTCTTTGATATTTATTTAGTATTCAGAACCTAATTTAGTTGAAAAACTAACATTCTCCACTGTGAATCTTGTTGCAAAACTCACATTTTCCATGCAGCCAACAGGAAGACTTTATCAGCTCACATGATCAGCCATCTACTTACTTTTCTATTACCTTTTCGTTACATAGTATATTTGAGTGTGATTCATTATCATTTGTAAAATATAGTATTTGAAGCTTATTTTAACCAAAGTAGATATTTTTATATTTATTCTTTTAAAATGTTACATTTTAATTAGTTTTGATGTAAAACATACCATTCATCAATTAAATCTTCTTTTTTACCATGGATAAATTTTGTTTTCCTGTGGTTAAATTACTCTTTATGAATCATTTCAGCTTACAGTATAGCGACAATTAAAATGAAAAGGTTTTCAGGTTTTATGAATTTTAAGCAAAGTGAGTGAAATGACAAAAATTGGGATGTGAGTTTTGCAGTTAAGCCTCTTTCTTCCTTTATAACTGGAGTGACTGATGAATTTCTTTGCAAGCTGTAACTTCCCTCCCTTTCTCTGGGGGGGGGGGGGGGGGGGAGCCTGCATGGTAAACGGTAATCTATACTTTCAATCAATGTGGATATTTCTATAAGAAGTTTTGATCAATATTATATGATGCTTCATGCACAGTCATTCTACATGGAGATATTAGCTTATATTAGTCGTGGATTTACTGATAAGATGAATTAGAAGTCACTTATGGTCACTCCACCATTGCTAAAAGGTCCTCAAATAATTTATGTAAAATGTATAATATAGACTCCTTAAATTCATCACTATTTAATCTTATAGATACTAAATCAGCATTAATGTTTTTCTTTACAACTCAGAATTTTTTTCACACTTTAAATTAATATGTACATGTCAATTCTAATTTAAATAAGTTTGATATAAATCAAATGAATAGTTTTAAAAAATTCTGTATAGCAACTCCCCTCACCCCACCCAATTGTAAAAAACCCAAAGATAGTAAATCTGCAGTTGGCTCTTTTTACTTTTACAAATCAGAATTTCTTTTTAATTAATTATACATTTTAAACCAATATAAATTTTAAATCTAAGTTATGTGATGCTTCATGACTACTGATGGTAGACTAATTTGATATAAATCAAATCGACATATTTAGGAAAACTCTATGTAGATGCTACTCTATGTTGGTGTGACTCTAATTTATCATTCTTTAGTGTACTATGAAGTGTATACCACATAATCAAAGTATATATGCTGTCAGAAAACATTAGACAAAGAATAATATCTGTTAATTTTCATTTAAGTTTAAAAGATATTTTTGTTGTGTTAGTTCACTTGCAAAAGCATACAAATGGCATCTTAACATAATTTTTGCTCTCCCCCCCTTTGTTATCTCGAAAATATAACAAATTAAGAGATAAAATTCCATTATTTAGATGTAAAAGTGGCACCGAAAGTTTTGTCCTAGCTGATTTAGCACCTTTACATATTTTCTACCTGGGGAGTTTCATTAAGTCACTAGTGGAACACAGAAGAATTAAAAATAGGGATGATATTCAAATCATATTACTGCAACAGTTCAAAAGGTAAGTACAGCACATGACTTTGCACACAATCAATAATGAACTAGTTTACAGTGTAAAATGCAGTGCAAATCAGGATAAATAAGCATACATACATTTTAGAAATCAACTGAATTTCTTTATTCAAGCTTTAGCCATTTCAGTTTGGCCTATATAGTCTTGCACTTATTTGGATGTTTATGTCTAGACAGTTGATTTCTGAAACATACATTTACTTATTTATCTTGATTTGAATTGCATTTGTTGTAAACCAGTTTATTAGTTCAAATAATAGCTGAAATGCTTGAATGTGTGCTCTACAAAACAGTTCATAGCTTTCAGATCTGTAGAAACACTGATGGTCACAAAAGTGGAAATTGATAATTAAATTTGGCGCATATAGTATTATTTCGAATAAATATTTATACTTTCATGTCTTAAGGTTGTTTTTCAAAATTAATATTGTTTTGCTAAATAGATATCTCCTTTATTAGGAACTTCTTGTTATATTTAGGAACACCCTGCTATATTCATTCAAATAAAAAATTACATTGTTCTGTGATGGTGGAGGATTTGCACACAGTATGGCAAGGATTCCAATGCCGATGATGCCCAAAACTATTTCTGTGTCTACATAGTGTATGAGCATGTTAGTCTGTAAACCCAAAAGTCCATCTAAAAGGTGATGGGTTAGGGGAAGGATGTTGCAATCCCTGTGCTTGCTAACCCCTCCCCCCCCCCATTGAGTTCTGGTCTAAACTGAGTGACACTGTCGTGATCATCTAAACAGTTACCTGGTCAGGTCGGGCAGTCTCAATACCCGAAAAAAAATCAAAGAATTAGTATTTAGCAGATTCTTTTTCAATTTGTGCTGTAAATAAAAATAAACTGAAAAAATTCATTTTTAAATAAAAATAAAATAAGAAAATAAAGTGCAAGGGTAAATATTATAATTAATACATTTAAAAACACAACTCCATTCATTTATAAACTGATGTTGATTTTCCTTAATTATATGTCGCAAAAATATAAAGTTTGGAAATTATAATTATGAATATTACATACAATGGCAAATTATGAATAATACCCACTGTTTGAAAAAATCATAGTGTATTTGTCTTTGTGATATCTGACATAAGTTGCCTGCAACATAAATTTAATGATATTGCATTTATTGAAATGGTGTAAAACTTGGAAGAAATTTTATAGATTCAAACAATATTAACAAAACTCTATAGATTAACATATAACAAAATTGTATAGATATTCAGACAAAATTTTATAGATTCCTACATCAAATATAGTAAAAAGTTCACTTTAGTCTATCGATTAGTGAATTATTTTAGTACAAAAGTTCATTAAAACTTCATTTTTTTATACATATATATAAATTATGCAAATTTTATAGTTTCAACTTATTAGAATCACTTATTTCTGTATTAAATTATGTTTCTTGGAAACAATATTTACTGAAATGAGTTCAACTCAAGGGGTCAGAGTTAGAGGTTTGTATGGCCTCGGGTCTGTTCCGTGGATTTAGATCCGACCTAGCCCACAGGCCAGGTTCGGACTTCATTTTATTAAATTCATGTCGGGTTGGGTCAAGTCAAAATAAATAAAAAACTAAAAACAAATCAAAATTGAAACAGAAAAATTTGATATTACATATGAAACAAAATTTTAAATTACCGGATAAAAGATTCCTCCCATATTAAGTAATAAAAGTTTGCTTTGTACGGAAAATGCAGATGGGTACATTAAAACCTGATACAGAAAAATTATAATTTCATATAAAAATTGAAGACGACATTTATATTTATTCAATGACATTCCAAAGTCAAAATGAAACATTGTTCTTCGCAACATTCAAGTTGTTTGAAACTACAGTAACAGAAAATATATTCTGGCTTGGATGCAGCAAAATAAATATATGATGCCCATGTATCAAATGTTATGTTTTGTAACATGATGTGGGTGTTGAACCCCTTAAACCTCCCCTTTAAACACACTCCTGTCTACAGCCCTGGAGTTTTACACCTCTTCCCTCAAATACTGCTTTTCTTGAGTGTGGTTTCAGTGCTTTAATCATATAAACACACTAGCAGCATACCCGTTCTTCGTATGAAGTATATAATATAAAGAAACTTAAAATTCACAATCATGTGCAAATTCCTATAGTATATTAAATGACATTGTTAATCAAAATATTCTATTAAAATATTTAATTTAATGCTCCTAAAAAGAAGTTTAAAACTATCTGTTCTTGCTATACAAAATTATCTTCAGGAGCAGATCTGAAGAATAAAACGTACTGGTCTTGTTTGTAAACAAATTTACAAAATATATGAAGTTGAATAAATATATGCAAAATAAAAGAGCTAAAACTGTATATGACCCGTACTACAACTTATGAGTTTCTAAAATCTTTGTCAAAATACAACAGATGACATCATAAATTGAAAATATCAATAATCCCGTAATCTTAAAACCTAAAGGCCGTAATTGATTCCAATATATGCCAAAATATGTGCTAATATAACCGGGCTTTTAATGTTTGTTCTATTATTTTGTCTTTACACAGTGAAATTGATTTCATCTTTAAACTTGGTCAGGATGCCGGTTACTCTTTTCGAATTTATCAAATCTTTTCAAATATTCACCGTAATTTTATTCAACCCAATTCTAAACTCATTCCCATTAATGAATGTTTGCCGTTTAAAGCTAGTTCTCCGTACCACCCAAAAAAATTTTCATCCCCTTATCAAATTCAAATTTTGTATCGAGTTTAATTTTAAACCTGCTCACTCAACGGTTACCACTTTGTTTAATCGCATTTGTACTGATAAATTTAGGGATAAAGATAACTTTAAGAGCCATGCTGGGGTATATGTAGTACCCCTTCTTTTTCCAGATAATATTTATAAGTTTTATATTGGTAACACTAAACGCACGGTTGGTATATAGTTGACTGAACATAATAGGGACGTTAAAAACGGTAGGCAATCGACAGCTCTTGCCCAGTTAGTGATTAATGATAACTTTCAACCCCCTTTTCGAAAATTCCTTTCTTTTGATCAGCTGTAATAACTCCTGGACTATTTTACTCTATGAATTCCTCTTTATTTATCTACATCACACCTCTATCTGTAATTTTGACCCTGTCAATGTTTTAAGTTATGCCTGGCGACATGTTCTCGACTCCATGCGAGTCAAACCTTTACAAAGTTACCTCTAATACATAAAATATTTTGAAAAAAAAAAAAATTGTTTTTTTTTTTACTTATATATATTTGTGCTTAAACTGGATTATGATAATTTGTCTTTCTTGTATTTGTAATTTTGTAAAATTTAAATCTGTTTCTGTGATTTTGTGTGGATGCATTAAACATGTTTAGTAGTGATGCCAATTTTATAATATGTAAATTCAACTTGCCAGTAGTGGATAGTATTTAAGCATGTTAGCATAATTTTTTATTTAACGCCACTGAGGAAGGGTATGATGATGATACCCGAAAGCACTCTGGCTTTTATATTATATGTGCATCTGATGGATGTTTTAATAAAATGACGTTTAAAATCTAATGATTTGTCTTTCATTTATTATTTAAATCGATGAGAATTAACACAAATTTTAAAATTCGTCGACAAATAACTATATAACTAAATGAAAATGTTTTTAAACTTAAAATTGGATAACAAATAAATATCTATTTTTGCATTTTGTATGAGATGGCATGGTGTTCAGACTCATCTTAAAATAAATGGTCGATCGGGAGATTAGCCCACATCTCAGATTTCAAAGTACAAAAGCGCGCCAAGTTGGCATCAAGCAATGTAAACAGACAGGTATCAGTATAGCTAATGAAGAAACAGAGCCTTTAGTGTCAAATTGCATATTATATTGAACAAGACTAATTGCTAATTTAATGTGGTAAAAGAGTCTGTATGACTCAATGTTGGTCAAATGTTCACATGCAGATGATGATGGTGCAGGGGTACTTTGTTCAAAAAAGAAAATGAAAAATTTTAACTTTCAGAAAAAAGATAAAAAAATAATTTCTACAATTGTGCAAGTACCACTCTATATTTTCTTCAGGTTCATAAATATTAGTTAATGATGATTATAACATGATGCCTCAATGAGCAACCCAAAATTATATTTATACGGTAATGCAATATTTGGAATTTGAGAAATTTTGTACTTCCATTACCATGATAAATTTCAATTTTTTGACACTTTATTACAGATATTTTACAAACTAGTTTAAAAATATAATAAACTACTAATCCTTTATGCACTCTATTTATTTTATGCAGAATTTTTATATTTGCAGTTCAGCTGATTTTGCAATAAAAGTAGCATATGCTGAATACCATGTTCAAAAAATGCCCTTTCGTTACAACATTTTAAACAAGAATATTTAATAAAGCTACCAATCGAAAAATTTAATTTTGTATTTTTTTGTACAATGTTATAAGAAGCATATAGGTTCACTATTCAGCTTTCTGGATAACCATTAATTTTATTAGTTAAAATTTAGAATAAACTGGTTCAGTTCGACAAATTTTTCTTCTATTACTGAAGAAATCCATATTTATAGAATTAATATTTCAAGAATATATTTTAATGCCATGTTTTATATAAGGCTATATAATTTATGGATACGATGATTAATACTGGAATGTTAAATCCTCATGGGCCATGGCAATGTAGTATTAAACTTTTCATATATTTGGTTTAATATAATAGTATAAAAATGCATTGAAATGCTTTCAAGGGCGATAGCAGGATTCTATAAAATGTGATGAACGTATTATTGATTGATGTTTGTTATGGATATTATTCTACAAAGTTCAATCCTTAGCTAAGATAGTATTGGGAGACTGTGCATCTTGATTACTCTATAAAAAAGGTGCAATTTTCGATTATAGCTCTTGTTTTTCTTCCGTTGTTTAAATTTGAACTCTTTAATTAGTTGCTTCACTGTAAAATATTTAACCAATGTAGTCAAATAACTATAAATAATTTTTTCATTCTTAAATATTTTCAGATAAATAAGTAAGTGCAGCACCAGCTGGCACTTATTTGTATCTTAGAATATTGGTAATCATGAAGCACAATTTTGGGAAAGCCGACTACAAACTCTCCAATGTTTTCATGCAATATTACCTACTGTCAGTGGCGGCTCGTGAGCGATATGTTGAGGGAGGCGCTCATCTATGTATTTATGTATATATATCCCTCAGTTTGTGCCAACTACGTCGTTTAGACTTCAAGTTCGTCGTTTGTCCGGCACTGATAAATTGGTTCCCGCATTACCTCGAAACAGCCGTATGCCAAATTATTATTTTACTTGCGCTGATATTCGTTGTGCAAGCTTCCTTGAAATGAATAAGAGCCTATTGCAACCATGGAAATTATTTGAATACGTTTCTAAATAAATTTGTATCAAATTTGTAAAAATTAAATACTTTCAGTCGTATACATGTCCAGTATTTTTTATGATGAGCGCAAATGTTTTTACACCCAAAATGCACACAATTTTTCTCATATACACTATGGCTGATAGTTATATACCTGATCGTCCTTGTAACTCAAACAGTAACATAATTGGAGAGCGAAAACCAACTAAATCTACGGCCGTTTATATGCAGAAACAAAGGAACTATTTTTAATACAATAATTAATTTGGAATTTACAGAAAATTCTTATGCTTTATGCTTATCTCTATTCGTCTTTAAAATGATACTAGCGAGTTTTGCCTGCTAGCAGTCACTATATATAGCAATCGGTTTTTATAACAATAAGTGGTTAGCTCGTTGCGTGGGTGCAACAAAAGTGGATCAAAGTTTAGAGTGAGCATATCGAGTGGGTCCATTGTAGAGTAGAAAATACAGTGTGAAAATTGCATCACAATCGGAGCAAAAGTCACTAAGATAGATAAAAATGCAAATATGGAAAAGAGGAGGGTCTCCCCTCTTTCACCACGGTTGTTTCATATTACATAATAACAGACGATATTTGTGTGTCGATGTGTGTGTAAGGTCTGTAGCGGAAAATGTAAACATCGTACGGCCTTGAAATATCGTACACGGATATTTCAGGAACCAAGGCGATGCATTTTTTGTAAAACCGAAATATGAAATTGAGGCTACTTAAAGTAAAAGTTACGCCCAGGGGGTTGGCATAATAAGGTTGTATATCTAAGTGATTGCCACCAGCAAAATCTAAATCGCTCAATTAGAATGAGAAATAAGAAATTTGGGAGGGTTGGGGGGCTAACCGAACAGAAAGTTACGCCCAGGGAGATGACACAATAAATATGTATATCCAGTTCACATATACAAATGGTGCCGGGACTATAGCCACCAGCGGAATCAAAATGGCTCAATTAGGAACCGAGATGTGAAATTAGAGGGGGACTATTTAAAGTAAATGTTGCGCCCAGTGGATTGATACGAAAGAGATTTATATTCAAATGGTATAAAGACTGTAGTTACCAGAAGATTCAAAATCGCTCAATTTAGGAACCAAGATGTAAAACCGTGCGGGCTAGTTAAACTAAAAGTTACGCTCAGGGGGGGTTTGAATAAAAAAATTTGCATGTCCAGGCGATACACGTATAGATAGTGCAGAGACTATAGCCACCAGTAGATTCAAAATCGCTTAATTAGGAAGCTAGATGAGACATTTTAGGACTACCTCAAGTAAAATTTACGCCTAGGGAGTATCGGAGCAGTATTGATCTTCAATGAAATTAGAAGCAAAACCAGGTAGATTGAGTAGTTTCCGGTGAAGGGAGGGGGGGAGATTTTAAGGAAAACAGCGTCAGATCAAAGAATCAAGTATCTGGTTGAAATTGTTTTTTAACATTCTTTAACAAATATTTATAATTTTTTCAATCTTTAATGTTAAATAGCTGAAAAAGTAAGACAGCTGAGTAAGTCAAGAGACCCACCCCCTCAGACAACACATTTCTGAAAGTGTTCACTAAAAATATCCACGGGTATGCCACAAATACAATTCTCGTGGCTTTTAAACAATTAAGAGGTCAAACGCATTGAAATTCATCACAAACAAAGCATAGAACTACACTAAATCAGAAATGATCCCCTTTCCGAAGGACAGAACCACCATACATCAGAAATGACCCCCCCCCCCCCCCCACACCAGACGCTTACGGAGTGAAACAGTTTCAGTAATACGGATGGGTGGGTCAAAACTAAACTGAGTGCCCCAAACAATGCATTTTTCTACCGAAGGCGAAGAACAGAAACCCCCAAAATACCACCACTTATTAAGTAAAAAGCACAAAATATGTATCGAAACTTTTTTGGATTTCTATTTTCTGTATCTAATACTAAACTATTTCGCCATTAACCAAAACTGAAAGAACTAGGTCAATAGAATCAATAAAATAAATCAGAATTACATAAATACAGTAATTTATTTTCAAATATTTATTTAAACATCCAAATTTATTATTTTAAAAAGAAGTGACAGAGAAAACACACATTTATCAAGAAAAATTCGAGGCCAAATTAGCGAAACTTTGCCAATTCGAGTCAGTCGTTCACAGCATTCGTTTCTTTTTGGCGACGATCCGCGGGAGCCGCGAGAGCTGCCGCGGCTCTCATTGGATTGAAATATTACAATGTCTGTTTTTTTAAGTCTTAATTTCTATTGCCGTTATATTAACATACCGTTCATTCTATCTGCCCAGAGGCAATACAGGGACGCGGCCTCATTAAAAATCCCTCGTCTTTCCCTGTAATGCAGTATTTTCCCCTATAGACTTAATATAGTATGAAAAGAGCATCATAAAAGAGCTCTTTCAAAGTTTTAGTGCTGCCATCTAGTGACAATTTCATCACTTATTTTCGATAATTCGAATTTTAGTTGACATAAAATTCAGATAATTTTCTTAAAAATTGTAATTAACCTATATAACTAAAATAATTTGAAGTGCTTGATCAAGGGGGTCCGCGCGGCCCCTCTGAATGGCCGCCACTGCCTACTGTTAAAAAGAATGTGTATTGCACGCATTTATTATCATTTAAACATAATCTGTCTGCAAGTTACATTTTAATGCATTTACTGATAAGGTACAAAGTTTAAGAGAAATTTTCTAACGTACAGCATCCAAAACTTACAGAAAAAAAAATTTCACTTTGTATTGCCAATTTAACGCTGAAAGCGAGCCCAATAAATAAGCAACAACGTTATAAGAATTACAATTTTAAGCTTAATAGGAATAGTGGAGTTGTGCTAGAAATGTATCAAATATAATACTTACCCTTATTTACATTTTTCCCCTATATTTTTGAAGTAACAAAGTGTTTTTATTTACATTCACAGCTAGGGTTGCTGTGCTACTGATCTTACGCCAATATTGTCGGGCATTGGCTGCACAAATGACCGAAAGTTCGCCAGCCACTGTAAATTGCATTATCATATAAACGTGCAAATTACTGAATAAAGTATAAAACCATTGGATTTACATGATTAAGCTAAACCCCTATTTTCTCCTGTGGTCAGAAAATGTAAAATATTCGGTGTAGGAAATAAGAAAACGGCTTTTAAAGTACTCCGATCGCTATCCGACGCCTCTATAGCGCCATCTATTTCACAGCTGTAAAACTAAAACTTTATAATTTTGTTTGAGTATTTTATTTATAGATAATTAATTAATTGATATTATACGAATTTTCTGACCACACAAGAAACTACATATATCATTCTATCACTCGTACAAATTCCAAAAGGATTTGCACAGCCGTTCTTTTGTGGTTATGATAATAGGAATGGCCTATACTTTAACATGGGTGGAAAACGACCGAAAACCGCCTTAATTGAAAAGGAAGAAAATGAAGATATTAAATTGAATGGATTAGGAGTTTTATATGTTATTTCAAAGAACTTATTCTATTATGTGTGTGTGTGTGATTAGATTCCTCAGGTATTTATAAAAATGGAAGAGTTCTATAGACTGAGACTGTTTAAATTATATGATCATTGAGAAAAATTAATACTAAATATGGAGATTCCGTAAAGTTAGATGGAAAACTTTCTGGAATTAGAGAAAGCTTAATCATTTTTAAAATATTTAGGTGGGGATATGTTTTCTCACCTGAAAATTTATTATTATATTCTTCTTTATATTTATCATTTTCTAAGACGATCCTATTTTAGGATCAGGCCTCTTTTTTTAATTTTTGATATTTTTATAATTCTTTTTAATTTTATCCCTTATTTTTAATATATTAGACGGCGCATTTATTTTATATAATTCACTGCATACTTTTAATATGTCTAGCACTAAAAAAAGTTCACTGGGTACATATATTAGAGAACTTCCATTCAGGTCCTCTTTTTTCATGCATTTTTAATTAAAATCTCTATAATTCAGTGGGGGTGCATCACCCCTCACTATAAAATTAACATCACTTTTTTATTAAACATGTTTTGTAATTCGTAATGATCATATTTTTATAATTCTTTTTAATTTTATAAAAAATGTTTAGATTTAGTTAAACATTTTCTATTATATATATGGGGGGGGGGTCTCAACCCCACCCTTTAAAAACAGGGTATTTTTAATATATTAGAAGGCGCATTTATTTTATATAATTCACTGCATACTTTTAATATGTCTAGCACTAAAAAAGTTCACTGTTTAAAGGTACACATTTTTAATATATTAGAGGACTTCCATTCAGGTCCTCTTTTTTCACGCATTTATTTTATATGTCTAGCTTTTTAACTAAAAACGTTCAGTAATTCACTGTTAAAATTTGGTCTTAATGTAAAAAAGGTATATATACACCTTTTTAGCTATAAAAATCATGTTTTTAATATTAAAATGGATCGAGACCTTTTTTTTTTCATAAAAAAAGATAATATAAGCTATAAAATCATGTTTTTTAGTGTAAAAAGAGTCTGTGCGCTCAGACATGCGTATGGATACTACTCACGTGGCGTTGCAGTAACTTCCAAACATGCACCCGCCCGAAATGCGGGATCACAGTTGCTTCACTGGTGCATACAATCCACTTAAGTTATGTGCAGTAACTACCAATTTACCAGCTAGACTTTTGCTCCTAAGGTTGTATCTCAAAATTTTATGTGATGATTTTATGGAGCTTTTTGGAATTTTGTATGGTTGTTTAAATCAAGTTTTTCCTTCTTTTCACTTCTACTTATTGACAAGCATAAAGTAGTTCAAAATCAAAAGTAATTTTTTTTATTTATAGCATTAGAAAAGGCTATAATATATATATTACAACACTTGAAAAATATTTTTTATATTTAAATGTATTTTGTCACTAAAATCATTCAAACCTCATTGACAAATGAGAAAGTTTTAGGAAACACGATTTAATTATCTCTTTTAATTTAATAAATTCTAAAATTCTATAAATTTGATAATTGTAATTGTTAATGTACACAACTGTTCATGACTATAAGCACATTTAATGTGTAGTTCAATTCCAATGAGAAGGCATTTGGGTCATGGGATTTTGGACAAGTCCATTAGTTAAATTCAATGACAGGTAGAAATGTACTAGGAAGAATGGACTTCCAGAATTGTCGCCTTTGTCACCTTTTCCAGAATTGGCGCACAATTTGTGTAGTACGAAAATGATTTCTGCAGAATGATGAAGTGCTTTATATGTATAAGTACATTCAGTGTTACTGTTGAGATTTGGGAGAAATATTTTCTTCATAATGATTAAAATTATTTATTACAATGGTCGTAAATGTTTTATTAAAATTGAAGAGTTCATGTTGTAATACTTTTCTTGTAACTTAAACTCTTTTATTTAGTGAGAAATTCACAATGCATTTTGTGCATATGAATTAATTATTCATCTTTAAAAAGGAAAAATCTGATGTGGGCAGCACATGACTTTCTCTACAGAATCATATTCATTTTCTGCATTTCTTTCATAATTCATTAAATTGAGTTTATATGCACAAAATATCACGAATAATTATTTGAAATTACACTGAATTTGCAGTTTTAATTCAATTTTTTTCTGGGAAACTTTGCAAAATTACTGAAATCACATTCTTTACTGAATAAACAGGTTTCTTTTGCATATCTTTGTTTGTTCTTTTAATCATTTGAATATGACTCTCTTCTACCGGTACTGTGATTTGCCTATGACTATATGCATTCTTTCATAGTGTTGCAATTTCACTTTTGATAAGCGTATATAGATATATATATATATATATAATATAAATTATATATTGTATATACTCGCATATAAGTCTACTCCCTATTTTCAGAGATTAGATCATAAAAAATCAAAAATTCACATATAAGTTGATCCCAAAAAGAGAAAAAAAAATTATATATATATATATAATAAAATTTAATTCCTTTAACAAAAACTTCATCACAACCCTTTAAAGTCCGATTCCAAGGAAGTCTAATACATATATTCGGAGTCAAACTCGCCAGGTGGTTTAAAAAACATTGGTGCATCATTTAAATATCAGCATTCCCACCTATGCCCATGTCATAAAAATCACTGTCTCATCATTTATAAAAACCCCATCATTAAGCTTCATGATTTATGCCATCAAATTCATTACTAAAGCAACATTTCTTGAACAATTTCATAATCATTTCCCACAGGAATCTCATCCCTGTTCCAAGCGTCACCCCCCCCCCCCCCCTGGCTCTAGCCAACGGCCCTACCGTGCTGAAATCACCGGTTCTTGTTAGATCACCGAAGTCAAGCAGCATCGGGCGCGGTTAGTACTTGGGTGGGTGACCACCTGGGAACACCGCATGCTGTTGGCACATTTCGGGCGCAGTAGCCCGGTGGTTTGCGCGCTGGATTTGTACGCTGCCACAACTGCCACCGTGTTCATGCGGAGTACAATCACGTTAAACATGTGGGTCCGTAAGACCTTCTGAGAGGTTGGTGGTAGGGAAAGGAGGGTACGGTCTGTGTGGATACCTCCCCCACTGGGTTCTGGTCTAAATTGGGTGGCACTTCCCGGCCGTCCAAACGGTTACCTTACACCTTTCTGGTAGGTCAGACGGTCTGGGTTTCTACAACAACACCCCCCCCCCCCCTGCCTCAAAATAATCGGAAAAATTGGTAATCACTTGGAAAAAATCCAAATAAGAGTTGGTTTTATTTATCATAAATTTCACTTTAAAAATTTTTTTTTACTTTCATTTTCTAAATGTCCACTACAAAATCACAGTTTTTCTTTGGTGAAACAAAATCTTCGACGTCTGTGTTGAAGCAAAGCCATCTGATGGACGTGGGACAATGGTTTCTTTACGGTGTCATAAATCCCCTTCAAATACAAATGTCTGGGAGCGAACGAGGGTGGTCCTGAAAGTCCCCAATCTTTGTCGGCATTTTTACTGAGGAAATTCAGAGACACAGATCTGGCACCCTCCGGCTGCAGATCATTTGTAGAACACATTTTCGCAGATAAAACCATCAAAGACCAATTAGGTTCTGATAAGATTTCTTCGGACAAAACCTCTGTTCTTCACTTCATGCAGTCGGAAAAACAACAGGAGAAAAATACTGAAACCATAGATGGATGAAACACATTGTCCAGGGATTTGGGCCCAGTATGTGTTCACTTAAAAGTGTCTTTAATTAGGCAAATAATTTATGACTCTCAGGAAAATGTCTGTAAAAAGCATGTGATCTTCATTCAATCAAACCCAGATTCCTTCATTTCTTCGCAGAGCAGAGTAAGTAGGCCAGCTTCTGTATGCGTAGTTTATTAAATACATTTCATGTTCAACATGAAAATAACGTGTAACTATGAAAGGTAAAGTAGTACTTTTAAATTATTTAAAAGCATGCATAAGAATCATTTATATATATTTCTCATATTTATTATTATTTAGTTTTATTGTTTTGTTTAATTTTGTTTTAAAATTCATATGATTTTTAAAAGTATCTTTTAACAATCCATAGCTAACACAAATAAATTTTTTGAGACAAAATAAAATCACAAATTTAGAATGAAACACTGAACTACATAAAAAATCAGCAGTGGCTCCAATAGAGTCAGAAAGGGCCGAAAATTAATCCTGCCTGACCTGACAATACCAGTGCTTAAAAACCATTGAGTCTCGGTGGGATCCGGCCGGAAATAATTTCTATTCATATGTGTTAGAAATATGGATGCTTGAAATTTTTCTATGAAGAATTGAGGTAAAAGGTTTTTTTTTTAAACATTTATCTTTACATAGCTGAAATAAAGACAATAATTTTATGTATTAAATTAAAACTAATTTGAAAAGTTTTCAAAGTTAAATATGTTCAACTCAGCCGTAAGTCCAAGCTCGGCCCGAAACAGTGTTATAAAACTTGGACAGGGCCCTAGCCGAACTGATTTTACGTAAATACCATTTTCCTACGTAGGTAGTTTATTTTCTTTGACGTTTTCAAAACAATTTTAGATATTAAAATATCGAAAATAAAACCACTTTTTCAAAATAGGTCAAAATATTAAGACATCGAAATTAGAACCACCTTTTCAAAATAGTTTAAAATATCGAAATTAGAACGACCTGTTCAAAATATTAAAATATCAAAATTGTTGTCCCTATATTTCAAAAACTAATAATCTGATCCAAAATCCAATTACATATTCTTATATGGTTTTCAAAGGGCTACAAATTACCTAATATAGTTCATAGCTACCTCTCTTAGTTTTCGAGAAATAAGAATTTATAAACTCGAAAAACGGGAAATTTTCAATCTTTTTCAACTTAATAAAATGATTCCTCGAAAATTTTATTAGATCTTTAAAAACAAATTATTAATCTAGAACCTGGATTTCCTACAAAATATTCTTGTTGCTTATTGTTTATCTTTTATAATTTAGAAAAAAGTTCAAGTGAAAGCAGAGGGAGACTAAAACTGCTCTGACAAAATCTTTATAGTTTATCGAAAAAAAAAATGCTGATATACTAAAATGTTGAAATCATTTCTATATATACGTAAATGGTACTATATTTCCGACAAAATAAGTAAAGGTTAAGTTGATATTTTTATGTATTAAGTTCGGAGATATAAGCGTCCAAAATGTTTATATTTTTCGTAACGTCCCGATTCTCACCAACCATATATACCCGAATCATGCATGTTTTTCACATTAAAATTTATACAATGCCATGTCATTTCATATTGTGATTATTTTTGAGGAGAATATTATATATCAAATAATTGTGAGGGAAAAAAACAACTCGAGGCTTTTTTGCTTGTTTTTCCTGATGATGTATTTTTTTTTCTAAATTGAGAAATAAAAGAAATTGCATAAAAGTATACAAGTGTGAAAACGGGTTTAATATTTTAATTCATATTTGCAACTAGTTATTTAAAACAATTCATTAAATTAAAAAGTTAGGCTTCCTAACTCCTGAAAGATGCTACTAATGTATAAAACACAGAACTCAGGAAAAATTTTAGGGATGATAGCAACAAATAATTTCTACAAATATAAGAATTGAAAATCATTGTTTAACTTAGACTGCATATACTGCAAAAATTGAAGTAGGAAAAATATGAAAAATTGAAAGTTTGATTAACTTAAAATGTTATTAATTTTATAACTTAAATAAAGTTAATTAACTCTTAAATTGCATTATTTTTTTAAGTTATAAATACTAACAGAACCCACCAAAGGGAGGTTTTCCAAAAGATAGGACAGTGCTTTCGTTGCAGATTCCGGCATCGATACTAGAGTAATACTAGTTTTGGGAATGTCCCCTTCAGGCGGGTTCTGTAAACATTAACGCTTGGTTTGGATCATAGTCCATAGACAAATCGTGCAATTTGACCTCAATCTTTGTAAAATTTAATGCCAACTGCGTAATAAGAGTGAATTTGTCTGTCTCTATAAATGTTCACAAATTTGTGGATTATAGCAAGTTTTTGTGTTTCCATTCCACATCAGGTATATGTGCAGAATGCTGAAAAGCGCAAAAGAGATCCACATATACTGTTATTTTTAATAGGAACGCAATTTTTATGGAAAATAATTTGCTGGTATATTACCAGAGAAAATGAAAATTATTTTATGTTTGTATTTTAAAGTAGTTGTGATTGAAGAATTTAAAGTATTTACAACTATTTAAATGCAGTCGTCATTTGTATGAAATTTTATATGTTTTGAGTTGGAATAAACATGTTTTATTTATTCCTTCATATAAATTAAATGCATGGAAATATGTATATTTAGAAAGTCGAATAAATATTATAATAGTGTCGAAAATCAAAATTCAGTATTGCAATCATGCCGAAAATTGCAACTCGAGTTTTCGACGGATCTACACATTTTGGGACCTCTAGAATACGAAAAAACTATTTTTAGCCTGACGTTTGTGTATGTCTGTGCGTCTGTCTGTGCAATGTATGTATCCACTCTAACTCAAAAACTAATGAACCAAATTTTATAAAATTTGGTAAATAAGTCACTTGTGGGTTACTCTAGTGCTGATTAGATTTTGGTACGATTCAGAAAAAATAACCTACCGTTTTTTTACTAAATGTCCCGCAAAAATCTTCAAAATTTAAAATAAAAAACTATGCATGTTCAAATATAACAATTTAATACTTGTTTTATACGTAATGTTTAATGATGAATAGACTAAGACCAACCTCATTGCACTGGGACTAGCCATTCTCGAGATATTGTTTTTTTTTATTTTGAAGACCTAAAGAATGTAAAGTGAATTAAGTCACGAAATTTAACGAATATGCAATAAAAAGACAAATTTAATATAATATCAGAAAAGTATCCATGTTATTTTCAGTAATTAAACTCAATTTAGTTCACAATGAAATAGAAAATAACAAAATGAATTTGGATCTGCAAGGAAAGTCAGGTGCTGCTCACATCAAATTTTTTAAATTGCTGTAATTAAACCTTTTTGCACAATAATTATCATATTAGAAAATTTTCACTCGTTGATATCATTACAGAAAGCACTTGTGCTATGCATGTTTTTAAAAACTTTTTTTTTATAGAATACGATTTAAAATTTATTACATCCTACAAATTTTTATTAGAAAGTTAAATAATTTATATAAAGTTAACTTCCAGAGATTTCGAATGCAATAAGTTAAAGAAAGAAGAAACAGAATTATGCCAGATAAGCTTTCAAGAAAAATGCTTTTCCATCGGACTTTCTAAAGGAAAGGAAATAACATTCTAGCTTACATGCTTGTTTTATAATTTTATAATAACTAGCATAAAAATCATTGTAACAGAATTAAACGAGTAAACATGAGCGGTTTTAGTGATATGGAGCATTAAGCGATGTAAGTTTTTCCATAAAATGCATTATTCTATACTGTAAAGGCAACCAATCCATTAGCTTTCCCATTGAGTGCCGCGACTACTGTTTGATAATTCCATTGTGATAAGACTAATCTACACAAAAATGGGATTCAACTCCTATTGCAAATAACAATGATAGTCCACTGTGCTGGCGTACATACCTTTGCACTCTACTCTCTACGCGGATGTAATACACCCTCGATAAATGCCCAAATGATTGCGGTGTGGGTTTAAATATGCAGCATGCATTTAATCCACATATACAAACCGTACGCCCTAAATAAGTGCTTAAGCACACCTTCTCCCATGGGTGCGGCAGCCCAGTGGTTAGCGAGTGGGAATTGCACTCGGTAGGCCCGGGTTCGATTCCCTCCGCTGCCAAAACTGCCGCCGTGTTCACGCAGAGTACGATCACTTTAAACATGTGGATCCGTAAGTCCTGAGAGGTTGGTGGTAGGGAAAGGAGGGTATGGTCCCTGTGGAAGCCTCCCCCACTGGGTTCCGGTCTAAACTGGGTGGCTCTTCCCGGCCATCCAAACAGTTATCTTACACCTTTCTGGTAGGTCGGACTGTCTGAGTCTCAACAACAACACCGTCTCCCATTGCGCTACGACACCTTCAGGATTGAACGAAAAGCAGGGAGGTAATAATCGGGATTATGGTTGTTATCTGATTCAAATGATTTTTTCACAAAATGCTTTTAATGACAAAGAATTGTATTTTATTTTAAAAACTATAAATCATATCTTTAAAATTCAAGAAATAAGAAAACTTCTCAATTTAAATCACTTCATGTTTTTCGTCTGCTTTGTTTCCGTTAATGGCAAAAAGTAAAATTAGAGAATTAAATGTTATCTCCGAATATTTTCGTGCTATAACAGAGATTTATCGAGCGAATTCTTATAACAATTTGCACTTTTAAAAAATCCAAATTATCTGTAAAATTCTGAAAGTTAGAATTTTTGATTTTATCACCCAACTCGTGTTATACCAATTGTTTGTAACCGTCCGACATATGTTTCTCATTCTTCAGAGAATTTTCTGCTGGTATAAATTGGTTTAAAAACGGCAAAATTTCGACTTTCAATATTCATAACCTTTAAAATAATTGGAATTTAAAAAAAAATTTCGGCGAGGTTCCTATTTGCATAAGCTGAGATACCACCTCTATACAGATTTTCTCAGCTGTTGAAAGCTTGGATTTTTCGCTACGTGGTATACACACATAGAAAC